>CAWUFW010001013.1:2875000-3264608 GCA_963921515.1 Calotriton arnoldi
GGGTGGCTGGGTGATCATGCTTTCGCCTACATTGTTTTTTAAAATGCTGAAGTATCGAATGTCTTTTTTTTTTTTTTTTAAACATCTTTTTATTGGCATTTCGTTATACAATCATCAACACATAATTATTGTTCATACATGGATCGTGTATAGTCTCTTACAGGTGAATTATTGCATAGTCTAGTACATTTGCTAAGCCCTTAATGTCCCAAGCGTGTCTTCAGGGAGGGGTTCAGCAGGCGTGGTTCCCATCAAGTAACAGTATACGTTTCGACCACTACAGGGTCTATTTGTAAGATAACTGTCCCCAGGCCCATGCAGCTCCGTGAAATGGTGTGGTTTATTCACCACTCGGGGTAGCTATGTCTGGGTATGTGGTGTCTTTGCCATCTGAGAATCGTATATACATAAATCTTGTCAAACAAGGGGTGAAAAGAAAAAAAAAGAAACCGGGTTACAAACTGCCTGTCAAGGCCCAGCACGGCTCCGTCCGTGGATAAGACTTTGTGTGTGTCACAAACCATCCGGGGTGGGGGGGGGGGGGACACAAAAGAGCGCAGATGAAGCAAACAAGAGGGGGTGTGGAAGGGGGGGTAAATCCCCAAACCTGATTGCTTTAGGACTTCCATGTGCGTCCAGTCACGCCTCAGTCGTATACCTAGCCAACCCTCATTTTCCTTTCCTAATGTGCAGGAGGGGGGTCCCAACAGTCCCTTTCGCGCAACTCAGCGTTTTCGGGCATGGTCAGCTCATTGCTCTCTTTTAGGCTGAGGGGGGTTCATCTTCTCCATCAGTGCTATCTGGGGGGCTCGGATATTCCCAATTATGTAAGGTGTCCCTCCATTGCTCCGCTATGGGGAGTTGGCGTATCCCCTTCAATTCCTACCTGCGCAGCGCTCTCTCTTCCGCTCCAGCCCAAGTAGTCACTTCCCTCCACCAGATGTTCACTTGTGGCCCCATAACTGCCTTCCACGTGATTGCTATACGCCTCCTAGCCAGCGCAAGCGCCAGATCTATGAACCTATTGCCTACCTTGCGTTTAGGTGGTCTAGGGAAGAGCCCAAGCAAGCAAACTTCCGCAGTGTGACTAAGCGCACGCCCCAATGTGCTATTGAGTTGGGAGAGGACCTCATGCCAAAATATCTGTGTGACCCTGCACTCCCAGGTCATATGTATAAAGTCTACATCTTCCAGGGTGCATCGTGGGCATCGCCGCACCTCTCCCCCGAAGGTGGCAAAGATCCTGTGTGGTGTCAAATAAGTTATATGCACGTTATCAAACTGAACGTATTTCAGTCGTGTATTCCGCGATATTTTCTTAGGGGATTCCAAGACGCTACTCCATTCTACATCTGTGAGATCCCTCCCCAGATTTCTTTCCCATTTCCCCCGCAGTTGTAGCAGGGGGGACAGCGAGGCTTCGCGTAGGGACACATAAAACCATTTGATTTGGTGTCTCGCTGTGCCCAAAGTAATCAGTGAGTGCAGCACCCCATGTGTTTCCGGTTCCTCCCTATTCCGGCCCCATAACTTCGCAAACGTTCGCTGTAGCGCCTCATAGACTAGAAACTGACCAGAGGGCAAGCAGCAACTCTCCATCAATTCCGAAAAGGCGAGCAGGTGTTTCTCGTGGTATCAGTCCCCTACATTTTCAAGGCCCACCGCCGCCCAAGGTGCCATCTGCTCCACAGTTATAATCTGGTTCATGTCGAATGTCTTTCAAAAATTTTGATTGGTCCACCTGATTTGACCTTATCGACACCAGCGCTTCCAAGATGCCATGTAAAGCGGTTTGCATGAGCAGCATTACATCCAACAAATGTGACGAGGTGTAGACTGAATTGTTATGGACATTCCCTGGGATCCAAAGGTAGAGTTTGGTTCCCCAACCAGGGGTGCCTTATAAGGTGATGAAATAACTTGATTCAGATAATCTTCTCTGCAATTCCACTGTGAAAGTTCAGGATCATCGGAACGGGCGGATGATAAAGAGATATCTAAACATGGTGAGGAAGACCATCTTGGGCCCCTGCTTGTAGTCACACTTGTAGCCTGTGAAGAAGACACCGAAAGGTTGGCTATTTGCACACCATTCATTGCTGAGCACAATACGTCTGTTGCAAAGTCTGATGCACTTTGTGGCTCTTGGGGTATCTTGCTCCCCTCCTCCGGTGATGATAGGGCCCCATTATTAAAATGTTTGAGAACAAAGTTCTTTATTGAGGTAACAAGAGGTGAGCTTGGAGCTTTCCCATTTGATAAAGCACTTTGATAGAGTTCAACAGACACTTTCTTCCCTCATGTTTTCCTCCTTTTACAAACTTTCCCCTGAGATCTACCCTTATGAGTGCTGAGGAGGGCTCTCTTACAGCGAAGCACCGGAGGTGATGTACGAGAGGAGGTATTCATTACTGAACCAACGGACAATAGGTGAAATTCTTGTCGGGGAAAACAAAGATTGCACTTGCGTCCTTCTTGAACACGCCCCCAACTGCTGCTGCCACATCCACTTATTTCAAGGTCTCTTTTACGTCTCCTTCGGAGACCGTTTTAGACCCCCGTCCTATTCACGGGGGTAAAGGGCTAGTCATCTTCCTCAAAGCAAACACAAAGAGATGATGGACCGAGCACTGAAACTTTTTAGATACTCACCCCTAGTCACATATCTGGGTTGAATCCATCATCGTTCTTTAGCTCACTTCGCCACCCCAGTTCAGACCCAGCTATATGCAAATCAGTCTTGATCCTCTGCCTCATGGGAACAGTCAAGCCCGAACTGCCAAGCCAGGTCTTCCCTGGACCGGAAACAAGCATCCTGGGACCGGTTTCGGGGGTAACACCCCTCATCAGCCATGCTAGCTTGAATCCAGTGGCAAAGTGAGCAAGGGACCTACGTCTCGGCATACCCTGCCAACTTAGGGCGAACAAATCAAACACAAAGATGATGGACAGAGCGCTGAAACTTTTCAGACACTCACCCCCAGTCACAAATCTGGGTTGAATCTTCATCTAGTCATCTTCATCCACAATATATGAGTGAGGGCCGAAGAGTAGGTGACTGGGTCTGGAAAGAGAATTACAACTTTGGTCCCAGGGCACCTTGTGCTCCGTGAGCCTCCCTTGGCTCTAAATGGTAAGTAGGTTGACCGTTTGGGCAGCTAATACCTTGGAGCCATCTCTCACCCCCGCAGCGGGGAGAGGAGCCCCTGGTGGCTGGTCAACGACAGCTGCCCCAACCACGAATCACCTGGCCTGGCACATTGAACTCTGCATATATCTTTGGGCTGCGCAGGATTAGGACAGAAAGCTCCTCGTTGTTCCGATCCAAAACTGCCCAGTCGCACTGCACATCCTCTCAGAACACCACCAAGCCGGGTAAAAAGTCTGCCGGCCCAGCGCCTTGTGGCGTTGTTGCGGAACGCCGATATCGAAGGAACCTGGCCCAGAAGTGGAAGCAGGAGCAAGAACAGCAGAGACACGACCCGGATGGGCGGAGCGGCAGCACCAGAAAACATACAACCTATCCACCTCATGTGCTTTAAATTCTAGCCAATGAGGTGGAGAGAGAGTGACCTTTCCCCAACTCCTGAGGCTCCTTCTAATAGGCCTGGGCGGAGTTCGCAGAGTGCCCCAAAAAAAAAACTGCCAAGCTACGCGAAGATCTGCGAGCGGCGGAGAGTGTTACCTCGCGCCGTTTACACTGATTTTTAGCGCCGGGTGTTTGTCCCGTGCTGTAAAATCCGAGCGAACGGCATCACGCACAGCGCTAGAGGGCTCTGCTTCTTCTGCCGCTCGAGTAGAAGTTCTACTCGAGCGGCAGCTTCCTCAACGCGAACGGAAAGTTTCTTAACGCGAGCGGTAGCAACCTTCCGCCCCCGCACGCGTTGAGAAATCTCGCTGGGAAGCGGTCAAGCGTTGGATTTTCCCCACTCACCAACTTATTGTTGGTGAGCGAAGAAAAAACTTTGCTGAGCGGAGTTTTTTGGAACTCCGCGAGGACCACTGGGTGCGAAAAACTACACGAACGGAGCGCCGTTCACCGCCCAGGCCTACCCTCTACCAGATTTTCTACTGCATGTTAGTGGGAGGGAATGCTTTAGAGTTCTGCTCTACATTATTATTATTATACTTTATTTTTTTTAAGAATTCAACCGCAACTTACTTTCAGTGCACATTTGCGTTATTCTTTTATGAGATTACATAATTTTCTTGAGAAATGTGGCGAAAATAGAGAGAAGCAGGCAGTTGCTCTACAGAAAATGTTCTTTCGGTGGGAAGCGCACAAGGTATGCCAAGGACAGGAATACACCTGTATAATATGTATCCACTTGGACGACAAGTAGCAGAAATGATTTATCTCACTTTTCCAAAGAAGATCATAATAGGCGCTCTGCACTCATCTTGCTTGGAGAGAATATCACTCCTCCTTCCAGCCCTATCTGACAAAGAAAAAGAGATTGGAATTTAAACCTGAGAGGCTCCCAGATGAAAAGGCTTCACCTTCAATCATGAAGTGACCAGCTTAGCAGGTTCAGTCTTCTGATCTTGATCCCTCTTCTGACGTGAAGAGAAATAGTCCAAACATCCATATGACCCTGCAGCTCCTAGAAAGCTACAGGGCTGTTTCCGCTGATACAGCGAAAAAAGCTGAGATTTTGCCTGGGTCAGTAAGCAAAAAAGTACGTCAGTCGACGGCATGGTTCATAGTCAGCAGTTACAAGGACAAAAGCAACACATATGGCCACTTGCCATTGGACAGATTGTCGACTGACCTGAAGGTGCTGATAAAGAAAAGGTTTCTAACCCAGCCGCCTGAGTTTAGCTTTGATGGCATTGACGGACAAAGATGAATCGTTGAGGAGAGAGGAGCTGGTGAGACACGTACCACCATCGATTAAAAAAAAACTTTGATGGCAAAAAGCCTGCCTTCCCTAAAGCTTAACAAGATCCACCATAGACGGAGGATGTTTCACCACGGAAATTCTCATGGGGTATGTTCTTTCTCAGCGAGAGAGCATGCTCACTATATCTTTGCTATCAAAGGAAGGAGGAATTTCTCCACCAATCAAAATATAATTTGCTAATTTCAACAAATGAAGACCTAGCATCCCCTTAAATGTTATAAAAAAAAAAAATCAGTGAGGAATCCATCCTCCCAGTTGCCCTTCCCATTTGCCATTGGTAATGATCTTTGAATATTCTATTAATTTAATTGATGACAGTAGTTCCAGCCCTGTTGGTGGTATATTTAATTGATTTAATAGCTTTTGTTTTGCTTTCTCCCTGGCTGACCGGCTTGAGAATTCACTCTCCTCACAGCTCCCTTAATTACTCAAATAAGCATCTTTATAATAATGTTTCCGAAGTTCCTGTTTGCTTTTTCGCAGTCCACCATATTTGAAGAGGTATTATGTAAATGAAACTTTGCATATGAGCATCCAATCCGGGCTTCCAACTCTAAGTTGTGCTTTTGAATCTTTCGTCTGGCAGCTATATATCGAAGACAGTTATTTGTCCTTTAAGTTCCTCCTTAAAGGTGTCCTCAAAGGTTTGCCAAACCTAGGTGAAATTTGCACATCTACAGCCACTAGAGTTAATTCTGCAAAATTCATTGATCATCCTAGATGAAGAGGATGAACACACTGAAGCTTTCTGTAGTTAAGATGAACGGGAAAAGAATGAAGAGCAAGAATGCCAACAGGCTGCTAGTCTAGATCAACTGCACACAAAATATCTGCCACATCCAAGATATAATGAGACTGATCAGGGGAAATCAATCATGCTTAATATGCTATCCACAAGGAGTAGCCACAGTTTTGAAGCTCCACATTTGCATTTGCTTCCAATGATACAACTTTTGGTAGACTTTGACATGATTACCACAAAAGATAATTGCATTTGCCTTTAAATTAGTCTTTTGAATCACAGCAGTATGGTAAACAACATGTGCTTGTAGACAGCCTGTTGGGAGAGGACTGTCCCCTGCATGGTGAATTGGTGTGTTTCCCTTCCTTCTGTGCCTGATTGCATTTGAAATTGGTATCCTAACTTATGACCCTGGTGTCACGCTAATCTACCATAGGCACAGAGGCCTAGTATTGTCCCTGACCACGCAAGGTCCAGGACCCTCCTGTGACCTGAAAAGGTGCACCAAGCATGCCCTCATTAAGTGTGCCCTCACAGTAGACAGTCGACCGCTGTTCTGCTCTGGGTGTAGCACAAACAGCAATGGTGGAAGCGCAATGTGTTTTGTGAATCTGTAGCGTGACCAGACGTTATCTGTGTACATATGTGGTATTTTTTTCAGAGCATTTGTATTATAGAAACATAGCACACAAAATCTTTACAGCTCAAGATGCTTAGCAAGGAGCGAATCACATGAAAGGCATCCCATTTGACTTCAAAACGCATATATGCATTTTAAAGTACGAGCTATCTAACAATGATATCGATGCTCTTCTCCTCTCTTATGCCCTCCCACTAAACACCGACAAGACACCTCTGGTCTCAAGCAAGACCACTATGAGCCCAATCCAAACTATCCAGGTCAACCCGAACAGGGAACCCTCCCACAAACTCAGAGCTATAAACGACGACCCCCTCAAACAAGTGAACATCATGCAGACTCCAACCGCACACACACCTCTCCAATTGAAATGTGTGCTACTCAAGTTCAGATCTGCGAGTAAACATGCAGCTGACATCTTTGACCTCATCCTTAACAACGAGCTTGACATCATCATCCTCACGGAAACCTGGTTAAAAGGTTTGTCCACCCCTATCCTTGACCTTCTAGTCCCACCTAGCCATCAATCAATCAATCACAAGATTTGTAAAGCGCACTACTTACCCGCGAGGGTCTCAAGGCGCTGAGGGAGAGGAGGGGGGGTGTTGCCGCTACTGGTCGAATAGCGATGTCTTGAGTCGTCTCCTGAAGGTCAGCAGGTCTTGGGTCTGTTGTAGGTTGAGGGGAAGGGTGTTCCAGATCTTGGCGGCGCGGTGAGAGAAGGATCTGCCTCCGGTGGTGGTTCTCCGGATGCGCGGGACGGTGGCCAGGGAGAGGTCGGCGGAGCGGAGCTGACGGTTGGGAACGTAGAAGGAGAGTCGACTGTTGAGGTAGGCTGGGCCGGTTTTGTGGAGTGCCTTGTGTGCGTGGATCATGAGTTTGAAGGAGATTCTCTTGTCGACGGGGAGCCAGTGCAGGTTTTTCAGGTGGGGGTGATGTGGCTGTGGCGTGGAATGTCGAGGATCAGGCGTGCAGAGGCGTTTTGGATTCTTTGCAGTCGTTTGATGAGCTTGGTCGGGGCTCCTGCGTAGAGGCGTTTCTGTAGTCGAGTCTGCTGCTGACGAGGGCCTGGGTGACTGTTCTTCTCGTCTGTCGGGATCCACCTGTAGATCTTGCGGAGCATGCGGAGGGTGTTGAAGCAGGAGGAGGAGACTGCGTTGACTTGCTTGGTCATGGTGAGCGTTGAGTCGAGGATGACTCCCAGGTTGCGTGCGTGGTCGGTTGGTGTCGGGGGTGCCCCTAGTGACGAGGGCCACCAGGAGTCGTCCCAGGCTGATGGGTTGGAGCCGAGGATGAGGATCTCCGTCTTGTCTGTGTTCAGCTTAAGTCGGCTGCACTTCATCCAGTCGGCGACGGCTTTCATTCCTTCGTGGAGGTTGGATTTGGCGGTGAGGGGGTCCTTGGTGAGGGAGAGGATCAGTTGAGTGTCGTCGGCGTAGGAGATTATGTTGAGGTCGTGCTGTCGGGCGATGCGTGCGAGTGGAGCCATGTAGATGTTAAACAGTGTCGGGCTGAGGGAAGATCCCTGGGGTACGCCGCAGATGATCTCGGAGGCTTCGGATCGGAATGGGGGGAGGCGGACGCTCTGGGTTCTGCCGGAAAGGAAGGAGGTGGTCCAATCCAGGTCCTTGTCTCGGATCCCTGCGTTGTGGAGGCGTGTGCGTAGTGTGTGGTGGCAGACAGTGTCGAAGGCGGCGGAGAGGTCCAGGAGGATGAGGGCCGCCGTCTCGCCGTTGTCCAGCAGGATCCTGATGTCGTCTGTGGCGGCGATGAGGGCGGTCTCGGTGCTGTGGTTGCTGCGGAATCCTGACTGGGAGGGTCCAGGATGCTGTTATCTTCGAGGTAGCGGGTGAGCTGTCTGTTGACGATCTTCTCGATGACCTTAGCTGGGAATGGAAGCAGGGAGATGGGCCGGAAGTTCTTGAGGTCGCTCGGGTCCGCCTTGGGTTTTTTGAGTAGGGCGTTGATCTCGGCGTGTTTCCAGCTCTCTGGGAAGGTCACGGTCTCGAAGGAGAGGTTGATGACGTTGCGCAGGTGGGGTGCGATGGAGCTGCCGGCTTTGTTGAAGATGTGGTGTGGAAAAGGGTCTGATGGGGAGCCGGAGTGGATTGTGCCCATGGTCTTGATTGTGTCCTCTGTGTTCACGTTGACCCAGGCTGTCAGGGGGTCGTGGTCGATGGGGTGCGGCGGGTCTGATGTGTCGGTGCCTGTTGGGGTCGTCCGGGAGTCGAAGCGGTCGTGGATGTCGGCGATCTTGCGGTGGAAGAAGGTGGCGAGGGAATCACACAGGGCTTGCGACGGCGGGATGTCGTTGGCGTTGGAGCTGGGGTTGGAGAGTTCCTTCACGATGCTGAAGAGCTCCTTGCTGTTGTGTGCGTTGTTGTCGAGGCGGTTCTTTGAAGGAGGTCCTCTTGGCGGACCTGATGAGGTGATGGTGGTTGCGGATGGCGTCTTTGTGGGCTGCGTGGCTGTCCGGCGTCTTCTCGCTTTGCCATTTGTTCTCCAGTTTCCGGCAGGTGCGCTTGGATGCCAGGAGTTCCGGGGTGAACCAGCTGGCTCTCTTGCTGGTGTCTTTGTAGGTTGTTTTTTTCAGCGGGCTAAGGTGTTGGCGCAGTCGTCCATCCATCGTCTGAGATTGCGGGAGGTGGCGTCGGGGTTGGAGGGGTCGGTGGGTGCGCTGAGTGCGAGGTTTGTCTGGAGTTGGTCTTCGGTGACTTTGCTCCAGCATCTGCGGGGGATCTGTAGGGTGCGATGGTGTGCGGCGGGTTTCCGGAAGGTGAAGTGGATGCAGTGGTGGTCGGTCCAGGTGAGTTCGGAGGTGTGGCTGAAGGAGACGTGGGAGCTTGAGGAGAAGATGGCGTCGAGCGTGTGTCCGGCGATGTGGGTCGGCGTCGTGACGCGCTGTTTCAGTCCGAGGTTGTCGATCAGGGTGGAGGAGTTGCTGTCGTTGTTGCTAAGCCATGACATAATTCGATTAGACAGATCCATAAAACAGGGTGGAGGTTTAGCCTGCATACATCGTAATACACTCTTGGTTTCTCACTCCGATCCCTGCGAGCTGACCTCCAGTGAGTACCTATGCATCAACATCTCCAGCAATCACCGCCCAATATGCAAATTACACACATTCTACCATCCCCCGGGAGACGATCTTTCCTTCATTGAACAATTAATGGAAATAATCTCCTCCAATGATGACACCCTAGTTTCCCAAATATTCCTGGGAGACTTCAACCTTCACTGGTCTAACCCAAATGGTCAAGCTGTAAACTGTCTAAAAACCTTCCTATTGGAGCACAAGCTGACACAATATTGCGAAAGACCAACCCATAACAAGGGTGAAACACTGGACCTCATCATCTCCAAAGGAAAAACCATCTCAATGGATGCCATTATCCCTTATGACTGGTCTGACCATTATTGCATCTTCTTCCTAATTAACAAGGAGGTATCTCCGAAGAGGGTCCAACCCAAGAAAACGAAACAATGGAAAAGGAACTTTAGGAATATTAACATTCCGCTGTAGAAAGGCCCTGACTCCCCAACCTGACATGTCTGACGTGCATGTACTCACCGACTTCTATAACACGACCATCACTGGCATCCTGGACGAAATAGCCCCTCTACAACATAAAAATGCCTCAGTCAAAATCTCCAAACCTTGGTTCAGCGACAACCTAAACTCTGAACGCCGCAACCTAAGGTCAGCTGAAAGAACCTGGAGATCAGTACCCTCCACTGATCATCTAATTCACCTCAGATCGGTCAGGAAGACATATAACAAAAAAATCAGAACTGCAAAGGCTGACTTCTTCCGAACACAACTCAATCAAGCCAAATACCGACCCAAGAAACTATTCGAAATTGTTAAACAACAATCGAGCAAGACACCAAACAGCTCTGACCTTGACTACGGCCTTACTTCTTGCGACAAATTGGCGATCTTCTTCACTGAGAAAACGAAGAGCATTAGTATCGACCTGGAAGCAAAGAGGGCTATCCTCCCATCAGCAGGGAGGGATGATCCATCTCACCTTGAGAGACTCAGCCCATCCAATACTGGCACTAAGAACGACGCCTCTTGGTCCTCCTTTACCCCCCTCAGCGAAAGAGCGATTTACAACACTATGCGGGTGATCGACCCGTCTAATCACTTCATCGACCCGCTACCACCACTCATCTTCAAAGACATCAAGTATACCATCCTCCCCCTTTAGACTCAGATTATCAACGCCTCGCTATCACAAGGCACGATCCCCGACTGCTTAAAAGTAGCGCAGATCTCCCCCATTCTAAAAAAAAACCTAATGCAGACCGATCTAATCTCAACAACTTCCGGCCCATCTCCACCATCCCCACGCTGGCTAAACTGCTGGAAAAATGCGTGCAAATGCAACTCTGTGAACACATGGAGTATTTCCAACTTCTGGACTAACATCAGTCCGGATTTTGAAGAGGCCACAGCACGGAATCTGCTCTCACTCACATTTTGGATGACATTTTGATTATGCTAGACCACAACGAATCATGCCTCCTGATTCTTCTTGACCTCTCTTCAGCCTTCGACACTGTTAACCACAACAATCTCTTATCCAGCCTTGAACATAAGATGGGCTTCTCAGGGCCGATATGGCAATGGTTTACGTCCTTCCTCCATAATAGATCACAAAAAGTCAAGATAAAGCAATCCCTATCCCAGCCCTCTTCAGTCTCGATGGGGGTTCCACAGGGGTCGGCATTATCGCCAATACTCTTCAATTTATTCCTAGAACCCTTGGCAAATGCTCTGAATACCGCAAACATCCTCTTCCATATGTATGCGGATGACACTCAACTCTATCTGAAAATCACCTCCCCTGAAGACTTCGTCTCACTAAACTCGACCCTTTTGGATACTCCAAACTGGCTAACTGACAACCACCTCATGCCTTCAACTGCACTCCCCACATTATCGACTCTACGAAATCCCTCGGAATCACACTGGATAAGCACCTGAGCATGCAGAATCATATTGGCAATCTAAGCAAGGGGGATAATCACCAGGTGAACACCCTAAGGAATCTAAAACCTTTCCTTCCACAAGAGGACTTCAAGATGGCGGTACAAGCTCTGGTGCTGCCTAGGCTAGACTATGGTTGTTCCACGCTCTGTGGACTTCCCAAATATAGCTTGGCCCCTCTAAAAGCATCCATTAATACAGCAGCTAGACTGCTCCCTGGTTCAAAAAGAAATGAGCACATCTCCCCAGCTCTCAAATCCCTAAACTGGTTGCCATACGAAGCCATAATTCAGCTAAAGATAGCCTGCATGACTCACAAAGCCCTACATCTCAAGACTCCCACGTATCTGGCTCAAAAACTAGAACTGTCTTGAGATTGCAGACAGTCAAAAAGTGCAAGCTCATGGCTCTTAAAACCACAGATCTTTCACAAAACTAGAACGTGTCACAGAGCCTTCGCAGGCACTGCCCCAAAGATCTGGAACTCTCTTCCTCCGGAAGTCCGACGAATCTCTTCCACGACTACCTTCAACAAGCATTGGCATAGCCAATAGGTCTCGCCTTTGGGACCTTATAAGTGTTTAGCCATGCAACACTTGGTGTTGTTGCACCAAGGATATTGTGCTGGATAACTAAACACTTATAAGGTCCCAAAGGCGAGACCTATTGGCTATGCCAATGCTTGTTCTAAGTGGCAATTGGCTGAAGTTTGCAAGAGTTTAGTTAAGTTTTATTGTTGGCTGAACAAGCTCACATCTGTACTGAAACAGGAAGTTAAAGGTTACGCTATAGGAAGTTATGTTTGTTAGATGTTAATAGATGCAGTGTTAGGTTGTAGGAGAAATTAAAGGTTAAAAATTGCAGAAGTGCAGTACATAGTTGCGCAGTTGAGTTATGAAAGGGGCATATAGGAGTGGGGGTAGGACAATACGTTTTGTATAGTGAGGCTGTAGTTTCCCAAGTCGGAATGCCTAGGAAAATTGTGATCTACACCAGTTTCAATAAAGCGGTATTTTTCACGCTAAATTAGGTCAGTGCTCTGTGCTGCACCACTCACCCAAAAGGGGAGTGCTGCAATGCTCTCCCTCCATCTGTTTTTAGAGTCTCCCCTTGCTCCGCAACCCACATACACATCTGAAGACACGTGAGCAGACACCTGCGCGCTGTCTTTGCACTTGTGAGCCTGCAATGGCGGAGGCCCAATAATCACAGTAACTACCAGGGAGAGGCCAATTCTAGTCTTGGAACCTTTCGAGGGGTTAGTGTGCGATTCATAAACAGCCTTGTCGTACTCGCATTGGCTCAGTGAGCCTGCAGAGGCACAGAAAATGCATTTTTAAATGTATTTTTAAAACTGCTGAGTTGCGTGAGCATTCTGTTTGCATTGCGGGAAAATTCCCAGAATGAGTTACTGTAACCCGAGATGCTTGGTAGAGCCGTCAGAACAGCCTTCTCAGTTAACTTGAAATGGACTAATGAAGAGCGAAGTGTGTTTATAGGTCATAGTGTAAATAAAATCACAGCCCAGCCTGCTGCATTGGTGTCTGTTACTTTAGGGTCCAGATATTCCCAGCAGAAATGTGGGTAACTTTTCCCTTCCTATAAACAGATCTTCATAAGTCTGACAGCCCTTGATAACTTAATAGAAACCCTTTGTATTTACTTGAACTCACCCGCGGCCTACCAAAACAAGCATTGACAAAGCCAACAGGTTTCGCTTCTGAATTCTATTGACTTTCTCTCCCCCGGCCCCACCCCCCCTACCGCCCCCCTTCCGCCGCCAAGTAACTATGAGGAAGGAATGAGAGGGAGGAAAGGAGACACCTGAAAACACATGCACTCGTATGGAATGCACGAACGTTAAAAAAAAAAAAAAAAAAAACACGTTTCAAAAAATGAAAAACATTTTTGTTTTCTTTAAAGTACCATAACAATAATGCGGCCCGTGGAAGGACACTGGCCTTCAACCGGAACCTGTATTTGGTCCAAGCTGTAGGGAACAGCCAAGGAAAGAAAGTGAAACCTGATGTGACTGATGCTGGGGACCAGTGAGAAGCAAGAAATAGTGTGACTGAAGCCTTTGAATGATGCAAAATTAAACACACCAAAAACCTGTTTCCAAAAATGTAACAGTTCAATAGAAGTCAGTTTAAAAAAAAAAATACATTTTAAAGCTGCAGTAGCTCTGAATGTGTAGAAACATGCAGACAGATTCTAACTTTACTATAAAAATACATAAAAACAACGTTTCCTTTTTGTTGCTTTAAACAGCTGCTCTGAGATCGGACATGCCTTTTACCACAGTTCTGTTTATACAGGGATTGCAGAATCCTGTGTATTAAGGGTATTGCAAATCACCTCGGAGTTCCATGACCTTATAAAGGAACTCCGTCCTCTGCCAAGTTCTACTATATTGCCACAGAAGTCTTCGGCGACTTGCAATATTCTTATAATGTACAGCAAGAAGTACATTATCACATAAGTAATTATGGTCACAAATATACAAAGCATTGTATTGCCTTTGATACAGGTGCCATTATGTGGGAACAGACTTGGAGACCAACCCCCCCGCCCACCCCCCACATGCACACTTTGATGAAGCATGCCTGTCAAACACACAAAGGGAGACTTGCGCCCTGCTATAGGCCCAGATCTGTCCACTAACCTGGGAGATGGGCTCTCCGTAATTAAATGTGCCTGTAACTTCATATGTGATCTCTCCCTCCCCTAAACTCCACTCTTGTCCTTCGCTCCTCCCCTCTCCTTTTCCCCCCACAGCCACTACAGATCTCAGAGATCGGGAATGCCAGAAAACACAGGCCATCGCTCACGTCATTAAAGTGATTTACACCACTTTGCTAATTAAGGACAAGCTATAACATAATACTCGCATGTCTGCAGAAGCCTTCCTACACCAAGACTATGTTGACATGGCATGCAGGATGTAGCCTCAAACTGCTGTTAAAAACAGCATTAGAGGACAAGAAGGAATGTAAGATGCCGAGTGTTCTGCAAGAATTACAGTTGTTTAGGTTTTTCAACAGAGAATATGCAGTTTAAAAGGAACGGTCGGTGGAATAATTAGCTGAAAACAAACGTGCTTTTGTTTAAAAAGGAACACCAACGTGCAACAATAAGATTGTTTCCCCTATTGCAGTTTATCGTGGTTTAACCTTTGGCAAGCAAGACAGTATAGCAAAGTGAGAAAAGTTTAACATTTTACATTCGCGATCTGGGAGGGGTAGAAGCAACACAGAGGGTGGGGACAAGCAATGGGCAAAAAAACAACTTTGAGTGGTTGGGGGCATGCAAATGAAATAGAGTTTACACCATTGAGCGTGGGGTAGTACATGAGGGCGAGTGCAGCATGGAGGGGATTAGGGAGAAGCACAGAGGACAGAGAGCAACTGAGTGCACGCGGGGAAAAGAGGTTCACAAGACGACAGCTGAAAAGAACATGCAACCACATGAAAAACAAGCAAAAGCGCGCCTCACGCGGCAGCAGGGGGGAGGGGGGCCTGCCGATTCCCTTGCAGGAGCCAGCGGCGATAATTGACACCATATGGCGCTGCCGCTCGCTCCCGCAAGGCAATCGCCACACGTGCACGCGTTGCCATTGAAGGCAATGGAACGCGTGCATGTTTTTGGGGAAAAAAGGGAACCGATGGCTAAAGGTCTCCTCTATGCAGCGCATGCGCGCTGCGTAGGCGAGACCTAAAAAGGAAGTAAAAAAGGTCCTAATGGCTAAGTTCCTGCCTTAATCAGCTCTGGCCCACTGCTCATTGATTACCGCCAGATTGACAATAAGATTGCTGGACACCCTTGAATCCCAGTGCTCGCCTGCCATGCTCAGTAATGTAGCGAAGAATATCGAATTTTCTTCTTCATGGCCTGTATCCCATATACCTTAACTATGTTTCACGACTATTTTGTTGTATTATGTATATTCTTGTAATTCCCGCCAAAACTGCAAAGTGCTCTGATACCCACCTGGGTCAAGTTCGCGCTATATAAAACTTTCAAATAAATGCATTTACCTTACACTTCATCCTTGCCCCTTCCCCCTCTGGGCCGGCGTTGGAGGCAGTTCAGGTCCGACTTTAGAGAAAATACACGTTGCCCAGATGGTATTAGATACATAGAGGGTTTCCTATAAGTTACATTGTGTTAATCCATGTTCCCCAGATCCTAACATGTTTCTGGGGGCAGCGCCTGGCTGTATAGACCGCCTTATCAAGGATACAACAATGGCCAATGCCGCCTTTCCATTTGTACAAGCAAGGTCTGTGCCCTCCGTTTTGAGCTCCCTCTCTATTGGCTACCAAATAGCCTAGGCAGCGAGAATGCTAAGGGCTATGGTGCCCCCTATTTCCTCCATGGCTCCCCAACAGGGCTACTTTGGGTGTCAAGTTAATAGGTTTCCCCACGACTGAAGCCAGGGCCTGCTGGTCCACTTTAAAATAGGGCTGAATATTGCAACATTCCCAAATCATGTACCTCACGGTGTCTCAACACTTAGTGCAGCTAGAAGAAAGTTCAGCTCCCATCTTCCGTAGCGGCTCGGGGATATAGCATATTCTATGTAAGTAATGAAATTGAACAACCCAGAGTTGGCCGAGATTGTAAGCTGAGGATGTGGCATCTCGGCCTAGTCATCAATTGAGTCCAAGTCTGCCTCTCAAGTGGTGCATAACTAGGTCATTGGGTCTGAAGCATTAGTCCCCAATGGGAGGTATATTCATGATATGCTACCCCTACCCAACAGGTTCTACCTCAATTTGGTTTGAGCGGGTTAAATTCTGGAAGGTGCATCATCTGATTGCAGAGAGGGAGGCAAGCATATGCCTTAATTGAAGGAATCTGAAAAATTGGTATTATTGAAGATCTTCAAATGACTTCATTTGGTCCCCACCTGATATGTCTCCCAGTTTTGAAACTCAGTGTAGTCCCAGCCCTTATAGCACAGGTCTTCAAACTTTTTTTCTCTGTGGCCCCCCAAAGCAAAATATTTTAAATGTGCCCCCCCCCCCCAACTTCAAAACTATTGCAAGGACTGGGGAGTGGAGGGGCACGGCTGAGCGCAGGGGGTCGGGGCTTATGAGATCATTTCATGGATGCTTTTTTAGTAGCTCATAATCCACAATAAATCTGAAACCTACAAAGAGCAAATTCATCAAACAAAATCAGAAATTGACCAACAAATTCTGCTCCCCATAATCGATGTGTTGTGTTCACCTTGCACACCTGGCGCCAACTCAACTACACCTGTTGCACTAGTGATAGAAAGCAGCGGCTCTGAGTTGAAAGTTATCTCACTGTCTACTTCACCCGTCTTCCACCAATGCCTGATAATCACTACAGTCTTCAAACAGGCTCTGTACAAGGGCATCTCTTTTTACGTGAGCACCAGTTACATTACACAGGGTCCGATTTTGTTTTTAGGCACATGGAGATTGTGATTTGCCCACGGGATGTTGAGTCAACATCGGGAGCCAGTAAAGGCTTGAACTAATGGAGCCAGTTGTGGCTCCACAAAGTTTTTTTATTATTAAGAGGTAATGTTAAGGTGTCACCAGCTGAGTTTTTGAGTGCATCTTTTTAATGAACATTCCTCAAAATGTTTCTAGGTGTAGTCTGATTACTCATCACTAAAATATATAGATAAAAATGATGACTTGCATATTCCCAGTTTTTTCTGTCACAGGCTTGGACTTTTTAGCACTGTATGTACACATGCTACTATTCCTCACTGCGCCAAATAGCATTTAGTTTTGTGATTTCCTGGCAGGACTACTGAAATTATGCGATTCTGCATTATTTTCTGCATAATTATGTATTTTGCCACATTTGCCACTTAATCAGTCATCTGCTGCATAATCTGCGAATTTTAACAAAAAAACATTTTCTAGCTCAAACGGATTAAAAGGTATTACAAATGTAGTGACGTGTTGCCACGCAGTGAACAGCCCTTCGCAAAAGGTGATTAGTCACCTTTCAGTTGCTCGTTGGTGTATTTCGGTGGTAAACTGGTACTAATGAATTTTCTTAGCCCAGACAGTATTCACGTGTACAAATGGAAACATAATGAAATGCTATCATAAAATGTGCCACAATAAGTCGTATTATTTGCTTTTTCTTGCAACATAATTTTTTTAACCCTGCCGCATGACTTTGGGCCTTTCCTACTGCAAAGTTCAGTGGTGCTGCTTTCTGGCCACAAACGGACATCTGCCTTGATTGCATTAGGCAACTGAGGTTTCGTAGTAAAATTGATTAGTTTAACTTGCATTTATTTTCCATTTAACATGTGCACATTTTTTGTATGCAGTTACCCGAAGGTTAGGAAAATAATAAACCTGTTACAGAATATATTGCTCTTTCTAGCCACATCCTTGACCCTGCCACCGCACTCACTTACCCCCACCTCAGGGCATCCAAGATCACAGTTCATACTCTGTTAAAGCCCTTCAGCTGCTGTATGTAAATCAAGAATGCCTGTAAATGTGCCAGATGAATGAAGTTGCGCTTCCAGGACTTCCTCGTTTGCAAGTACTTCAAGAGCCATTTGCACCCCCTAGGAATGCAGCCACGGGCCCCAAGGGGGACGCTCCCTACAGTGAAAAACTGTGCCTTAAAGTCAAGCAATCTGGAGGCAGATGGGAGCCAGTCACCAAGCCACAGAGTGGTATCCCTTGAAAGCTTCCAATGCTAGCAGCCAATGTGTCGCATACTTTGTGCCAGGCGGTAGATGTCATGATTGTGGGAAAAATGTTGAGGATCTTTGACTGGTAAAGGATTTGTAAGGCAACTCCCCTTGAAAGAGGTCTAGTTCCAGCCGATTGGCTGGGTCATCTCTGTCACTGAAGAGCCATTCATTCATGGTGGTGAGGTGGGCAGATCTATGTGGTATTTGTAGGACTCGAACCTAGTAAAAAGGCAGCAGTGTGTTGTGCAGAGTCAAGAGACAGCACAGTCACCAAGTAATAGGAGAGGTAGCTGGTGATTGGATTGGTACTGGATTGCATTGTAGTGTTTTTTAAAGAGATGTCTTCAACTCTTTCCTAAATTGGAGCAGTGTTGATGTGTTCTTTATGGATACAGGGATTGTGTGTTCGAGGCATGTGAGCTGTAGATCACATGCTTTGCATACTCCTGCCATCTAGTGTTCGGTCTGGATGTTTGCAAGTTTTTCTTCGAAGAAGTCTTTCCAGTCACGAGGTAGGTGACTACTCCTTTCGGTGATAGTGCGCATGGGCATCGACTCCATTGTTGGATTGTTTTCTTCCGCCATCGGATTCGGACGTGAATTGCTGCGCTCTGGTTCGACACAGTTTCTTGGGTTCGTCTCGGTGCGCAATCCACTTACCCTCGGTGGTATTGTTATTCGATCGCGGTTTCCATTCTCCGCTTATCATATACTTCAGGAAAATTTCTTTCGGTCGGGAACTTCATGGAAGCCCGTTAGGCCTAGCCGCATCGGGACAGCTCGCAGTCGATGGAGCGGACTCCATTTAAATTCTGTCCTCGGTGCCACGGCAAGTACCCACGCACCGACTCGCACGAAGTGTGCAACTTGTGCCTCTCCCCAGAGCACGACGAACAAGACTGCGACGCGTGCAAATCCTTCCGATCCAAGAAGAGGCTCGACGTCACAAAATGCAACACCACCACAGCGGCTCCGCTCCGGATCTCTTCGGAGAAGATTCCGAACACGATGTCTTCGACGCTCAAGGAGCCGAGGAAGATGAACACATTTCCCTGTCAGAAGGAGACTCCGACATGGACGAAGACATCCCGTAGGGTCAGCGTACCGTGAGAACCGATCCTCCCCTTCCCCAAACTCTACCTCTGCCCAAGAAAAAGGCTCCGGTCCCTCCTCTGCCTTCAGGCCAAGGTCGGCACCGAGACGTTTCCAACGCTCCGCCTTCGGCCCCGGCACAGAAACAAACATTAAAGCCTTCTGGCTCTGGATTTAGTCGGCCGCATTCGGGCACCGAGCCGAAACAATCGGCACCGAAACCGAAGCATGTTTTGGTAACAATCCCTTCGGCACCGAAATCACCTTCGTATCCGAAAACTTCGACACCAAAAACATCAGCTCCAAAAATATTGGCACCGAAATAAAAAACAACTCCTACTCCATCAAAGGAGGTATCGTGTTGACGTCCTGCCTTCAAACATGGACCTGAAACAAAAGCAGCTGATCATCAATCCCAAAACTGGACATATTCACGCAAAATTGCCATTAAAGCGTAAACCAGAAACGGAGGACACTTACCACATTCCTCTTAAGAGAAAACATGTTGGTACTAATCCCTCTCCTCCTCCTCTATCACCTCCTTCCCCACCTAACCCAAATTTGATGATAACACCCACAAATTCACCACCACCACAATCACCTGACAACCAGGATGATGGAGATGGGGATGGGATAGACGATAAGAGTCCTGATCCATGGGACGATTATAATACAGATCCAAACACAGATAACGATCCAGACTTATACCCTACAAAACCCTCTCCACCTGATGATAATGTAGGGTACATAGAGTTAATAAATAGGGTGGCTGAATATCATGGAGTTCAGCTTCATAAAGAGTCATTTGAGGAGGATTTTCTCTTTGAAACACTAAGCTCTTCCCAGAGATCAACTCATACACTGCCTATGCTTAAGGGCATGCTGAAACATGCGGACGACATTTTTAAAGATCCCGTTCGCGCAAGAATTCCTACACCAATGGTAGATAAGTATAAATCTGCAACAACAGATCCAGTTTATATCAAGGGTCAATTACCATTAGATTTCCTAGTGGTTTCTAATGCCCGTAAACGGGCAAACTCACAAACCTCGGGGGATGCCCCTCCTCCAGACTAGGAATCTAAGCTAATAGATGCCTCCAGAAAAAGAGTAGCTGCACAGGCAGCCAATCAATGGCGTATTGCCAATACCTTGGGTCTCTTAGCTAGATAGGACAGAGCGCACTGTGATGAATTGGAACAATTGCTCCAATTTCTACCTGATGAACATAAGGCTAAGGCACACGACCTAATTCAGGAAGGGAAACCAATTTCAAACACTTCTATTAGATGCACTTTAGATGCGGCTGACACTGCCGCTCGTGCAATCAACACCAGTGTCTTGCTAAGCAGGCACGCCTGGCTTAGAATTTCAGGGTTTAAACCCGAAGTCCAGGCTTCTATCTTAAATCTACCTTTTAATAAAGAACATCTCTTTGGTCCTGTGGTAGACACTTCCTTAGAGAAGATGAAGAAAAACACAAATGTTGCAAAATATATGGGAGCCGTACAGTCCCCATCCAATCGGGGTTCTTTTCGTCGGTCCTTCTACAGGGGGGCTCCAAAAGCATATCTACAGACAACACCTCAACATCATATAGAGGCAACAGACAGCCTTTTCGAGAGGTTACTTTCGAGGCGGATTTAGAGGCAATAATGGTAAGGGAAGAGGTAAAGGTTCCGCACCTCCCCCTCAACCAACAAACAGTGACTTGCCTCCTCTTCCCCGATCATTCCACACCTGTCGGGGGACGTCTCTCTCAATTGCTACCCGTCTGGCATACAATAACTGATGGGTCCTAGGAATTATCCGATCTGGTTATTGCCTGGAGCTTACCAACAATCCCCCAAACATTCCCCCACATTCACTGAAAATGTCACAAGAGCATCTACACCTCCTCAAGCAGGAGGTCCACTCTCTTCTGCAAAAGGGAGCTATAGAGCCCGTACCTTTACAATATCAAGGATCCAGCGTGTACTCCCTATACTTTCTAATACCCAAAAAGGACGGCTCTCTCAGGGCTTTACTAGACCTCAGAGAATTAAATCAATATATTCACTCAGATCACTTTCACATGGTGACACTTCAACAAGTGCTCCCACTCCTACAGCAAGGCGACTTTGTCTACTCTAGACTTAAAGGACGCATACTTCCATATTCCAATACATCCTGTACATCGCAAATATCTCAGGTTTGTGGTAGCGGGACAACACTACCATTTCAAAGTGCTTCCATTCGGAGTGTCTGCTCCCAGAGTATTCACCAAATACCTGGCAGTAGTCGCTGCTCACCTGCGAAGACAACGTATCCATGTCTTCCCATACATGGGCGATTGGCTCATCTAAGCCAGTTCTTAAAGTGTCTACAGTACACTCAAATAACAATACAGTTACTGCACGATCTCGCGTTCAGAGTAAATGTGTTGAAGTCCCATCTCCAACCCTCCAACACACTTAGGAGCCACTCTCAATACTCAAAAAGCTCTAGCCTGACCCAATGCAGCCAGAATCTGCAATATTCAGGCTCTAATTTCACAGTTTCAGCCCAACCAGTCATTACCAGCTCGAGTATATATGCAACTACTAGGAATGATGGCATCTTGCATCTTAATAGTTCCCCATGCAAGACTTCAAATGCGTCCTCTTAAGGAATGCTTAGCACGTCAGTGGAATCAGTCTCAAGGTAAATTGTCAGATCTACTGTCGGTAGACTGCTGCACCCATCGCTCTCTGCAGTGGTGGAATCCACAAAACCTATCCAAAGTGTGGCCCTTCATCGACCCAGTTCCACAGACCGTGCTAACAGACGCATCGCTCACTGGTTGGGGAGCTCATCTCCAGACTCACACAATTCAAGGTTTGTGGAGTCAAAAGCAAAAGCAACTTCATATAAATCATCTAGAGCTGCTAGCAGTATTTCTAGCGCTCAAAGCCTTCCAGACTCACCTTGCAGGCAAAACTGTCCTGATACGCACCGACAACATGACAGCCATGTATTACATACAGCAACGGGGGGGGGCACACTCTCTCCAGCTGTCAAGCCTTGCACAAGCCATTTGGAGGTGGGCCATACATCACAAAAGTTATCTCCTTGCAGAACACCTCCCAGGAGTAAACAATCAGATCGCAGATCTTCTCAGCAGGCAGAGACAACAGATTCACGAGTGGGAACTTCACCCTCAAGTTCTCCTCCCATTCTTTCAAATGTGGGGTTTTCCACAAATAGATCTCTTCGCAACACACCAAAACGCAAAATGTCCAAACTTCGCCTCCAGGTATCCACACCCATTGTCCAAAGGCAATGCACTATGGATGAACTGGTCAGGGATATTTTCCTACGCTTTTCCGCCTCTCCCACTCATTCCACTAGTGGCTCAGAAGCTCAGACAAACATCCCTCACACTGATCCTAATAGCTCCCACATGGGCCCGTCAACCTTGGTTCACTACCCTGTTGGAGCTCTCAGTAGCTCCTCATCAAAAACTACATCTCACACCCAGTCTCCTCACACAGAGCCACGGAGAGGTAAGACATCCACATCCCAAAGATCTCAACCTAGCGATCTGGCACCTGAAATCATAGAGTATGGCTATCTGAACCTTCCACCCAGACTGTATGAATATCATTAAAGAGTCCAGAAGACCTACTACAAGTGCTTGCTACGCAGCTAAATGGAAGCGGTTTGTTATATATTGTAATAAACAACCATATCAACCCGTTAGATGCTTCCATTCAAAATATAATTTGTTATTTAGTACACTTACAACAGTCAGGATTAGCTTACACATCCATACGCTTACATATCGTTGCAATAGCTGCATACCTTCAAAATAGACCGCATCTGTCCCTTTTCAGAGTACCCGTTATCAAGACTTTTATGGAAGGACTCAAGAGTTATTCCACCAAGACTTCCATCTGCTCCAGTGTGGAATCTTAACATTGTCCTTACCAGACTAATGGGTCCACCCTTCGAGTCATTGCACAAATGTGAACTGCAATTTCTCACTTGTAAAGTTGCTTTCCTCATTGCTATTACATCACTGAGGAGAGTGGGTGAGTTTCAGGCTCTAACCATAGAGGAACCATTTTGTCAAGTCCCCCAAAACAAAGTGGTCCTTCGCACTAACCCCAAATTCCGACCCAAAGTGGTATCTGTCTTTCACATCAATCAATCTGTTGAGTTGCCTGTGTTCTTTCCTCAACCAGATTCAGTGGCAGAACGAGCGCTACACACAGATGTTAAACGAGCATTATTGTATTACATAGAAAGAACAAAACCATTTCGTAAAACTAAACAGCTCTTTGTGGCTTTTGCTCCACCACACAAAGGCAATCCTATTTCAAAATTGGGTATTGCTCGGTGGATAGTTAAATGTATTCAAACATGCTATGCAAAAGCAAAGAGGACTTAACCAATACCCCGAGGGCGCATTCCACACGCAAACTAGGGGCTACTATGGCTTTCTTAGGAAACATCCCCATAGCTGACATCTGTAAAGCTGCAACATGGTCTACACTGCACACATTCACCAAACACTATTGTGTAGATGTGTTAGCGAGACAGCAAGCTAATGTAGGCCAAGCAGTACTTAGAACACTCTTTCAGACAACTGCAACAGCTACAGGTTAGCCACTGCTTTGGGAGAATACTGCTGTATAATCTATGGAAAGCATGTGATCTACAGCTCACATGCCTCGAACAGATAATGTTACTTACCCAGTAAGCATCTGTTCTTGGCATGTAGAGCTGTAGATTCACATGCGCCCACCCGCCTCCCCGGGTACCTGTACCTGTTGCAGTTCTCTCTTACTTTATATACATACGCATGGACATCTCTATTCTACTCTTACTAACACCATTCTCACCCTCTGCGGGAAAACAATCTAACAATGGAGTCGATGCCCATGCGCACTATCACCGAAAGGTGGAGTCACCTTCCTCATGACTGGAAAGACTTCTTCGAAGAAAAACAACTTGCAAACATCCGGACCCAACACTAGATGGCAGGCGTATGCAAAGCATGTGAATCTACAGCTCTACATGCCAAGAGCAGATGCTTACCGGGTAAGTAACATTATCCTTTAGATCCTGGGTGCATAGATGGAAAAGGCCTGCTGCCTTGTTTTTATCTGGTTTTACACTTTTAAGTCTCCAGTCTGATGTGGCCTGGCTGCGGGTGTGCCGACAGCCACCAGAGGCTTTGAGCTTGCCTGCAAGGTAAGCGGGATGCTAGTCATGTTGGCTTTGTAAATAACACAGGTTTTGAAGTGGTACATTCTAGCAGGGGGAGCCAATGTAATTCCATCAGGATGGAAGCAATGTGATTATATTTCTTCCAGCCCTGGATGAGATGTGCTGTGGCATGTAGGATGCTCTTAAGGGGCACCAGTGTGGCATCTGGTAAGTCATGGAGTAGGGTGTTATCACCATCCGAATGTGAAAGTACAAGGGCTTGAACATTCTGAAGTCACTTTCTGTAAGAAATGGTTTCAATTTCTTTAGAAGAGAGAGTTGATACCAGGCTGTGTTTGTGTTTTTTTTGCAAAGTGTTCCTTGAGGGTGAGGTTGGGTCCAAGGTGAATCCAGATATCTTAGTATTTGGTGAAAGTTTGGGGTTTGAAGCTGTCAAGGTTCATGTCATTGAGCCAGCTTGTACAATGATGGTTGAATTGTCGTCTGTCGAAGGCAGCTGAGAGATCTAGCAATATTAGAAGGCAGGAGGTCATCTTCATCTGTGGTCAGGAGGGCGTTGTCTGTGATGTGTAAGGGTGCTGTCTGACTGCTGCAGCGTGGTCTGAAGCTAGTTTGGTAATCATGCAGGAGATGGTTAGCATTGATCAATCAATCAGGCGTTTGTTAAGCGCGACTACTCACCCGTAAGGGTCTCAAGGTGCTGGGGGTGGGGTGGGTGCAGGTTCCAGTCCATCAAGGAGGGGGTCTGTCGAAGAACCAGGTTTTGAGGTTTCTTGCGAAGATGGGAAGCGATGTTGTCTGTCGGAGGTGGAGCGGAAGGGCGTTCCAGGCTCTGGCCGCGTGGAAGGAGAAGGAGCGGCCTCCCGATCTGGTCTTTCTGGTGCGGGGGACCACAGCGTAGGAGAGCTGGGCTGATCGTAGGGTCCTTTGGGGTGCGTGGAAATTGAGTCGGCTGTTCAGGTATGCTGATCCGGTGTCGTGGAGGGCCTTGTGTGCGTGGGTGAGCATCTTGAAGGTGACTCTGGCCTCGATGGGGAGCCAGTGGAGTGTGCGCAGGTGCTGGGAGATGTGGCAGTGTCTTGGCAGGTTGAGGACCAGTCTTGCGGCAGCGTTCTGGATGTTCTGTAGCTTGCGGGTGAGGTTTTTGTTTATTCCGGCGTAGAGTGCGTTGCCGTAGTAGAGTCTGCTGGTGAGCAGGGCGTGAGTGACGGTCTTTCTGTGTTCGAGGGGGATCCATTTGAAGGTCTTACGTAGGAGGCGGAGGGTGTGGAAGCAGGAGGACGAGACTGAGTTGATCTGGCGGTCCATTTTGAGCTCGGAGTCCAGGATGATTCCCAAGTTGCGTGCGTGGTCCGTGGGCGGGTTTCCGAGGGCGGGGGGCCACCAGGTGTCGTTCCAGGCGTCGGGGTTTGGGCACATGATGAGTACTTCTGTCTTGTTGGTGTTTAGTTGTAGGCAGCTGTTTTTCATCCATTTGGACACGGCTTCCATGCCTGCTCGAAAGTTGTGTGGCGGTGTTTGGTTCGTTGGATAGGGAGAGGATGAGTTGGGTGTCGTCTGCGTATGACACGATGTTGAGTCCGTAGGTTCTGACGATGGGGGCGAGTGGAGCCATGTAGACGTTGATGACACATTGGAGTTAAATGCAGATTGCTTTTTCAGTGATCATGCCGATGAAGAGTATGTAATTGATGGGTCATCAGAGTCAAATGTAGTTTTCAATAGGGGTGGGAGGATATGGTCTATCTTGAGAACGTCTGGGAGTGAGAGAGATTCCTTGGAGAGAGCGTTGATGGACAAGAATAAGACCTCTTCAGACAGTGAGTAAATGGCATACCGACGCTGCTTTTGTAAAGTTATGCTGTTATGTAAAACATAGAACCTTAAGTTGACATCCCCTGTGCCGGTAAAGTGAGTGTATATTATGCATGTAGTATATATGTGGTAGAAGTTGTCTGTATGTGAGTGAGTCTGAGGGCTGAAGCCAGTGGGATACATTTGGATACACATGGTTGTCACAAAATGGAGAATGCGTATGGCTTCCCCCGACAAAGGAAGTGTCATGCCTGCATTACTGTGACTGGAGGGTGGAGACCCAGACGCTGAAGTGAGGTAGATGGAGGCACTACTGCACTTAAAAATTAATTAAAGACTTTCCTAGCAAGGAATGAGCATTATTTGGTAAACAGCAGATGAATGGTGGGACTGCAGTTTTTTGTTGACCAAGGTGAAGAACTTTCAATGCCAGTTCTATCCTTTTTTAGGTTTCGCCTGCAGACTGGTTGCGAAATCTCTTGTAATTAAAAGGAAAAAACCTTTAAAACGGCTTACAGCCCGCCCATTACTTACCATTCATAGACTTCGCGGTCACTCTCATTTTCTTGCTTTTCACTGATCAACAGCATCAAGGTCACATCAACAGGTTTAACTTCCTCTTTCCTCGTCTGTTCCCTGGAGCTTGGACCAAGTACAATTTCCGGCCCGCAGCCAGTGTCCTTCCACTGGCCATACTCTTCTTGGCGTACTTTTTAAAATTTATGTTCTAGCACTCCATAAGAGTGTACGTGTTTTCGGAAGGTCTCCCCTCCTCCCTCAGATTCCTTCCGCATAGTTACTTGCAACCAGAGCCCCTTCCACCATATCGTTGCTTTCACCAGCCCCCCACGCACTGTCATCGTGCATGCATGTTTTAATGTGCGTGCTGAGTATAAGTTTTCATGTACGTGTTTCGTTTGCATAGCTGAGGGAAGTTTTATGTTTTTGTGAGGGAGCGGCAAAACAGCTGACGAGTTGTTTACGCTCTGCACAGTAAAAAGGCCTCTTTGAAATCGCCAGCTCGTTGCTACAGGTCTAAACATTTTCAAATAGTTTACCATCACGTTTCAAACGCAAAAAGAACAATTGATGGACAGAATGCTGAACAATGTCAAACATTCACCCCAGTACAGAGATCTGGGCCTAAAACCATTGTTTTTTTGTTCCCCATGCCATTCCAGTTTAAACCCAGCCATATGCAAATCAGTCTTGACCCTGCTACCAATGGGAACAGTCCAGCCCGAACTGCCAGGCCAGGTGCTCTCTGGACCGGAAACAAGCATCCTGGGACCGGTTTCGTGGTATCACCCTGATATGTTTCATACAGGTACCCCAATATAGGCTCAGGTAGTAACCAGACTTTTCACCTATATTTCCCCTGATATTACACTACATAACGGTTCTTGGGACTGACCTTTTACCTAGTTACAGTACTGCTTAAATGACGTGGGGTTTACTCAGAAAACTAGCCTCATTCATTATGCATGAGGATTCTTGAATCTCAGCAGGACTACCATCTCCTGCATAATAACTATGCATAAGGGTCATTCCTTCCATCATCCTAGTCCGACATGACACAGCAAGGTAGATCCCCTGAGGGTACCACTTAGGGTATATAAACACCATATCTTTGCTGAGGCAGGGAGAGGAGAAAAGGGACTTCCATGCTGACACACTGATGCAAGACGCTGAGGTTCCTGCACGCAGACACTACAGCTCGCAGTGGTCAGACATCCCTCGCGGGGTGTCCATTTCGAGACCAAGGCGGGGCCCCACAGTCTCTCACTTAAGGTAATGGGGTTGGCTTCAGCCTAGGGGGATTCTTGGCTCTACACCTACATACATGCTAGGTACACTTAGGTACATCTAGTTAGGGTTGCATCGTAGGAGTACGCATTATTACTGTCATGTATTTATATACCCGCCTGTATTCATTGTTTTAGCACTATGGTAGGAATCTACCATCCTTTTACTCTGTTGGTGCTTATAATCATTTATATCTGTTTCTGTCTTATGGTTGTTTCAGCACACTACACTAGAATGACGATTGTTGAATAAATGCTTATTGAAAACGTCCCCACCGTTTATTCTGTGTATCTCTCTGAGACAAAGTGAGCACGAATGACTAAGCGAAAAGTACTGTACTGTTTCCACGATCCCTGATGTGACAGAGTTGTCATGTTCGATAGTTGCCAAGAACTAGTCTTTCCTTGGTAAGAGGAGTTTATAGAGGCACTGTGAGCTACTTGGTATACAGGCGAACGTACCCGGTGGGGTGTCTGGAATCAGTCTGGACACCAATCCCACAGTCTGTTGTCTAAATGCGCAGATCCTATATAGGTTTATTGGAACTACACGACATGGCACCGCCAACGTTGGTTTGGTACTTATTTAACGGTCAAATCTGAGTAGTTCAGTCGTGTTATTCTCAGAGACCCCTACTCACATTTTATCCAGAGACGTCTGGAGTGGGAAGGGAACAATCCGCCACAGCTGAGTAGGCATATCCTATGTATTGGCTGTAGGTTTATTCAAGCTTGAAGGACAAACAGTTCCCTATTGTGCATAAAACCTTCTCAGTTTCCTTGAAACTTTTTCAACAATGACTAAAGAAGAAGACTCTGCACCAGCACTACGTGCGAACGCAGCAGAAGAAAGAGCAGGAAGGTTAACATTAACATTTCAGAAAATGTCAGAACTGCCCTTACTTTAAAATTAGCAGACTAAGGAGTCACAGCTAGGGGTGGGACAGTAACTTTCGTGATTGAGGCTCACGAGTCATACAGAACAGAGGTATTCTTTTCATGGGTTAAATTTCCACAAGCGGATGCACGCACAAATACATTTCATTCTTACACTGAAGATGAAACACCAAATGAATACTGTCCGTATGAGGACACTGAAATTCCGCTCACCTACCAGGAGCACATAAACTGGTTTAAAGGCGCCCTCCCACATACAAAAGAAAAAGTGAGACTCGGTCCGCTCGGAAGAGATGGAACAACTTGGCCAGTCCTAGCGGCTGACACAATGCCAGTAGCAGGCTTAAGTCCACTTCATGAAGAAATAATAAAACTTTACAGAAACCTCACACAGTTCGTGATGAGAACACTCAGACTTCAGCCGACAAGGGCTACACCTACACGACAAATTCAGGGATCTACAACTAAAATAACTCCATAAACACTACACGCAGTTATGGGTAAAATGCCCACTAGACGTGAGCAAATGCCATTCTAGATAGATAGCTCAGAAAATAACACAGTTAGAGGCAGTGTTTCCACACACAAGCCCTCAAGAAAAACATAGAATGCTAACAATCTGCTTGCCAATGGGGATATAGCTCCCCAGATAGAGGATTGTACCTCTTGGGGTACAGTTTTCGCTGCCATATATACCAGAAGTCATGGTATCCCTTCAATAGCAGTAATACCAGATGTATGAGGACAAATACAGAATGAGTATGGAGCTGAACCTACTCTGAACTTAGGGATGAAATTGTTAGGAAATTTTGCCCAGGAATCAACTATTATATTAGCAAACATAAAAGGGGAGGCAGCAGCAGTGGCAATACGCCAACGCCTGAGGGATTTCACTCCTTTACAACAGGAACGGGAATTACCTAAGATTCTCAAAGATAACTATTCCGAATTAGGTAGAGATAGTTTGGGAGCTAGAGCAACAAAACATCAACTCATGGGTGGTCCTGAAAAAGAAAACACCAAGCAAGCACCTGATTCTTCCAAGAAGAAATGGGATAATAGTAAAAAACAAAAGAATAGAGAAAATAGGTCACAATCCAGGGGTGGGTCTCCTAAACAGCAGCCCTCCGAAAAGAGGTACAACCTTAGGAATAGAGAGAACATTAAACCTGACTGGTATCAGGATACTGATACACTTTCCTTTCAGGGTTCATCAAAAAACTCCGAGAGGGAAGGACGGTCAGAACACAGACAAGAAGAGCGTACAAAGTCCAGAGACACGCAGCACGCTTCAGACTACTTCCAAAAAAAAAGAGAAATCAAAACCTCAATTTAAAAAGAAGAAAGTAGCAGGTCTTTAAGTCAGACATGTCCAGAATTCTGAGGACTCAACTTCTGAATGGGGAATGGGCTCTGACGATGCTAGACAGCGCAGCAGAAGTAACAATAGCTCGCCAGAACCCGATGGAATTTCTGGTGACAGTGGATTTGAATGAACATATCACGGTGGAGACACCTGATACCAGGGTAAGTGTCCCGCATAAGTTACATGAAATAATACTCCAAATGGAGGGGGACAAACGTAGAAAAATGAAAGGTCTCTTTTGGGAAAATCTGACTTATAGATATGACATCCTTTTGGCTGAAAAAGATTGGCCACCTGAAATTGTTATGGAGTGCCCAAAGGGAGAAACGATAATTTTACCGGCTTTTTCTGACCTCGTTCCATTATACTTAAAACATTCATACGGGCAGGAGTGGGCGGTAGCACTTGCTTCAGTATTATATCGCAACTATGTTTGATGGGATTCTGAGTCACCTCACCATGTAATCCCGGTAAAAAATACTCCAACTCCACACAGACAATACCCTATTAAACGAGAAGCGAAAAAGCAAGTCAGGGAGATCTTAGATCAACTCGAATACCAGGATATAATTGAAACTTGCACCTCTTCAATGAATAATCATTTGTTTCCTGTAATGAAACCCGATAATTCATACCGTCTAGTTTTAGACTACAGACATCTAATATAGCGCCTGAAAGCAGATATTTGACCGCATTCTCCGCGTCAGTTCTGTTAACTCCCCCAAGGGTATAAGAATAGCCCTGGGTTTTTCTCAGCTAGGGTAACAGAGTTACTTCAGAATTTGGATGAAGAGGCATTGTCCTATGTAGATGATATTTATCTGACGGATGATGATTTAATGGATCATTTGACCAGGGTGAGCAACATCATTTTGGGGTTCACTTGTGAAGGCTACAAATAGCCCACCTCAATGTCCTATTCTTGGGAAATAAGCTTTCAAGTGAAGGAAAAAGCGTGGCAGCTAACTTTTTAGAAAAGTGTGTGCTGCTCCAACCTCCTAAATCATTGAAAAACTTAAAATCCATATTGGGATTCTTACATTTTGGCGAGACTTACATTTTAGATTACGCAGAAAAAGTGAAACCTTTCTACGACCTAATAAGACCTGATTTTTCAGTTAGGCATTGGACACAGGAACACACACATATCCTTTGTTCCTTACAAGCCTACATGATAGCTTCAAAACACCTACACACACGTGTAAACATCACAAATTTGGTGATCCGTGTTATAGCGGGTCAATCCGGGTATACTTACCTAACATTCAATGAAGGTGAAACAGTGCCTATAGCATTTAAATCACAATTGCACACAAACGCGAAAATGCGTTTTGCTTACACAGAACAAATCCTGACAGCAGTACAGACTGCTGTAGTGAGAGAAAGAGCAATGGCTCAGGTGAAACAAATTATTGTCGTGACTCCTGTACTGGCCTTGGAGGCTGTCACAAAAGCAAGCTTTCCAAATGCTAAAGCTTTACCTTCAAGATGGATACAATGGGCTAATTCTCTCACTGCAACAGATGTAGATTACAAATTTGAGACTACACTTAAAACGCGAGCCTTCATGCAATACGAACAAGAATATCCTCTCCGAATTAAATAATGCCGCTAGATCAGTATGAATATATTATTTACACTGACGGATCTGCTCAGCCGGCCATAGGAAGTAAACAACAATACAGCGCTGCATGTGCGATTGTGAAGGGTTGTATGCAGGAAGGCAAGTTCCATCCTAGCAGTAGGAAGACACAGTCTCTAGGAGACTGCACGGCACAGCTGGCAGAATTAAAAGCCCTGTTACTGGCACTAATAAATACGGATCGTGAATGCCCAACACTGATTGTGTGTGAATCATTTTACTGTGTCCAGTCATACAATTAATATCTTCACTAGTGGGGTCAGAACGGGTTTAAAGACTCAAAAGGTTGCACAATTAAGCATAAATTGCTATGGGAACAGGGGGCTGAGTTGAAAAACGAACTACAGAGAGCTCACGTGATACACACGCTGAGTCATCAAAGTGATGGCGTTCACGTTGAAGGGAATTCATTGGCCAATGAAGCCGCAGAAGGGGCAGTACGAACTGCTGCCGTAGATGCAATCACTCGTTCTAGAACGAGAATAGACGGAAGCACAATGATAGCTGTCATTGCTTCACGCAATAACAGCAGAGCCTTGCCGAAAGGTTCTCCACTCAAGTACTCCTACAAGTTAGATGCAATTAACATTCCGTATGCTCAAGTTCCAGGAGTGGGAGATAGAGTAATACCAAACATAGATCGCAGATTAGGCTTAATACTAGCTGCACACGAGGGTCTAGGTTCTGCACACGTAGGGATTACCACAATGGTTTCTTTACTGAAACAACGCTGTTGGTGGCCAGGACTAACTAAACAGGTGAAGAATTTTGTCTTAAAGTTAGACATCTGTCAGCAGATGAAGGGTTCAACCGTGGCATGTCCAGCGCAGACGCCATTACTAATATCAGACAGACCACTCGCTTGAATCTATTTGGACCACTGCAGCCCCCTACAATCAGAACTACACGGCAACCCCTCATCAGCCAGGCTAGCTTGACTCCAGTGGCATGGAGAGCACGGGACCCACATCGGGGCATACCCGTCCAGCCACTGGATTCAAGCTAGCCTGGCTGATGAGGGGTGATACCCCGAAACCGGTCCCAGAATGCTTGTTTCCGGTCCTGGGAGGACCTGGCCTGGAAGTGCAGGCTGGCCTGTTCCCATGAGGAGCAGGGTCAAGAATGATTTGCATATGGCTGGTTCCAAACTCGGTGGCATAGTGAGCAAAAAAATGATGGATTAAACCCAGATCTCTTGACTGGGGGTGAGTGGTTGAAAAGTTTCAGCACTCCGTTCATCATCATGTTGTGTTTGCTATAAAGTTACAAACAGTAGTAGAATGTATATCTTGCCTACGAACACTTGAACATGCTTTAGGATTTCATTTAGACTTCAGTGCCATCTCCTCCATGAAAAAAACATTGACAAAACCCAATAGATTTCACATAGGCGAAACCTATTGGCTATGCCAATGCTTGTTTGCTGTCTGATATTGCTATTTCACATATGTGATGACAGCCAGGTGCAGAATATTCACACTTCATTGTGCCCGTTTTGTTGGTGGTCCTACTTGGAGACCGTCTCAGCTCTACCTGCTCTGAGAAGCATCATTTTACACAAAGGTTGCAAAGGATGCTTGCAAGGGAACCAGCCCAAACTGGTTTTGAAGCCTTAGACAGTGGATCCAGATCTGCTGTCCAGAAAATGTGTATAAAAGTCTGCTTCAAAGTACCCCATTTTGTTCCATTATTACTTCTCCTTGACCAAGGAAAGGAGTGCGCCTCAAAATACTTGGAAGAAATATTGTGTAACCAGGGCTGGTGCCTGCCTGGCATCCAGTCTCCCAGAGATATGGGGACATCACCTGAAGTCAACACTTTATGCTGGAGAGCTGGGTGTCTCCTATAAGTGCCTAGAAGCCTGTCTGCTTAGAGAGGCAAGGAGTGTGCCTGGTTCTGCAAGAGGAGAAACTCTTCAGGAGGAGAGGCTGTGTTCCCAGTGAACTGATGACTTATAGCATTACCCATATAGTAAAAGATCCCTCTGGCCTCTGCGCAGTTCGCAGAGTGAACTGCCCAAAGGTGTTTCTGAAATGCGTCCCTGTCAATCGGCCGTCGGTGCGATCAAGTGTTGCCACAGCCGATGAGAAGCAAAGGGACTGCATCACCGCTGAGGGGTGAGCCCAAACTGCACAGGGGTGGCCACTGCTTGACAGATTTACCTTGGAGACTCCAACCACCTTTGGCTGAGTGCTGGCCTACAGCCAGTTGAGAGTGCTGCAACCGCGGAGCAGAGCGCCACCAGGATGACCTGCTTCCCCGAAACCTTGTAGCCGTTCAGAGATGTTTCTGCTGCAACCCTAAATCAAGGAGTCTGCTCTGTGAAGGAAGATGGCACAGCTGCAGTCACTGTCCGCATAGAACTGCAGAAAAGGATGTGCAGGTAAACTGCGGAGCTTAGCCTGTTCCCAGAGCCTAGGGCCATAAAGGCGTGGACTGGTCCACCGTGTCTGCTGAGACTGTTAAATTTAGACTAAAATGTTAAACTTTTGAACTAGGCGACATGTGCGAGTCCCAGAACACCATTGGCGAACAACCTCAACCATCAAGATTGTGGCCCAATTGCCCCTGCCTACCCTGTGGCCCCTGAATGGGTTCTAACTTTGCCCATGAAGACAATCCGCTGTGTTAGAGACTGCAATTGATGCTTCCAAGCAGCTGTGTTCTGCAAAGGAGTAAATGTCTCAAGAAAGGCAGGACTCGTGCCTCAACAATGTTGACAACGTTGATGATAAAGAGTTACAAGACTAAGGTTTATATTGGTGATGATGATAACACGTATAACTGTGACCATCAAGATGTCCCTCGAGGACAAGTCATGTCGGAGTTACAATGGGAATGTTATACAGCATCAGGTGATGTGAGCCAAGGATAAATGTATTCATCCAGGTCATTGAAATGTCATTGGAAAATATCGTGTGTTAGTGGAATGAGTCTCTAATAAGTTCAGCCTGCCTATAACAGTAGTTCAAAAATCTTGTTTTTTTCTAAGAAAATATATAAATGTTCCATTATAGATCTCTACAGAAATTCAAAACCCCACATCATCTTGAGTATTTCACAATTGGAGAAAAATATAAAGCACTATACATAACACATCTATGACTAATGCATGAAATCAAAACTGATTCAGTCATATTTGCAGTGGCACAGAGAAATCATACAATACCCCTTTAAGGTCCCACCATACACACAAGGTAGAAAATGGGGCACTATGGAGAAAAGAGTCAATGCTTTAGTGGCGGCCCGTATCAAAGTGACTAATGCCCCAGCGTTTATAGCTAGGTTTGAAGGTAATTGTGGACTTTTATGCAAAAACTGTCAATGTTGAATAGAAGTCAGGTGTTGGCCATTTTAAAGGAAGTAGATCATGCGTCACCGTAACTGCGATTCAGCCTTGGTCTCTGGCACTGTGGGGTTTAGACAGGTTGTCAATGCAGCTGCTTTCAGATGCTATCGATGGCTTCAAAGTACCTCGTTCAGACCAAAGGTTCCGGCAAGTATCTTATATATATTCCTTTTGATGGTATCAAAGGTTTTGGAAAGCAGGTAGATGTGGCACTACAAGCATTCGAAAGTGACTCTGAAACAGTGTATTCTTTGGGATCATTGTAGTGGTGGCAAACATCCTTCCATTTCAGACACCAGTCCCGATACAATAGATGTTCCCATCAGGGTAGCAAGTTTCATCCTAACAATGTGCCTCATAAAAACCTAATAAAAAAAAGATCCACATCAAAAGCAACAGCAGGCGCAAGGCCAATCAGTACAGAAAAGAAGAGGCAATCAGACTGGCTACTCCTAGGCTCTGAACAAATGAACTTGAATCCAGTCATACTGTTCCTTCCAGTGAGGAAGGGGGGTGGGTGTAGGTGTGTGGGGTGGTGGGCGTGGAGGGGGGTGTAGGGGCGTGTGGTGAGTCGGAGAGAGTGGTGGTGGGGTGGGGGTGGGGTTAGGGGGTATGGAGTTGACGGGTGGAGGTGAAGAGGTGGCGATAGGGAGGGAGAGCAGCATTCTGATACATAATTAAGACGCTTTTGAAAAGCCAAAAGGTTTTGCCTATGCAAGACCTATTGATGTTGTTTTTTAATGATATTGGACAGCAGCACGTGCTGCTGTGCACCATGGCTTCAAGTAAATAAAAAACAAGTGCTATTGTGCTGTCAACGCTGGTCCCTCCATAGCGCTTTCTTTTATTTATGTTAAGTCATGTTGCACAGCAGCCGCACTGCTGTGCAGCATCTTTATAAAAAAAAAGAAACAATTTGTAAACTAAATAGCCCTGCACGACCTCCAAATAGCTCTCCTGTGGCGGGGGGCGTGGCTAAGGAGCCGTGATTGGCGGACGCGTGATCTCGGAGCTCCGCGCCGGCCCAACTCTTATAAGCGTAATCCGGTAGTGCTGGAGGCCGGGGAACGCCGCGGCGGTTGCCTGAATGGTGCTGGCTTACCTGGCTGCTGGTCCTGGCGATCGTGCAGCTGAGTGGGAGGCGGTGAGAAGAGCAGATCCCCGCCGGCCGCTGACGCCCGATGCGGCTCAAGATGGCGGCCCGGTGCGGACTCGCCTAGCCTGGTAGAGCGGAGATCGCCCCCCCCTCCCCGAGGGTCGGGCTGGGACCGGAAGCCTGCGCACAGAGGGCTGTAGTACACGGCGGAGCGCTGTGCGGGATGCCCGGAGGGCGAAATCGGCCCCGGTTCAACTGCGCAGCGGTGTGCCCACAACGGTGAGCGCGAGGTGAGGCGGAGAGGTGTGGGCCCGATCGGGGCCGGAGATCTGCGAGGCTGCTGCATTGTCGGCCAGGGGGTGTGCGGGGGCGAGGGGACCGCTGGAGGAACTGTGGCCCCCATAAAACCGGTACCTGTCAGCGGGGTGCCTCTTTGCAGCGGAGGCCTGTGGATTGCTGGGGCCTTCTCCCCCCCCCCCTTCCGCCCACTAGCCTTGGGACGGAGCTGAACTGAAGCGCCCCCACACGCGCAGGATTGGGCTTCGCTGGGAGCCGCGGTCGCTGGGGGCACGATACTGGACAGGGCAAGTGTTCGGGGCCCATACCGGGTCTCAGAAGACCAGAGCGTGGGTCTTGCCATAGGCCCCCCCCTTTCTTTTTGGGGGGGGGAGAAAAAGGAGTACACATCGCCCGGGCTGCAGCCTGCTGTGGTCTGCCCGCGGCCCCCCAGAACCACTGTTTGCGCCCTGCGGTGCGGAGGAGCCCGGGCCTTGGTGGACCTACTGCCTGTGCGACGGGGCGGGCATCGCCTTGATGGGTGCTTGGCCCCCCTGCCTAGACTTGTAGCGCCCTGGTCTGTACCGGATGTGGCGGTGGGCGTGCTGGTGTCGGGGGTTGTGTGGAGCCATGAACATTAGCGCGGGTCCAGCCCTGCTCGACCACCTGACTGCCGATTGCGCACAGAAGAGTGAGCCATTGTAGGCTCCTTAGCGGTGGGTCTATCGCCACAGCTGGGGTGTTGGAGTTCTCCCGAGTACAGTGGGCCTGGGCCTTGGTGTGAGTGGCAGTCAAGATACTGGCTGTTGGCCGGACCTCCCTCTCGGACAAGATTTAACGGCCGAGGGGGTGCTTCCTACCATGGGCAAATCACGGGGCCGGCAGGCTGGAGCCGCACAAGACCCCGAAGATAGTGCCCAGGAGCAATCACAGCCCGTTCTGGAGGCCCCACTACAACAACAGCTGGGTAAGATATTGGAGGCCATAGCGGACACAAAGGCTACCCTTCACCAAGACATAAGTACAGTGGCGGTAGGGCTGTGCCTCCTGCGAGAGGAGCACAAGAAGCTCTCGGAGCGGGTGAAGGAGACCGAGTCCGGCATCACCGCAATGGCCCCCGCCCAAAAAGCCCTGGAGCAGCAGATGGGAGCCCTCACAGACAGGGTGGGTGTGTTGGAGCGGAGAGCCGAAGATGCAGAGGGCCGCAACAGACGGAGCAACGTTCGGATTCTGGGCCTGCCGGAGGAAATAGAGGGCAGCGACATGGTGACCTACCTGGAACGTTGGCTGAGAGAGGTGGTGGCACCTGAAGGCTTGACAACCTTCTGTACTCTCTCGAGAGCCCACCGGGTCCCGGCCCGGCCCCCGGCGCCGGGGTGTCCCCCGCGTCCGGTGGTGGCCCTCCTGCTTCACTTCAGGGACAGGGATTTGCACTTGCGGAGGGCGCGGGCGGAGGGCCCCATCTCAATCGCCAATAGTAAGGTCTCCTTCTTTCCGGACTACACCCTAGAGGTCCAGCGGAAACGCGCCTTGTTCCTAGAGGCCAAGAAGGCGCTGAGGGAAGAGGGCCTCCAGTACTTCCTGATGTTTCCGGCCCGGTTGCGGATCGAGTTGGATGGCAGCACTCATTTCTGTGGCAGCCCGGGCGAGGCCTGGGACTGGATTGAAGCCTATAGGGCAGGAACCTCCCAACTTGCGGGCCCTAAAGCTCAGGGGCGAAGCAAGGCTGAACTGGGGAAGCGACCACGGCACCGCCCTGCAGGGGAGCCCCCAAGAAACCGTCCTCATCACAAACTGAGAAGGAGAGGGCTGAAACCCTGCAGGCTGTGGCGTCGCTTATGAGAGGCAGGAGCCCCACCCCTGAGGCGGGGACCCGCTCATCGAGGGACACTGGGGACAATGATTCTTACTTATCTCGTAGTGGCAGTGTGAAGATGCCGGTGGTGACCCCGGGCACGGCTGATGAAGTCATCTGAGACCGCTGGGACTTGGGGCCGAGCTTGTCCCTTGGGGTATTGCTGGACTGCTGATGGTGAACCCCGGTCTTGGGCCGTCTTGTTCTATTGGGGCCAGTGCGCTCTGGACAGCTTGTGTGTCAGCTTTGTCTTTTTCCCTATCTCTGCTCCTTTGTCCACCCCTCCTTGAGTACCTTACTAGTGTAGGGTCTCACTAAGGGATATGTTCCATATGCCGTGTGGGCGGCTGACCGTTGTCCGGTTGCCCTGGGATCGGGGAGTTGTTCAACACTGGGGGTTTACTTGTTGCTATTTCTATGTTTGTTTGCAGGGGAGGGTGGTTGTGCGGGGAGTGGGGGGGGGGTCTCCCCTATTGTTGCTGTAGGGTAAATCCTTGCAGAAATGGCGAGTACACCTAACACACTGAGGTTTCTTACGTGGAACATTCGTGGGATGGGCACAATGGCTAAGCGACATAATATATACTCCTACCTGCGGCGCAGGGACGTCCACAGAGCGTTCCTCCAGGAGACGCATCTTAACAAGGAGGAGGCTGGGAGGTTGAAGAAGAGGTGGCGGGGCCAGATCTTTGCGACCACCTTTTCGGCTTTTGCCAGGGGTGTTCTGATTTGGGTGAGGCCTGGGGTCCCCTTCGCCCTTGACCGCTCATGGCTTGACACGGAAGGGCGGAATGCCCTGCTTCCGGGACGATTGGTGGGGCGGGAGGTGACGCTAGGCACTGTTTATGCACCTAACCAGGATCAAATCGGCTTCCTGGAGTCTTTCTCCGCCTCCTTGGCTCACTGCCAGACAGGTTCTCTTGTACTGGGAGGCGATTTCAACTGCGTGGCGGACGTCATGATTGACCGTTCGCATCCTCCCCTACCGGGGACGCAGCCACACCGTACAGCGTCCGGCTTCAGGACTTGGATATTCCACTGGGGCCTGGAGGATACCTGGAGACTGCAGCACGCGGTAGATAGAGAGTACTCTTTCTTCTCGCCGGTCCACCAGGTTCATACCAGGCTGGATACATTCCTCTGTTCCCCAGCTTTCAATGGTTCTGTCTCTCACTCTGAATACTTAGGGCGCACCCTGTTGGACCACTGCTCATGGTACTTCAACCATTGGGTCGGCGCCCTTCGATTCCTACTTTGAAATTAAACCCGTTAGTGCTTGATGATGTCCCCTTCCGAGACTCCCTACTAACACTAATTGAAGCATACTTTCCTACCAATGCCGGCACCGCCTCCTCTTCACAGGTGGAATGGGAGGCGTTTAAGGTGGTTGTGAGAGGCCATTGTATGGCCCAGGCGTGTGGGGCACACAGGATACTTAATAAGGAACTTCTGGACTTGGAAGGGACTATTCGTAGATTGGACAATTTACAGGGTCCAGACGGCTTGGCCCAGGAGTCCTTACAAGAAGCGCGGACACGATATAACGACGCACTGGGCAGGCTAAGGTGCTACAGCTATAAAGACTACCTAGACAAAGTACAAAGAGAGCAAGGGAGGGCGGGTTGATTACTAGCACGATTGATCAAACCCGAGTCGAGGGGAACACCTGTCACACGGTTGGGCTTGGACACGGGCGATGTGTTGTACGACCCAGAGGCCATCAACGACTCCTTCTTAAGGTACTATGAGTGGTTGTACAGGGCCCCGACTACGGCCCCCTTGCTGGATATACAATGCTTCTTAACCCCCCTGCGGCTCCGTACACTGGAGGAAAATGCAAGGGTATACTTGGGAGGTCCGATCACTGTACATGAAGTTAAGGTTGCAATAGCGGCGTTGGCACCTGGTAAGACCACGGGGCCTGATGGCCTCCCGGCTGAGTTTTATCAGCGGTTCACTGATGTACTGTCCCGCGCCTGGCCGCGCTATATGCGGAGGCGTATGAGGAGGGAGGGGGCTTGCCGGATTCCACCCAATCAGCACTTGTGATTCCGCTTTCTAAGTCCAAGCAGCCTTACGCGGGAGTCTGGGAATACCGGCCTCTCTCCATGCTAAACCTAGACTTTAAGATCTTGAGTAAGGTGTTGGCGGGCAGGCTACTTCCGCATATTAAATCTTTGATCCATCCGGATCAAAACGGGTTTATTCCCTCTCGTAACACCTCCTACAATCTCCGCGAGCTCTACTCTGTGCTCTATCACGCGGGTGCGCCGGCGCTACAGCAAGCGGTGTTGTTGTCTGTCGACCTCGAGAAGGCATTCGACACGGTGTGTTGGGAATACCTCTTCGAGGTGATGCGCCTCATGGGATTGGGAGATGAATGATTGCGGTGGGTGCGGCTTCTCTATGCTTCGCCTACTGCGAGAGTCAAGACAGGCCGAACCATATCCAGATCATATAAGATCTTCTGGGGATCCCGGCAGGGGTGCCCTCTTCCCCGCTCCTTTTGCCTTGGCTGTGGTGCCGTTGGCAGAACGGTTTCGCCTGGGTGGGAGGGGGCTGGGGCTGACAGGTGGGCGTCAGCACTGTTGCTGTATCTTACAGAGGCAGTCGAGGGGGCTGCAGAAGCTCTACCGATTTTGGGCGATTTTGCTCTCCTTTCGGGCCATGAGGTTAACAAAACCAAGACTTATCTATTTCATATAGCTGGGCCTCTGCCCAGACCGGAGACGTTGCCGATTGACACACTCTGGGCACAACGTACCTTTAAGTACTTGGGTATTATTACGATGGGGAGTAGCTGAAAGTACTATACTCCGGCAGGAGGAATTCCGGGGCTTGGGTAAGACTCCTATCTCATTAGAATGGGATCAAATGCTGGAAGTCTTCAGAGCTATAGATTCTTTTACACCCCGGCGTCACCAATAGCTGCGACTCACCCCATTACTCCCGCATTTCCCTGAAAGACTTGCCTGTACTTTTTTGACCACTGTCAGCTTTATAATTATAGTGTACCAATACACGACAGTCCTTTTGTACCCGCCTAGGTTGTCATTTAACGTCTTTATGCACTATTATGTATCATACGCTTTCTGTGCACAAGGGATAGTCCCATAGGAGTCTGGGATATCCTTCAGTATTTATGAACCAGAGAACAGGGGGTGGGGGAGTTGGTTATCTTTATATTTCTTATTTAATGTAGATTAGATTTGAGGTGACAATGTGCAGTCTATCCTTGTTTATGCCACACCTGTTACCTACATCATATGATATTATCATGTACTCTGTGCTTATCCTACATTGCTTACGTTTTCTGCTGACCGGTTCACTGCTTCTTTTTAATTTCTGTGAAATTGTATAGGTACATTTTATATGAACGTGATGTTTTGCCTTTTACTGATGCTATGTGTGATAGATACACAGTTTCTATTGTCACTGATAATTGCCTTTTGTGCGTTGTCCTGTATCGCAAAATCAATAACATTGTTTAAAAAAAAAAAAGTACTTGGGCATTATTATCTTTCATGACCTGGATGATTTGAGGGATGGGAACCTGGGACGGGCATTGCGTTCCCTCCGTTCTTGTGTTCAGTTCTGGTGTACTCTGCAACTGCCCATTATGGCCAGGATCACATTATCTAAAATGGTTATGCTGCCCCGACTGTTGTACTTCTTCGTGAATCTCCCGGTCTTGATGCCGCGAGGCTGGTTCTGACCTCTACATGCACTTCTGCGGCATCTAGTTTGGGGAGACGGACGCCTGAGGGTGTCCTTGCAAACCTTACAGCGTCCCATGTCAGAGGGAGGTCTCGGGGTTCCTAACTTTGAACCTTATATGTTGGCTGCCCAATTAGTGGTTGGCACAGAGGGTAGAGGGAGTGAACGAGGAGGGCACGTGCCTGTCAGACCCGGCACTGAGTCGCGGACTGATAACGGCGAAACTCCTGCTGCCGGTCACCCCCACCCCTTCATGCTCCTTGCTCCAGAATACGGCCTTCTAGACGTGGAGGAGATGTTGCAGCGGTCGGCAGCACCGTGCAAAATATTCCCCCATTCTACCCCTGGTGGGGTTGCCGCACGGAGACCCCCAAACTACATTCACAAGAGCCCAGCTGGCCAGGTGGTCGGAAGCCGGACTAGGTAATGTTGGGGATTGCTATCTGGATAGAGAACTGATTCCTTTCGCAGATTTGGCGGATGGTAGTGGACCCCCCCCCCCACCCCCCCGGGTCAGTTTTTGCTCTGAGGCGCTGACGCGTACTTTTGCACAATTATGGGGTGCTGGGAGGGGGGAGCCTTAAGCGCACCCTGTCCTCCATGCGTTATTCACCCTTGGCACCGCCGGCCACCTGGTGAAATGGCACTATATCGCATTAGTGGAGGCTTCCACCGCCCCCCTCGACGGGTTGCGGCCGCGTTGGGAAAGGATTGGCGGCAGAGCCCTCACTGACGCTGAGTGGCGCAAGGTTCTGCGCTACTCGGGGAAGGTCTCCCGGAACACCCGGTTGAAATACATCCAATTCAACTACATCCACATGACCTATATGACGCCCCACCGGCTTAATGTGACGTACGGAGGGGAGGTGCGCCAGTGTCCCAGATGTGCTCACCCGGATGCTGATTTTGGCCATATGACCTGGGATTGCCAATGGGTGCGCACTTACTGGGAGGCGATATTGACCAAGATCAAGGACGTGCTTGGGAGGGAGCTGGCCTTAACGATTCAGACGTGCTTGTTGGGTCTATTCCCAAGGCCACCTAAACGTAAAGTGGGGAATGGTTTGATAGACCTTGCACTGGGCCTAGCTAAGCGTAGGATAGCAATGGAGTGGAAATCCTCTAGGGGGCCACAGATTGCGGTGTGGAACAGGGATGTTATTGAATGGGCTGGAGCGGAGGGCAGAGCGTTAGTATGGGAGGAAGCCAAAGGAATGAGATTGCGCCCAATTGCTGAACAATGGAGAGAGGCACTAGCTGATTGGGAGAAACCGATGGGAGCCAGCAGTGAGGGGGAAAAGTCGGAAAGTGAGCCACTTATAGACGCCATGCCTAGTGCCTCGCGAGCGTGGGCCCCGGGGGGTGGATCTTTGTAAAGGGATGCTTGGGCCTGAATAGCTCATGACTGTATCGGTCCAGGCACGAGATTGTCGTCAGTTTTGGGAGGGGGGGGGTCCCACCCACGGAGGAATTCATGGTTTAAAATTTCCCGTGGATGTTAAGGCCCGGACATGTTCACACCACTCCTCTGCACGAGTTCCTTAATTTCCACTATCCTTTTTTCCTCTTCTCTTTTCTTCCCCTTTTTGTTTTTCTTTCTTTTTCCCTATTTCTCTTCTGTTTATTGATTTTCGGTTTTGAGCATTGTTTATGGCATGTAATGTTTACATTTTCAATTAACTATATAGGTTGGACGACTTCCCAAACACCTATCTAGATGTAAACGGTTTGATGGAGCATATACTTCAGAAAGTAGTCAAAGATTGATGATGCACCATGTTTTGTTTCTTTGTCCATCTCGATTGCACTCAATGTACAGATACGTAAATATGGCAATAAAAATATCTTTAAAAAAAAAAAAAAATAGCTCTCCTGCGGCGATGCATCTGAACACTCCGTACACTCCCTGATGCCCAGCTCTTCAAACTCCACGGTGCTGCTGTACTCCCACACACGTGCAGTAAGCGATGGACTTCTTTGCACAGGCCTAGTAAACTCCTCCCACTCATGCATGCATATTTTAAGACGACCTGCCTACGTTACACTGGACTGCCTCTATCAATGAAGCCAATGCCCAAACCAAAACATTGACGCCTTGACTTACAATTCACTAACCACAACGTTTTTAACCAATCAATACGAAATGTGAAATATTTTAGTTAACAACAAAAGTGTACTTTAGAGTCCGACTGTGTATCATTTATTTTATATCAATTCTTTATTTAAAAAAAAAAAAAAAAATGTCAAGTATTTTAGTAACTATTTTTTTAAAAAATGGTTTACTCCAGAATCATTAGTTGTCTGGTAAACACTAAATACAAGAAGCATGTGATAAAGAGGGGGAGGGGTGTTTTTCTTTATCTCTGCGTTTCTTTCTTTTTTTAATGTAAAAGTCAGAAGACCGTGCCAAAACTGTAAGTTTTTCTTCTGTCATATTGTCCACTGCTTGAAACGCCATCACTCTATTTGTGTTGTTCTGAGAAGTTAACTTTTATCCATTAAAAAAGTCGTAATCCTGGTGAAAATTAACTGAGCAACGCCATTGGTAAAAGCAGATTCTGCGTAGGTATTTAAGGATAGTTAACTGAGCAATGCTATTGGAACAAGCAACAGTAGGAGGCAAGCAGTGAAGGGAGGGAGATCAAGGAAGAGATAGGGCAAGCAACAATGGAATGCGGGTGGGTTGGGTGGGGTGTGTTTCAGATGGCCTGCAAAAAGATGCACTTTTATGGAGTGGTATACTAGACTGTAAAAAAAAAAAAAATAGTATCTGCAAGCGTGCATTCAGTGGAAGGACACTGGCCACAGATATGTAACTGTACTTGGTCCATGCTCCACAAAAGGCTTAAAAATAGAAGAGAAAGCAATTCCAATGGCAAGTAATGGGCAGGCTCAAAGCCCCTTTAAAGGTTTTTATTTTTTTATGTACAAAAGATTTTGCAAGCGTAGGGCAAGCGAAACTTAAAAGTGGCAAAAAATAGCAGACTCTTGGGTACTGGATGGTGTCTATCAAAACCATGTAGGGTTTGTGGAAAACCAGCAGTAAATCCTCCAAAGAAAGAGAAGCACAAACACCTAAAGGATCTAAAACAGAAATGTTTACTACTACTTGGAAAGAATACTGTAAAAAAATGCCACAACACTAAAAGAATTTGTGTTTTTACTCGAGATTTGATCTCATGCTTATGGAGACCACTTCCAGACTTCAGAGCTGTAAGCAAGTTTCTGAAAAGAAGATTGTATCATTATCCTGCAGGAGATTATATTATTTGCACAGAAGTGCGAGTCTCTGGCCTTTGTATATCTGGAAAATGCATACTACAATATACCAATACATTCTAAAACATATTAAGTTGCTGAGATCTCAGGTAGATGGGTAACATTACCAAGTCTGGGCACTCACATTTGGACTGAAGTCTACCCCTCGGGTGTTTACAATATGCATTGCACTGGTAGCAGCATATCTTCAACAGAATTATAGCATGATTTATCCATATTTGGACGATTGGTTGATAAAGGCAGTGAATGTTAAGCTGACTCAACTGGAACTCCACATCTTTCTTATGACTTAGGCAGAGTTGTGCTTTTGGTAAACAGAAAGAAATTGATAATGCAGCCAACCAAAGACAACATTTTGGAAGCATTTATTTATGCTCCAGGGGGAAGTGTATCCCTTAAAACACAGAGGACGGAAGCTCGTGGCCTTAGCATCTCATATTTGCACTCCGAGACCTACACCTAGTCAAATTGAGACTATTGGTTGCATGTCTTTGTGCATCCCACAGTACTTCCTCCATGTCGGTTGCCAATGCAAGAATAGCTGAATAAATAGTGGCTTCCAGTGCGAGGAGATTGGGGTGGTCGTGCTTTTGCAACCCAGCAGGTGAATCGTATATTGGGCAAGAAGCTCCAGCATATTCATATACCTTTTCTTAATTCCTGTGCTTGTTCAAGTGATAATAATGACAGACATCTCTGACCGGCTAGGGAGCGCACCCTCAGAATCTGGGCATTTAATGGGCTCCCAAAAATTAGTACTTCTAAAAACAGTATGCTTAGCTCTAAAGGCTTTCCTGTCTCAGCATAGACACAAAGGATTAATTCGCACAGACAGTGTGATGTACTACATGTGGAAGCAGGACGGAACAAAATTGTTTGCTGTAACTCATGAGGCTCAAAGGTTATGGGGCCTGCAATACAAGTAGGATATCATGGTATAGCAAGTAGTGGCATAGACAACATGTGCAGACATGCTCAGCAGACTACAAGCAGAGAATCACGACAATCCCAACAAACCGATAAGGGCAGTGTTTGTGGCCATGGGTGGAACCAGCATTGGATCTATTTGCAACCCACCACAGAAGAGCGTAACTAATATGGAACAATATGAGAAAGCGCTTGTCTGTGCCTTGCCACTATCCTAGCTAAAACAAGGGAAGCATGGTAAGTATGCTTTCACCACTTGGTCCCTTTTTTTTTCTCCCTGAAATGTCATTCACTACTAATAATGAAAGTGGATATTGTCTGGGAGAAAATTCTAGAAGGTCAGAAGGATGTCTCCTTTTGTAACCTAGAAAGAGCAAGAGTCTCTGGGATACTAAGAAAAGTTTTAGACTTGCATGGTGGAGCAAACTCATAAGGTAACCTGAGGCAGGCCTATCTGCTCTTGTGCTGTCGGGGCAGCAACTGCCCAAGTTCTATGCCTCTCACCCTGGCATGTTCAGGGTTCCAGTCTGGCTAGGGTCTGAGCCACGATTCGACTAGAGTACGCCCAGGTCATGCTTAAGAGGTGCTTGGGGAGCGAACCGCTGCTCATATTTGGCTTCCTTTGGCCTAGCAGGAATAGGTTGCATCTGAGCCTTTTAAATATTGAATAGTTTCTGCTCAGGTTGCCAGCCTTGATTCCTTTTCCCTCCTCACTAATGAGGTGAATTTATTCAACAGTAAGCAGTATCCTTGCCTTTATTGAGAGAGAGAGAAAAAAAAAAGTTAATGCTACTGCTTAGGTCACCATTTCCTATTTTTGCCATTTTGTCATCTTTTTCCTCATTCAAATCCATCTTTGTCTTATGCATGTTTCCTTATGGATTACTGGGCCTTCTCTGATTAACCTCACTGTTTTTATATACACAGACTGAAGCATCCCGCCACTCTTCTGGCAGGGCTGGTGCTGTGGCTGCCTATATGTTTCAGTCCTTATTACAATTATAATTTGTGCATCTCTCTCTCTCTCTCTCTCTCTCTCTCTCCCATACCCTCACCCATCAGACGCAGACATAGTTTCCCTGTACTATGTTAACCAAAGTATTGAATTACTAAGCTTCTTTGCACAACCTTAGTCCGCTGCAGAAACATTACACACATTAGTTGTCAAAAGAACCCTAATGTATTACATTTATCATACAAAATCCATTCAGACGATAAGGCGACTTTTGGTTGCTTTTCCAAGACCTAAGTAGAGAATACTATTTCTAAGTCAGGCCTTACACAATGGACAGTTAATTCAAGTGTGTTATGCATAATCTAAGCATACACTAACTACTGTACTTGGGGCACATCCTAATTGCAAAAAAAAAAAAAAAAGAAAGCACTATGGCTTAGAAACATAATGCTTCTAGACAACTGTACAGGTGCAATATGGTTTGCACCACTCACCTTCACAAAGCACTGTTGTGTAAAGATTCATAGCCATAAGAAACACGGGTCTGGCAAAGTGTCCTTAAAACATTATTCTAAACTTCATCCTTATCTGCTTGTTGTAAGCCACCATTTTAGGGAGTAGGGCACTGCTTTTCAGTATATGCAAAGCATGTGATGTACAGCTACATATGCTACAAGTGGAGAATGTTAATTACTTGTTAGCAGACTGTAGTGCCATAGATTCACATTCAGCTTTTCACTTCCCTGATGCGAGCCTATGTTCAGATGTTTATAACCTACATTAATATCAAATTTCCAATGTACTATTAAACATAAGCTGTCCTGCTTCACTTTACTACAAATACCTTTTCTTACCTTTCGAAGTGGAAAACATAATCTAAGCTGGAGTCTTTTTCCTGCTGCATTGTGAGTTTAGGTAAGGGATCATGAGTCACAGTGAAACAAAAACTTTTGCTTTGAAGAAAAACAAATTGCAACGGCAGGAGTATGCAAAATGTGTTAATCCAGAGCTCTACAGTTTGCAAACCCGATATCTACAGGTTAGTAACATTTCCTTCTCCAGCGTTTGTATCTTTCTTAGATTTACATGTGCCCAATCGTCTCCTCTAATTTTGAGGCTTATTGTAAAAACACATAAGCGCTTTGAAAATATGGCAGATAGAGCCTCCAGGGAAGGGCTCGGTCTTTCCACCTCATGACCAGAGTTTAGGGCTCATAATTAGGTGGATAGGTTGAATATCTTCTACGGTGCTATTCAGTGTTAATGGAGGCAGTATAAAGTCTGCTTTTTAACATTTGAGTACAGAAGGTTCCCAGCCTGGCAACAGAAGTAGTTAGAGCATGTGAAATCTATGCAAGATGCCAAGATTGGAGAACTATAAATTCAGGTAAGTAACTTTTTTCTCTTTCTCTCTCATTTGATCTACCTGCTGTTCTCCTTTGCCTGATCATGTCACACAGTCCGAAATAAGTGTTCAGTACGGTCTACGTCTGTATTGTGATCCCCAAATAGTCCTATGTTGTAGTATTTGAGAGGTCCCCGATGTTGAAGCTGCACAATTGTTATTTATTTAGTTTTATTTTTCACTTCCATTGCAGTAATTGAAGTGAACGTTTGAGGATTCTGAGGGTGGGGAATCTGGTGGTTATATTTGCAATGTTCAAACAAGGATCTCACCTCCGTGCGCCAAGGAAAGTAGTTTAATCGCGCGATCGTGACACTGGTATGCATTGACATTCATCTGAGAGGGTATTCTGTAATAGTTTGAGTTACGAAAGTGTAATATTTTCTGTGTGCATGTAGTAGCAGCCTAGAGAAAAAACTGAATCACCAAAGGAGATAATTCCCAATGTGGAGAATATCATTCTGCCTCAGGCGTGCCTGTAGACCTTCTTTGGTGAGCTCTCATGTAGTGCTACTTGGGCAGTTGATGACCTGTAGATGGTGGCTTATAATCACTGGCTTACGGTTCTGGTTGCACCAAGTGGGTTACAATTGGTGTGTGCCACATATCTAATGAGTTACTTGGATCTTATATTAGCCCATTAAAGGTTTCATGCACACTCAATCTGGGAATCATCGACAGACATGAAGTTGGGCCTCCTCTTTGTAGGTTATGTGGTAAGCTATTTACATTTAAAAAAACATGACCCCATTCGGAGTTTTGCTTCACTTCTCTTTTACCCAGACCTGTCTTAACAAAGCGATTGCAAGGAAGGGAGTGCGGGGTGGGGTGGGTTGCGGCTGAGTGTTGCTTGCCCCAGTCTCCTTTCCTGGGTGAGTCCCCCTCAGAGCCCTCAGTGGTACTAATGGGCGAATTCTTTGAATTCTCCAGATTTAGGCTCTTGGGTGACATCTTGGGTGAGCACAGCCAAGTTAGGGTGAATGAATGGATATCGATAAAGCCCAAAACTTACCCAAGGCTTCATGGCTCCAGAAATGAACATATCTAGTTAGTGAGACTTAGCAGAAGAGATGGGTCTTAAGTGCTTTCAGAAACTGTTTGTAAGTTTCAGTTTGATGTTAGAAATATTTGAAAGTGCGCTGTTGATCAGATGTGTGAGCTGTACTTATTTGATGCTATCATAGTAGCATGTTCTAGGTTGTGATCTTGGCTCCAGAGGTGCCTCTACAAACGCCTGCAACTCAAGCTTTGACAGTCTGCTACTGACCATACCTAGCACCAGTGTCCATACTCTGTAATAAGCTTTATTTGATAGAGTATGAGTGCTTCTTAGTGGAGCAGGGGAGGGCAGAATGCTGTGATGCCTGGGAGTAACCTGGAGATGGGTTACAGCTAGTCCTTTTTATTGTCACAGCCCCCAGCCCTCACTCCAACTGTTTACAATACACAATAGCTACTGCAAGAGCAGCTTCTGTGAGCCCTGAGCACCCTTGAGAACACAGCCAAAGGGCGGCAGGCTAAGGATGTTGCCCGTTTGATCCTTGAAAGGGCCTTAGGCCAGAAACTCTGTATCTCCATCAAGAGTTTCAGCTAAGCAACTGCTCACTTGCAAAATCTTTATCAAGTAATACTCCCTAAACACCACCTATACTAAAAGCACACCTCTCGTATACAATCACTGAATGACTTTAACCACTAATAAATCTCCCCATTAATCATATAACCATTTCAACACCAAAAACAACCACAACATAGCACAAACAATACAACAATTCAAAAACCACAAGCCAAAGAACTTACAAACAAAATAACAGTTGCCAGAAGGAAAGTGTAATTCCCGCCCAAACTGTAAAGGGCTCTGATACCCACCTGGGTCAAGTTCGCACTATATAAAACTTTCAAATAAATAAATAAAGTAAAAATCAAGCAAAGATATGATCACAAGGTTCCCTAATTGTACCTTCCCACGCTCTACCCAAATTACGAGGCAACATAGCAGTTACAACACCACTTCCCACCACTAAAAGCCCCCCTCCCACACACATACATATCTCAAAGTTCTCATTTCTCTAACCAAACCACTCCCCTTGCAATTCCACCAAAAGCCGCAACCACAATACAGCTCAATCCACCCACATCAAAATGCCCTATGCACCAGCACCTCCACCCATACTTCACCACACAGTCCCCTCAAAGCACCATGACATAAAGAAGAAAGAAAAACAAAAACTAAAATATCTAGTCGTCAACGCAAGATCCATTAACAAAAATCCCTTTAACATCTTTGACCTACTCTCAGAAACAACACTGGGCCTCACCTTCATTACAGAATCATGGTTCAGTGAAGATTTTGTCCCCACATGCCACTAAGCTATTCTACCTGATTTTCGCATCATAGACAAAAAACGTATTGGCAGAATTGGAGGAAGCCTGGCTGTCATCCATAAAAAAAAAAAAAAAAATCACTACAAATAATAATTGAAACCCTCACCCTTTACTGCTGTGAATCCTTGATAAGATTTCACCCGACTCCAACTATAACTTATTCATTACTCTTCATATATAAACAACCAGGAGCAATGCCAACTTTAAAGATGTCTTAGTAGATGGTGAACAACACCCATGTGGACCACCCAGACCTATACATTCTAGAGACCTCAACATATAGTTTGACAACAAGAACATCTATCAGACCAACCTTGAAGCCTTCATCCTCCAACAAAGAGTTTTTGGCCCAATTCTCTGCGTAGGACACTCTTCGGATGTCATATTTGCACCATTCGGACACGCCACAGTTACAGACCACTCCCCCGTAAGCTAGAGCGACTACAACATCCGCACTTTTAAGATCAACGCACCTATCAACAACAACACTTCAGACACTAAAAACCACCTACAACAAACGCTCGTACAGGCAGTGGGAAAAACTAGACATCCACCATCTCAGCGCACACCTTGAAAGAACCCCAATAAACATGTGGTAGAAAGACATGCACACCTTCTACAACTGGATCTCCACTGCACTGGACAAACAGATACCAACGAAAACCACATCCAGGGTTGACCGCAAAAAGAAAACCACATGGTTAATGGCCGCATCAAAAGAATGAAAGCACAATTCAACATACTACAAAGCAAGTGGAGAAAATCAAGAGATGAAATAGACAATCACGCTATGCCACTATAACAGAGCCTACAGAAGAACCATCAGGACTACAAAAAGACAACATTACTCCACATGCATAACTGAATCCAACTGCCTTTTTTAAGGAACTCCTTAAAATTCTAACAAAATTCTGCAATCCTGATTGCCAAAATACCGAAACACCACAATCACAAGATTGAAAATTGCCTTACGGAGAAGGCAAACAACACCACAATAACTTATGACCTAACCATCATAGAAAGAGACAACAGAAATCCTCCATCAATGCATACTTTCCATACACTGTCACAAAACGTTTCCTTGATATTATCATTGCAGCCAGACCATCAAGATCACCTTCAGACCCAGGACCGCCAAAAATCTTTAAGGATATCCTTCGCACAACCTTTGCAGTGGAGGTAGCAAGATGTCTATTCAACAAGTTCCTGGAACTGGGTTCAATGTCAGATCAACAGTCTGGCTTTAAAGCAGGCAGAGGCACAAAGTGAGCCATCATATTCATCTGGGATGATTTAAAACTCACAGTGGCAAGAACGGAGTGGCTGCCGTGTTGCTTCTGGATGTATCGGCTGCATTTCAAGCTGTCCTCCACCACATGCTACTAGGAAGACAACACAATCTCAGAGTCCCTGAAAATGCTCTAAAATGGGTTGCTTATTACCTCGCAAACAAAGTGTAGTCTACCCTGCCACCTTTCACATCACCTCCTCGCACAACATTGTGGGGTTCCTCAGGGGTCCATCATATGCCCTCTGTCATTCAACATCTGCCTAACCCCCCTTCCCAAACCTGATTAAATAATTCAACTTCACCTGTCACAACTACGCAGATGACACCAAATAATTATAAAAATGGAATGCCACGAAGACCTAGACAATTGAAAACTTGATGACTGCCTTTGTGCCATAAAGACATGGATGATGAATAACTATCTGAAGCTCAATACTGCAAAGACGTAGATTATGACCTCCAGACAAAAGCAAAAATACTAGCTTGCTGCCATATGGCCTAAGGTGCTGGAGGCTTCTCCGACAACATCAAGCGTAGTTAGAAATCTAAGGGTAACCATGGATTCAGATCTATCCATGATCCCACATGTTAATAACGTCACAAAGAGGCCTTCTACACAATGAAAAGACTGTGGCATCTTCCCATACCTTGCATAGAAACATAAACTGCGAGCCATCCTCTCACTCGCAAGCTTGACTATGCCAACTGCCTAAACCTTGGCTCTCCCGCAGTCATCAGACCCATAATAAAACTCATCCAAAATGCTGCTGCATGGCTTCTTCTCCACCCAAAAGAATGCATGACTCCTGTCCTGCAATCGCTCCACTGGCTTATCTATAGCTAGAAGGGCAATGCTCAAGGCACACTGCATTGTCCATTGAGCCTTCCAAGGAAAATGACCGCTATACCTACAAGTTAAATTCAAGCTACACAAACAAAAGAGAACACTGTGCTCCAGGCCTGCACCACGTATCTTCATACCACCTTACCATAAGAAATCTATTGGAAGCAGTGCTTTCTCAGTACAAGCTGCTAAGCTCTAGAACTCGCTAGCAGCCCGCATTAGAAGCACCCAGGAACAGTGGCACTTCTAAACACAGTGAAAACATGGCTATTTTCTAGTTAACTTCACAACCCAACATCCCAGCAACAGAGCCCAGAAAGACAGCTGAACCCTCGAGCAATCTTCAGCCTACAACCCACAGATTGGAAACAACCCAACCAGCAAACTGCTTTCAATATGCAGGTAAGCTAACAATGTCTGACCTATTTGTTCCCCTTGCCATCATTTAGTTTTGTACTTGCATATATTACATTTATGGCCCACAATAATCCTAATACCATAATATTGAGCAGTTAGAAGCCAATTGTAACTTATACCTCTTTCATTCACATAAGGCATATCTGCTACAAGGGTTGTCCATCACCAGAGTTGTAACCAGCCAAAAACTCCAGACATCAAATGAACAGACATGAAATAACTGAAGCGATGTTGCACACTGCTGGACAATTTGGAGGCCTTTAATATAGTTCACCACTTCAGGTCCCTAATACCTATACATTGTGACCACTTCTTCAAATCTCACAATGACACTCAGACATAGTATGTTAGTAAAAATGCCCATCCCAACAGATCTCTCTCTCTCCTACCATGCCAGCACAGGACCACAATTATACACAAAATCTCAGATTGGACAACCCAGTACAGTATCCATCTAAATTAACTATAATCGTAAGAAATACCACAAAGGGAGCTGCAGAGCTGTACAAACTTGTCAGCATACTGAAAACCATAAAATTGTGATCCACCACACTGCTGCAGGCTGCGTCCCATAACACGATAACTGTACCTTGGTAATTTTTCACTCAGTGACTTGGAAACATTTCCCTCATAGGATCACAAAACAAAGACCATACTCTTCCACCCACACACCCTATATAGTGTAGCTTGCAACACATGTAGGTGAAGCGCTTCAGTGCCATATATAATTGGAGTAAGCGCTACAAGAATTCTGCAGTACAATACAACAGAGAGCCTGTCTTGTACATTGCATACTTGTCAGTCATAAACTGTACAAAGTACCCCTATTCCAATATCCCCTTTCCTTCTGTAAATACGTCCTGTACTCTCGCCATCAAGCTGCTCCTCCTTGACAGATTCCTGGAGTCTTTGTATTAAAATCTTTTGATGAATCTTGAGGTGCATGTTGAGGAGCTAAATATGACTTTTGAGGGTCGTATTAGATCTCGAGTCATTTTTGTTTTGTAAATTGGTATGACCACTGTCTGTCACCAAGTTCTGAGAACTAAACTAGCCACAAGTACTGCATTTGTGACTTTGCAGATAAGCGCTGCCCAACGTTCTGGAAGGTGTTGAAGTTCCAGTCAAATCCGATCTGTGCTTAGCACCTTGCCATCGCTGCTCAGCCAATGCCCTGCAAACCTCTTGGTGTGCCATAATAGCCAAGGGTCACTGTCTCTCTGCTACTTGGACACCAGTCTCGGCCTTTTTAGTGCCTTGAGTTAGCACATGGTTACTCAAAGCAGGAGGTCGTAACCATCTTCATCCTCTGCTGTAGAAGCAAACTCAGCCACTTTCTAAAATAGGGATTTTATTGGATCGTCTCATCTCTCATTCTGGAGTTAGTCCTCCTGATGCCCTCTTGAATTTTGTTTGTGTGACAGACCCTGTAGGTCAGTCTTTGCCTGCTCCATTGATCGATAAGCACTACAACAAAATTCCAGATGTTTGGTTTACCTGGTTTTGGGGGCTATTGGTAGGTAGGTGCCTGGTGGTCCAAAGCAAATTGAATCTTTCCTCGCAAGAGGTAACTGGGTCGATCTTTAGAAAAATATTTTAATGAGGAACGTTGTTCCTCCCAAATTCTGGGCTTCACCCATAGTACAGATGGCATGGACTGCATGCTAAAACTCTACTGAGACACACTCACACACGCTCTCACACACACTCAACACACACTTACACACCTTTTATCCCCTTGAAGGTTTTTGGGCTGTTTCCCAACAAGGAGCAGCAATTATCTGATTTATCGTCTCAGACTAGCCAACACCATCTCTTTATTCCCCGAACTAGTTGAAATCTTTAATTACCCTATCTGGTTGGGTCTCTAATTTTCAATGGGCATGTTGGTCAAGGCCAGATTATGCAGTTTGCTAATTTTAGCATCAAACACCATTGTTATGTGTGGTTCTCACTGACAGCCACTAGCGTGAACACTAAATTATAAATCTGGTTATCGTTCTGAGAATTTGCACTGTGAACGGTCTGAAGTAGAGTTCCCTCTTGACCCCTCTTTAATTCTCGCTCTGGTTTAGCTTGCATGGCAAATCGTATAAGTTGTCAATAGGACAGTTCCCTAAATTATGTAGTCATATACTGAGCTCTCTATTACTCGCTGTTGATGTGATAATCTTTGATTTAACTTCGAAAGGCCTGAAAAGTTGTTTGAATAAATTTGAATCCTACTCATCTGAACTTTACTTATATATAAATATCTCAAATAGCATATTTTGTATTTTGCAAAATATGCTTGGACACAGCCAAGAAGAAATTGTGAATGCTTATGCATATCTCTGACAAATCTTTTCCTCTGATCTCCGTTATGAGCCACATATCTGGCAGTTAAGGAACTGGCTCACAAAAAAGTGTTGGGGCCTTTTTAATAATCAGATGACCGCAGGCATTTTAAGCATCTGATACCAACTAAATACCAGAAAATGCAAGCATTTACACTGCAATCGGTCGTTGGGGCCTATAAGTATTTAGCCATGCAGCACATTATCTGCAGCTGGGGGCCAGTAGCGGTTCCTCAGGGATGCAGGGAAGGGAAATAGTGCTCTAAAACGACCATGCTGTATTTATTTTTTAAAGAGCCAAATAAAGAAAGGCAAAACCAGGTTCAATTTACTAGGCCATTCGAAAAAAATGTAAAAAGGCCAGTGGGTTTATTCCCACAAAAACGGTACTCTGTGCTCAAGAGCTGCCTTCTAGGTACAGTCATGCTACATGAAGGACAGCGTGCAGAACACGGTAAGTAGACATGTTAACAAACAAGCAACAATTTAGGGCTACAATGAGGAAGTGAGACCATGCAAGCAATGACCTGGGGGAGAGATTGACACGGGCGGGGGAGGTATTATTAGAATGCGCCTCCTTGTTTTTGGAGCCAGAGAGGAATGCACGGATATTGGAGCTCACAGCACAACCAATGGTAGGCAGAAACAGAAAACATAACACTTTGGAAATTAAAACGAACCAGGCACAAGGGGGAGTGAGAGGGACTGCAATGGCTCAAGTGCTCGGCAGCGCTCCATGGAAACCGGTCGGTGTGCAGGCTGCAAAATAAAGCAAGGGGGCGGGGTGCAATGGCTCATGCGCTCGGCAGCGCTCCACAGAAACCTGTTGGAGCGCAGGCTGCAGATAAAATAAGGGGGAGTGGGGGTAGCTGCAATGGCTCATGCACTCAGCAGCGCTAAGCGGAAAACTGCCTGAGTGCAGGCTGCAGATAAAACAAGGGGGAATCGGAGGGGGCGCAATGGCTCATCCACGCGGCATTGCTCCACGGAAACCTGTCGGAGCGCAGGCTGCAAATAAAAACAATAGTGTGCAAACACACAGGAAAAAACCTTTCCCGAAAGGATACCCGTAATAGGCCAATACTCCAAGGGAGGAGAAAGACACAAGAAGGTGGGACATAGAATGCAAAAAAACTATTGGGAAGCAAGTTTTTGCGAGTGCCGCTCTCCTTAACCAATCGGCAGCCTGGGGTGGAATGAAAGCCCGCATACTGAATACAGCATGTCTTCCAGACAGCGCAGGCGCTATCTAGGCTCAACCTAAAAAATCTCTTTCACTGACTTGCGTGATGGAAACTGGCCCATTTACCTCCTGGGGAAGATTCTATGTCACCTTTGACCACTAAACTCTTCAAAGTGCGTTCAAGCTTCGAGGCTTGAATTTGGATTGTCCAGTGCTTATGCACCAGGTCTTGCCGCAGTAATCTTTTGGGGCTTTCGGCTGATTCATTGTTCAGAGGGTTCTTGAAGACTGCGCCGTTCAGTTCTTTTCTTTTTAACTGCTCATAACACTGTGCAACTTTTCAAGCTCTCTCATGAAACGTCTTGTGAGCTGGCATTTAAAATATTCTACTCAGCGGTCTTGTGAATACACAGTTTTGCAGCGTGAATCTTTCTGGATTCACTATGCTGTGCATTATTCCGCGGTCTAGTGGTTGGGTCCGGAATCGTAGTATTTTTTCTTTTTTTTTTCGTGGCTTAGGTGGGCGTCGACGCCCCACCATTTGGTGTCCTCTTGTGACGTCAGCGCGCTTCCTCCGGAAGCTCCCACCCTTGGGTGCCATCTTCAGATTCTTTTTTCCGCCGTTGGGTCTGGATCGTCACGAGGAGTTCCAGAGTTTTTTGGAAACAAGAAGAGAAAATAAAGCAGAAAACGCCAAGAAGTTGGAGTTTTCTTCACCGCACGAGAAGGGACACAGAACCGGGACGACGAAGAGGGTGAGAAGGAGGAAGAACTTCGACGTCCAACGGAGAATGCGCACACAGGGGGCCCCCTGAGCGCAGGAATGGACAAAACCCCATTCAAATTTTGCCGTAATTGCCACCACAAGTACGCGCAGAAGGACCAGCACCCAGTCTGCAACCTCTGCCTGCCAATCGACCACGAAAGCAAGGACTGCAACGCCTGCTCGGCATTCACCCCCAAGACCCTCAGAGTGAGGGAGAGACAGAGGAGAGCGAACTACGCCATGCAGAGGCAAGGAAAACCTCCGTCGCTTCAGGACTTGGGCCTCTCCAGCGGAGAAGAGGACAACATCGCCGAGGGACCAGAGGACTACACGTTCGCAGAGACCGATAAGAAGTCGACAAAAGAGGTAAGAGAGACGTCGACCCATAAAGCCCCGACAGACTCTCGAAAAACAGAGCCAAAGTCCTCGAAAGGAGCACTGGCGTCGAAGCAATCGACGACCACAGCTGCGTCCACGGACAAACAGCCCAGCGGATCCTTGGAAAAGGACTCCCAGCCGGCGAAAGCTCTAGAAAAACCTAGGTCGTCGAAGCACGGTCCGAAAGGCCGCGCTCGACGCCGAAGGAAAAAGAGCCGAAGGCGACTTCGACGTCAACATCGACGACCTCGAAGAGAAACGCTGAAACTCTCGACGCCGAACAAGCGGCCGAAATGGAGAGGAAGAAAAGAAGGCTCGAGGCCGAAATGGACAGTATCCTTCAGAGGAAGAAGGACTTCGACGAACGGATGAGCAGATACTCCATCCATTCGAAGCCCTCGACAGTAGTCGAAGCAGAAGTCGAAGAGGAGTTCAACGCCGCCGACCTGCCGAAAACTCCTGAACCAGCAGAGCAACAGGACGAAGAGGGCCTGTATTATTACGGAGGAGAAGGCGAGGACGATCAGCAAACAAACTTTGTCTCGACGCCCTCGGAGGCACAGGACCTGAAATGGCAGGACCTCGACGCCGAAAACCCGGAGGAGGGCGTAGAGTCATATCAGTCGAGGCCTTCACCGCCAGACGACATTGGCATCTACAACATGGTCATCAAGAACGCTGCAGCAACTTATAGGGTCGAAATGGAGGAAGAGAAACCAAAGGCTCGTTTCCTCTTAGAGACCCTGCTCCCGACTCAAACTAGTAGCCAATTCCTACCCATGCTTCCAAGTGTGCTGGACCAGGGCAGGGAAGCTTTCAAGGAGCCAGCAATCTGCAGATCTGTCACCCCTAGAACAGAGAAGAAATACAAACATTCCTCAAAGGACCCAGCATATATCCAGGGGTCCGTACCAGCTGACTCTATTATAACTGCAACAGCCAGAAAGAGGGCCAACGTTCCCACGAACTCAGGCCCACCTCCAGACAAGGAGAGTAAGAGAATAGACCTCACAGGGAGGAAAATAGAGAGGAATGCGGCAATTCACTGGCGCATTGCGAACTCCAATGCCCTAATAAGCAGACATGCGTACCAACATTGGGAGGAGGTCGGGCAGCTGTTCAAACATCTCCCAGACCAATACCAGCAGAGGGCAACACACCTGGTGGAGGAAGGCAAGAACATGGATAACACCTGCCTAAAGTCGGCCTTGGACGCAGCAGACACCTCAAGCAGACTTATGATGATTGGAGTGATGGAAAGAAGGCATGCCTGGCTGAGGATCTCAGGTTTCAAGCCGGAAGTCCAGAACAATATTCTGAACATACCCTTCAACGGGGAAAAACTGTTTGGCACACCAGTGGACGAGAAGCTGACACAGCTCAAAAAGGATAATGAAACTGCAAGGTCCATGGGAGCGCTGCAGTTCAGAGGGATGAGAAGGGGCACCCCCTCAAGGAGACCAAATGGCAGAGGAGGAAGCCAGCCGGGAACATCGCACCAGGCATTCCAGCAAACTTATCAGGGAAACAACGAGGCGCAGCAAGGTCAGCAACAGCAAAGCTGGCAGTACCAACAGAGGGGCCAGTCCTTTCGGGGGCAACCGAACAGACGGGGGCAAACGAGAAGAGGGGGACAGCAACCCACCTCCAAGTGACTCCGCTGTACGAAGCGTGCCCACACAGACAACATCTCTAGTGGGGCGGCACAACAAAGGACTCAAGAGACAATTGGAAACACACAAAGGAAAAATAAACGAACATGTAACACCAGTAGGAGGCAGATTAAGACACTTCTTCCAGGAGTGTAAGAAGATAACAACGGACAAGCGGATACTCAACATCATACAGTTCGGCTACTGTATAGAACTGGAAAAAAAGCCACCAAACAGGAGGCCAACCAGCAAAACACGCTCAACAAAAGAGCTCTCACTCCTCTGGCAGGAGGCACAAGAACTCCTCCACAAGGAGGCAATAGAAACAGTGCTGTACAAGGAAAGAAACAAGGGAGTGTACTCCAACTACTTCCTCGTACCAAAGGTGGACGAAACGTTAAGGCCCATCCTGGACCTACGGTTCCTAAACAAATACATAAAAACTCAAAAGTTCAAGATGAAGTCCCTACAGGAGATTATACCTCAAATAAGGGACGGGGACTTTATGTCCACTATCAAATCAACTTTATTCGATTCAGACAAAGAATCATAAAAGCTTACAGTTCAGTACAAATTTAAAAATGAGACGAGTTAATCAAATCATTAAAAAACAGGTACAGTAAAAACGCTTGCCGATTTTAAAATGCAGCAGTTAAAAACTTCCTTTTAGTGATAACAGACCTCAAGAATCTTGCCACTACCACACATGTAAACAAGTCCGGGAGCAATTGTAGGTATAAGTAGGCTGGTCTGCATTGTCTAAAATTTAACGATTTCATTAGAGGCTTTATAAAAATAATCCTTAGGTCTGTATAAAATTTGCAGAAAAACAGTACATGAATAGTTGATTGTTTAGAGATCTGGTCGCAAGGACAGCATATTAATTGACGAGACCAGTTGTTAGTAGTGGGAAAGGTTGTCAAACGATGAAAAATATCTAGCCTAAAACGTGTCAATACAAATCTATGTTGAGCATTTAAAACACCAATTAAATACGGTTGCATCGTATAGCAGGTCAGTACCATTTGGTTATATTGTACAGTGGGCTTCACAAGTTCCGATGTTAATCTCTTTTCCTAAAGTTGTTCGGGCATATTTTCTTTAAAGATGCTCTTGATATATGCAACAAAGATTCAGGATTAACGTAATATTCAGAATGACAAATATCCTGCATAAAATTCTTTTATGTACTTCAGCCATGGAATTTTCAATGCATGATCGGCACCTCAACAGTCATGTACAATGGCTCTGTTAAAGCCCGTGTGGTCCGATGTCCAGAGCTTGTGCCATAGGAGCACTGGCTGCACCCTTATTAAATCTTCTAAATAAGTTACGCCCAACTCTGCATGACACACGAAGTTTGAGCAACTGGTTGGGAGCCCCAAAAGATTTTTAAGAAACCCATTTTCTACCAGCTGTAAGGAATCGACATCTACGTGTCCCCACAACTCAGAGCCGTACATCGCTACTGATCGGCATTTGGCGTTATAAATGCTCATCATATCCCTGGGAGATTTACGTCCCATTTTCCTAGAAAAATTATTCAGACCAGCAATTGATCTGAGGAGCTGCATTCTTCTCGATTTCACTGCACTTTTCCAGTTACCATTACTATCGAATAAGATTCCCAAATATGAGAAAGTTGATGTTTGGTGTAAAATCTCATTTCCTATTAAAATCTTGCGTCCCTTGGCTAGCTTTCGACCAGCTTTCATAACGTACGTTTTACCTATGTTGATTAAAAGACCCAGGTTCTCCATAAAATTTACAAATTTATCTAAAAGGTGCTGAAAGGGCATTAGGGGTGCGGGCCATAAGTACCGCATCATCCGCGTACAATAATATTGGTACTGGCCTGTTGCCGATTAGGGGCAGATCGATACAGGAGTCCACAAGGGTGCTGCCCAAGCCATTAATGTATAAGTTAAATAAGAACGGCGCGAGCACACACCCCTGACGGACCCCCTTCTTAATGTCAACAGGGCTTGTGCATTCACCATTCATACCATATCGGATCTTGGCAGAGCTCATTGAATACAAATATCTGAGGAAATTGACGATTGCACGGTCAACGCCCATCGAGGCCATAATAGACCAGAGTTTATCATGGGCGACACAGTCGAATGCGGAGGTCAAATCCACAAACGCCAGGAACAAATTGCCCCCTTTTATTTGTGTGTACTTGCTCACTAGCAAGTTCAAGTTGATCGCCTGCTCTGTGGTCCCAACACCCTACGGTTCCTAAACAAATACATAAAAACTCAAAAGTTCAAGATGACGTCCCTACAGGAGGTTATACCTCAAAAAAGGGACGGGGACTTTATGTCCACTATAGACCTCAAGGACGCCTACCTACACATTCCCATGAACCACAAACATCTACTGAGATTTGCCATCAACAAGGCGCACTACCAGTTCACAGCCCTAGCCTTTGGGCTAAAATCCGCACCAAGGGTCTTCACAAAATGCCTAGCTGGGGTGGCGGCACACTTACGAAGGCAGGGAATACATGTATATCCCTACCTCGACGACTGGTTGGTAAAGGCGAACTCCTACAACCAATGCAAACTACATGCTCAGCGGGTCACGCACACGCTGACAGAACTAGGGTTTTCGATACACTGGGGGAAGTCCTCGATAGAACCAGAACAGGTGAAGAGCTTCCTGGGCGCACAGATCAACACCATTCGGGGCAGGGTGTTCCCCAGCGAGAAGAGAACCTTCGCCCTGCTGAAGGAGACACGCCAATACCAGAAGGGGCAACCTCTGACAGTGAGGACAGTGAGCAAGCTCATGGGGATGATGGAGTCCTGCATACACCTAGTCCCCAATATTCGACTCCACATGAGACCATTCCAGGAATGGCTCCAACAACAATGGTCACAGGCAACAGGGAGTTGGGAAGATCTAGTGGTTGTAACGCACGCAGTGCAAGAGGAGATAGCGTGGTGGAACAAAGACAACATAACGAGGGGAAGACATTTACACCACCAACTCCAACAGTGACCATCACAACGGACGCATCCCAAATGGGGTGGGAGCGGACATGAACCTGCTCAAAGTGAGGGGGTTATGGACACGAACAGATGCCATCAAACACATCAACTACCTAGAACTAAAAACCGTGTTCCTTGCACTAAAAGCCTTCCAGAAACAGCTGTACGGGCAAAGGGTGTTAGTACAAACAGACAACACCACAACGATGTTCTACATCAACAAGCAGGGAGGAACACAATCAATGGCGCTGTCAATGCTAGCGCAGGAGATATGGAGATGGGCAATTCCACTACAAATAGACCTCCTGGCGATACATCTACCAGGGAAGGACAATGTGGAAGCAGACAGACTCAGCAGACAGACATCAGCATCCCACGAGTGGGAGCTCAACCCGCAGGAAACGCAAAAGCTATTCAAAAAGTGGGGGACCCCACAAATAGACCTGTTTGCAACACACCAGAATGCAAAATGCCAATACTTCGCATCCAGACAACCAGGTCAGCAATCACAAGGAAATGCCCTATGGATAAGCTGGTCGAAGACATTTGCCTACGCTTTTCCCCCCGATACCGCTGATGCCCAGGGTGCTCAGCAAATGCAGAACAAGCAACATGACGCTGATTCTGGTAGCACCACAGTGGGCCAGGCAGTCCTGGTTCTCACAAATAATGGAGATGGCGCAGGGACCACCACACAAGTTCCCAAAAAGAGACCTGCTCTCAATGCAAAACGGAAGGGTGCTCCACCCGGAACCAGAGAGCCTCAGCCTAACAGCTTGGCTCCTGAAGACTTAGAGTTCGCGCACCTCAAGCTCCCAGAGAGCACACTGGCAGTGCTGAGGGAGGCAAGGAGACCCACCACACGGAAGTGTTATGCGGCAAAATGGAAAAGATTCACCCAATGGTGCATCAGGGAAAAGCTCCAGAAGAGAATCACCAGGGAATCAACAGTGCTAACATACTTAACCCACTTGCTAAAAAGTAACCTAAGCTACACCTCGCTAAAAGTACACCTAGCAGCAATAGTAGCCTATACAAGAGGAGAAACAGGGAGAAGTTTCTTTACATCCCAGGTGGTAAAAAGATTCCTGGAGGGGGCCAAACGAATGCCCCCCCCCAAAAGGATGCCACCGCCGGCATGGAACCTCAATGTAGTTCTAACGCAACTTATGAAGGCACCTTTTGAACCCATTCACAAGGCCTCTCTGCATATGCTCACAATAAAGACAGCCTTTCTGGTGGCGATCACCTCGCTACGCAGGGTGAGCGAATTGCAAGCGCTAACACTACAAGAACCCTACATTCAAATTCACAATGACAGGGTGGTAATGAGAACAGACCCACACTTCATGCCAAAGGTGGTGTCAAAGTTCCACATAAGCCAGACAATACAGATACCAAGTTTCTTCCAAAAACCATGCACAAGCGCAGAGAGGGCACTGCACACTCTGGACGCTAGAAGAGCAGTGATGCATTACATCGAAAGAACTAAAGATTGTCAGAAAACAAAGCAATTCTTTGTGTCTTTCGCAAACAGTTTCCTGGGAAGACCAGTAACTAAAAACACCATCGCACGATGGATCGCACAGACAATCCAAATCTGCCACAAACAGGCAGGCCAAGAACTACAAGGAGCAGCACAAGCTCACTCTACCAGGAAAAAGGGTGCAACAATAGCCTTCCTGGCAAACACACCCATCCAAGACATTTGCCTGGCGGCAACATGGGCTTCAGTGCACACATTCACTAAGCACTAATTCGTGGATATACAGATGAACAAAGAGGCACAAGTAGGTCAAAAAGTGCTTCAACATATATTCAACAACCAACGCTCATCTTCCACCCAGCCGCCACAAACATAGCAAACCGCAACAAAGTCTATGCACAGCATAGTGAATCCAGAAAGATTCACGCTGCAAAACGAATAGTTTCTTACCTGTCGGTGTAGTTTTGCAGCTTGAAGACTTTCTGGATTCACTAGCGAACCCACCCACCTCCGCCAGAAAGATGAGACAGGAGGAGAGTGATTAAGGAAGGAGGAAAACCTTCCAAAAATAAGAGGATAAACAAAAATAACACAAGACAAGAAAAAAAGAATCCGAAGATGGCGCCCAAGGGTGGGAGCTTCCGGAGAAAGCGCGCCGACGTCACGAGAGGACACCAAATGGTGGGGCGTCGACGCCCACCTGGGCTACGGGAAAAAAAAAAAAAGAGAGGGAAAAAATACTACGATTCCGGACCCAACCACTAGACCGCGGAATAATGCACAGCATAGTGAATCCAGAAAGTCTTCAAGCTGCAAAACTACACCGACCGGTAAGAAACTATTCGATATTTCAAACGATGATGGATACTGCACAGTCAAAAATAACTCAATTATACATTAATTATGCCTCGATCACAGGGTTAGATGTATGTTTTTATTAGTAAGTGCAAGTGCACTGCCCTTAAGAACTGTAGCGGTAGCACGGGAAACTAGTTTACAAGGATCATACTTACACTTTATGTAACAATGGAATGATTTTTGTCTATCGGGATAAACCTGCAGAAGAAAGTTTTTTTTCTCCAACTTGTTCTCAGACATGAAATTTCCTTGGCAAAGAAAGTGTTGACTTCTGTACTGTCACGGCAAAAAAAAATTCATTAACTATAATAGTTTTTTCCAACTTTGTACTAATTTTTAATTCTTGATGTCTAAAATGTATTTTTATTAATGCTGTTTTCTTTAACAGTTGTATTTAGAATGAAAAAAGGTTTGATTTGATGACCTCTCTTTCTGGAAAAGTCGTTCACCTGATCCAACTATATCTCACCTGTATCTTTGTTTGAAGTTATGGGAGTGTGGATTTATTTGATCTCTGATGTCTAAACTCATTAATAAAGATTTAACTTGAGATTTGATTAAATATGATTATTCACTGCTGTGACGTGCCAAAAGTTGCTGCCCACTGTTGCTACCTCACAAAACCATTCCAGGCTGTTCTGACAGGGCTCTCAGAGAGCCTGTCCGTGCCGTGCAGGGTCTCTGCTATGATGGAGAGCAGAGATCACAACTTCAGAAAGGGAGGAGAGGGAAGGCACAGAAGATGGTGGATGGCAGGAGATCGAGGTAGTGTTTTTTAGTATTTTAATTTTTTTTTTTTTAACACGTATGGGACATTGAGGAGAAGCTTTGTAATGTATGGCTTCCCCATTACTGCTCTCCTCCTGTGTAGGTGGATCAGATTTTAGAGGTCATACGTAACATAAAATTGTACATGGATAAAAAGTGACCAACAGGAATGTTTTTCACCTCTGTTCTGTGGGATATCATAAACAACTTGAGCTTCCCTCCGTTTGTCTAATCAATGTCACTTAGGACCCCTGGGTGAAATAAATCCCTGTTTTTCACTGTTTACCATCTATAATTCATATGTGGTCTGCAGCTGCTTATCAGACTGGGTTTCTCCCTTGCACTCATCTGCTGTTGCTAAATTGCTCTAACGAATTGGTGAATATGACTGTAGTCTTCTTCATTCTGGTGTAACTCTGGGCTGTACTTCTAGTGGTACTGAATTAGGGTATTGTCAGCAGGTTTCCTTAAACTTGACTTAGTTTGTTATAAGAAACAAGGTAGACTTCGATAGCTTCACTTAGAATCGCTTCTTTTCACTTGCATGTCACCACCTAGTTTCCCCGTAAGCTTTTTAGGTCTCGCCTAGCGTTAGCAGCGCGCATGCGCTGCTCTCGCCATGCGAGGGCATTTTGGAATCAATACGGATTCCAGATGTGCACGCGGACGGACAGAAGATGTGCACGCGGGGACTGGATGCTTCACTGGCGGCGTGACACTCTGGGGATTTTTTTTTTTGGGCTCGGCAAACTGTATTTTTCAATATTTGATGCTTTTAATAAGCAGCGCGGCATGCTGCGCTGCTTACTAAAAGCATCAAATATTGAAAAAAAGAGTCGGCAATCTTTGATTGTGCTCATTGGAGCGAGTGTTTGCATGCTTGTTTTTAACTTGAGAGCTTACTATGTATATTCTGTTCCACGCGGTTTGCCCTAGAGTGTGTGCTCCAATCAGCCACACGTGAACTTCCAGACGCGTTCGAAGACATTGGGCATTGGAGCTGCAATTCAGCGACATGTAGGCGCTGTAGAAACACTGAAACGCGTTTTTATAATATGACCGAAATTAGCATACATGTTTCAGACCAGGCCGTACAAGCAAGCAGCATCTGCACTAAAGCATGTGCCTCCCATTAACCCTTACTAATCCAGCCAAATAGTGAGGGGGCGGGGCAGTGGGGGGAGGAGGGGGAGGTGGGTGGAAGTGCCGGAGAACGGAAACCTGACGTTCTCTCAAGTCAGTCAGAATCTTAATGCTTTTGTGCACCTCAGGTGAATTGCTGTCTTTAGGTTTTTTCCACAGCTATATTGCCGGTGCCCAACCATCCACGGCTGGGCTTCCCAGGAGCCTCCATGTCCCTATGAATATCACGTTGCTTCAGCCCGATCGAGGTGAAATTCTGACTACATCTTCCAGAATGCATTGTGTTAAATGAAAGCCCAGGCCTAGGACCATGGTTTCACTCTAACAGTTGTCTGGTACCAAATCTATCAAACGTACCAAGTGGGGAGACATCTTTGTTATGTATGTTATACTCACTGCTGGAATTTGTGAAGCCTGCATGTTACCGATTTCATGCCCGGCCCGGTGGATTCAGCCTTTGAGCTTTCGGAGGTTAATAAAGTAAATGATATTGTGGACAGTGCCTCGAAATGTGGTAAAGGCGCTATGTAAAACATTTTATCAGTATTATAAATCGAGTCACAAAAGTGTGAGGATCTTGAACTTGTGGTGTACAGATTTAGTAGAAACTCCCACCACAGGCACCCAACCTGCTGAACTATCTCCCATGCTTTACGATGATACTCAAACCTACTTGGAATACAGAAAGTTAATGGGTACAACCTGCATCATGGTTTACCAGCATTTTATGTACGGCATATTATGCCTCCCAGCGGTAGATCATATTGCAAGCCCCAAAGTCTTGTGTGGGAGGCCACATGTAAAGATATCCTTTTAATGTGCAAACGGGGGCATTTTGTCCCACTCAATAAGTGGCTTTCCCTATCCATCGGAAGATTTGTCAAGGTGTCCCAAGTCAGGAGGGAGTGGTTTTTTCAGTCCTTCTTTTCTTTGCATTCTGAGACTTGCAGCTGTATGTTTTTCATTACATGACAAGGGCTATATGCACTACACGCACATGGCCTGGCTTGTGTCCTTCAGATAATGGTGCTGCTTCCAAACCTGTCCAGTTTGACTGGGGAGCTGAGCTGAAGAAACAGAGTATAAACCTGCTCCACCTTTTCTTAATTTTTCAATTATTATTATTCTAGAAGTCTCATGTTTATCTGAAGCGCTGTTTACCAAGCTAGAAGATTTGGGGGCTATGAAGGCAGACGCACATTCCTTGAGAGGAAACGAGTAAAGTGTCTGGCTTCTGTGGCTGGTCTGCTGCTTCCTAAAGGGCAACCGAGGCAGGGCATGCAGTAGCCAGTCTCCATGCCGTGTGAGAGAATCCATTTCTGCCCTTCTTAACTGACAGGGCTCCCATCTTCCACAAGTGAACCGCCACTCCTCTGCCACTCCCCACTCGGGCAGGTCTGCCCTCCATCTGTCCAGCTTGGGAGGATTAGGACGCCTCCAGTGAATAGCAAGGCGCCGTTTAGTCAACCCCAATCCCAACTGGGTGAACTTGTATTTTATCAGAGTCCCTTGTTTTGGGGTCTGCAACACGCCCGGCAAGCAATGTTTGATCGAGGTCTCTATCTGGACCCCAAGTGATGCTCATGCAATAGCCAATACCAGCAGTGCCGCAGTTGAGCTCAAACCCAGTCATATGGAGGAACGTCGCCAGCTCCACCCCACAGCAGGGGCAGGTAGGAGGTCGTGTTAAATCTATACAAACGTTGAGGAGTTAGATAGGTGCGGTGCATATAAAAAATTTTTGGGGTGAGCTTCAACCGGGTGATGCAGGCAACCTCCTGGACCTCTGCGAAAGCCCATCTCCGCTCGCCCTCCGTAAGGACTTTCAGAGTTAAAGAAGGCGTGGAGGTCTGTGCCACTGCTTTACAGATTCTAGTTGCAACTTATAACTGTAAACTCAGCGTAGATGCTTACATAAGAGAAAAGTTCTTTTTCTTCTCTTTTTGTAAGAAAATGCTGGAACAACTACTGTACTGCAGGACCCCCCACATTTTTGGAGGCAATAGATATTGACAAAAACATTGACAATCCACACTTTCATCTAAGACACTAGTCTTAGATGAGTGAGTATCATCCAGTGAGACTGTACAGGAGACTAAGCCAGTATTCTCTGTTACCTCAAAAGACAAAGTGCATAAAGGTTCAGAAAAATGATTGTTGGAATTTGCGATAGATGCGAGTCAAGACTACACTTGGTTCACAGTGGAAATTGTCCTGCTCAAGGCAAACATTGCAATTTGGGCAACACAAAAAATGGACACTTCAAAGGTGGTCTACAAAAGTGTCAGAAGTGCACTAAACTTAAAAATATAGAAGTAGAGCAGGATACATTTCATGTAAGATTAGCCAGAGCGGTTCTACTGCTCACCACTGAACTCCAGGGCAAATTGTCCTGTGAATTAATTGGTATCTAGCTGGCATTCACTGCCTGACAGGGACCTAATTGGTGCTGAATGTGAGGATTGTAAGGGGCACTTTGCAAGGTCTGCCCTCTTGCCCACTGATAATTGAATTAGAGTAGTCAACTTTTTTCAGACAGATATCTCTAAAACTTCTGCCTACATCGGGCGGGGCAGGTTTCTCAGAATCCATATCTAAACCCTGCCCCTATGGAGGGAAAGATCTCTTCTGTCAAGGGCAATGCTTGTGACCAAGAAAGCGTAGTTCCCCCTCATGCTAAGCCTCGAGCCTCAACAGCGGCTTTGTCCTGCGGGTCTTCACCAGGCCTCAGCAGGTCTTCGGGCCATGAGAGCCTAGCTTGGGTGAGTGCGAGCTCTTCTGTCAACACGTGTCTCCTCTCTATTTCCTGAGTAAATTAAATTTGCAAGGCAGCGAATCACTGCATGCCTTTGATGGCTCAGGGACCCTGGTGGAATTGAGATAAATGGATTATGAAGAGGGAAGCTGTGTAGCACGTACATTGTCAGACTCTGCTTGGTGGACCTGCTCAATCCGGCCATTGTTGCCCTGCACGCATTAGGATGATGAGGCTCTCTTCATGTTGGCAGTGTTATGATCATGGGCTGTTATCTTCTGTGACTAATCACCACATTGGTCCTTCAACCCTTTTCAGGGGATTTTCTTCTGTTAGATTGTGATCAATAGTGAATACAAATTGTAATTGTGAAGTACTCGCATTATTACTTTTATAATTTGGTGTTGCGGAGAGAGCACTACAACTTTTTTTCCAGTTTAACAAACGTCTCCTTTCATGACTGAGTTGTGTGCTAGGTTTTGACGCATTTGAACATTGTAGTAACAGGTTGGCTTCCTTGTTGTTTTTTTTGTCCATTACAGGCAGGGCCACTGGAAGTATGCGGTTCTACGGCTGCAGCTTTTTTTCCACATAATTATGCATGTCACATAACCCATCATCTGCTGCATAATCTGCAGATTTGAACAAAAATGTTTCTAGCTCAAATGGATCAAAAATTGCTAACAACGTGGCAACATGCATTCACACGCAATGGAAGGCCCTTCTCAAAGGTTAACTGGTCATCTTTCAGTTGCTTACTTCTGGATTTGGTTTTTAAACTGCTACTGAGAAGAAATATTTGCCCAGACAGTGTTTCCATGTGTAAAAATTACAAAATAATGAAGTAATACTATCCAAAAATGTGCCACATTATTCCATATAATATCAGTTGCTTGACTCAAAATGAAGGTGGGAGGTGATGGGGAAGCTGCTGACTTAGTTGGGTGAAGGGGGGTGGGTCCCTGAAACTTCACCTGGGCGGGAAGTCTCACTGTTATGCATAGTAGACCTGGGAATAAGCTGGGCATCACTAAGGTGTGGGACCTGTCGCCCGTGCATGACTTACCTTTAAGTTTAAGATGTGTGTGTCAGCCCCATGCTGCGTGAAACGGTTTCATGAGGTTTCATGACCACAGAGTTGTGGGTGGATAAGTAGGTTAAATTACAACTAAAACACTCCGCAGATTTTGAACTTCCTTTTCATCCACATTGATTTGATCTATTGCAAACAAAATTACGATGGATTCTGGGAAGTCTGGCACACTCATTCCATGATTCAGATCCAGTCTCGAGGTCTCTGTGAGGTCACTTTCCCAGGGCCCCACACCGAGTTCATCTCTCCATTCTTTGCTTAATTTCTACCCTTTATTGCACATACAAATGTCAGGTAAATAATTTTTAATGATTCAACATTAAAAAAAGATGGTTTAGTACATTCATAGTTCCACAGAAACTACGGGAACAACCTGACACGCGAACAGCGTGTGGATTATTAAAAATACTTTAGATCTAGTTTTAATATAACGGTGCACGTGTTTCCTAGCAGGCAGATATTCTTAAACAGATACAGAAACCCTTTTTGCTTTAATAAACATCACAAGCCAATATGATTGCTGTTGATTCCAAAAAGGGTATTTTTGATTTTTCTATTCGTAAAACACAGCTCTAACATACAAGGATGGCCAAAAAGGATCGAGAAGGGAAAGGGAAAAGCATTGCTAAAGTAAAATATTGGGACCTGGAGTACACTTCTTTTTAGGTGGATGTGTGAATGTGATCAGGCAAAAGGCTGTCACTCCCAAGTGCAAGATAGCCAGCGGCTGAAGTGGGCCGGCCTGTTACCGCCTGCTGCAAGCCATGGTGGGTGCCAGCAAAATAACAGCTGAACAGATCAAATGGTGGAGAGAGGTGGCCCACAGCCCCAAGATGTATGTATGCATTTTTTATTTGAGTTGTATTGATTACATGAAAAGCTGTGTCGAAGACTGACCTTCAAGTGATGGGTGGAGAGCTTTTGTTGATCTCAGCAACTGGTTATCGCCAAGGATCGCATTCCAGTCCATCAGTTTTTAGGGTTCTAGTCTTTTCACTGTGGGATCCTCGACATCGTCCCTTAAGCTTCTCAAGTGAAATCAGTCAGTTGATTTTTGCAATTACACAGGCCCACCTTTAACCCCCCCTCCCCCATCCCACCCTTCTGACACCCCTGCAAGCCTTAACTTATTTTTTTGTCTTCCAATGTTTGGAGGGCTAATGAGGGCAGGGTGTGCAGTTGTGGATGCAGTTCTGGATGCATCCTGAACACGAATCCGTGTTTACTTTCGGCACATCTCCATGTTGCCACTCACTGGAAGTGTCCCACGTACCCAGTGTTTGCGTTTTGCTTTTTCTACTGGGGTGCCACCCTAACCCCCGTTCCGTGCACCACTTTTCTTTCCCCAACTTTCCCAGTGCTTAATTTGTAAATAAATAAGTGTCCTGGGCTCTCGTCAGGAGGCCACTGCAACTTGCACCACACATTGCCCCTGCGATACTGCCAATGATAGTAACAGCACAACTACTAACCATCGCACTCCTATAAGTGTGACAATTCAGACTATGTCAGGCCCCCAAAGCTATAAGAATGGCTTGGGCGGCAGGTAATAATAAATTGTTGTTGTAGTCATCTCTAAATTAGCCATGCAGTGCCACCTTGTGGCAGACTGTCACAAGCGCTGGTGTTGACAAGTAAGTGCTGGCGCCGAGCACCGGAGACCGGCTCAAATTAAGCACTGAACTTTCCCCTCCAACTGCTGCAATGTATATTCTCACTGTGAAGTGTCTGGCATTAGACACATGGCAGCATGGCTTCTGTATCCAATATATTTTTAGCTTGTCTGTTTGACTATAGAGTGGGATGAAAATGAAAGAAATGAAAGTTTTATTTATAAAGCGCACTAATGCCCGGAGACGTCTAGGCACTACCATACAAGACAGAGGTGGTGCAAATGGACTCTATCCTAGAAACAGATTAAAAAAAAAAATCTGTTGGCAGAAAAGCTGCGTTTTAAGTGCTTTCTTAAAGGGGAGAAGGTCTGTCATTTTCTTGAGATTGGGAGGAAGGGTGTTGCAAAGTTTGGCTGTCCAGATCACAAAACTTCTGCCACCAAAGTTGGATCTTCCAAACTTGGGAACTGCTATATTGTTAGCCGTGGACGAGTGTAAAGTCCTCGACGGAGACTACCACAGAAAACTGCTTTTGAGGTAGTCTGGACCGGATTCATGTAGTGCCTTAAACACGATGCAGAGTGCTTTGAAGTCATTGCGCTTCTTCACGGGGAGCCAATGGGGTTAAATTAGGGCTTGTGAGGCTGACTGATGCCTGGGAATCCCAAGTAGCAGATGAGCTGCCGCATTCTGTAGAATCTGCAGTTTGTTTAAAAGTTTAAGGAATCTTGTGGGATCAGCGAAATGACATCATGGCCCTGCCCTAAATTAGGTGGCCCAGACTAAACTGCTAGATCGTCAATGAAGTGCAGGTTAATTCCAACGACACGCCGAGCTCGGGCACTTGTCCGGGCGCACACCTCGCAATTGGGGAGACTCCCTTAACGTAAGCAGCATTAAAAATAATAGGAATGCTTGAGACAATCCTTGGTATTCACTCTGGCCCACATTCCAATCCACCGTTTTTAGGTCGAGCCTAGCGCAGCGCGCATGCGCTGCTCTAGGAGATGACCTTTTGGAATCGGTCTGCACTTTTCCAACACTCGCGCGTGTGGCGGCATCCACCTTGCGGGAGCGATTAGCGGCGCGCAGGGGCCATCTGTTTCTAATTAGCGTGGCTGCGCGCGCGCTTGTTTAAATTTGCCTGTCTCGTGTCGTGTCCGGGCTAAATAGACAGCTTTTGGTTTATATAACTGACGGAGTGCATTGATTTAATGTGTACTAAGTTACACCGCTCCTGTTTTTAACCTGACAGTGTTTATCCATGTGTACTTTGCTGAGAGTCACACCGCTCGTTTTTTAACTTTAACTTGCTTTACCTTTGTGAAGGCTTCATTCCGCGCATAGTTGTTTACGTAACTCGAACTTTTACCCGTGTTTCAGTTATATGTACGAATGTGAAACCTGTTTATAGGACTGGTGCCTTTCACCACGCAAGTGTTATTTTGGGTATGCATCGGTAATCGGATGCAACCTGGCAGAGCGTTTCACATTAGTCACGGTACAGGTCTTCTCACGGCCATTCAACCGCATCACAATTTTGCGCATCATTCTCTAACGTGACAACCTTCCCTGATTTTAAAGCACGGATTTGTCATAGACCTTCATTGTTATGAATGTTTGTGGTTTACACAATTTACCCCGCGTACGACGTGGGTCTTGCAATCTGCACACCTCCATATATTTCACTCATTCCGCTCCGTATCAACCTGAGGTTGCACTCAGCTCATTATGACTTAGCACAACATGTACCACAACGCTATAGTTCATTAGTGCACACTGAGTTTTTCTCGTTCCTTATACCTTTAGGTTACTTACCAACCGCTGCATTTCTAATTACCTAATCCATTCACGGAATGCCCAACTTTCATATAGTAAGTCTTTATGATTTTATTATCACACATGATGTAGTTCTCTCGCTAGCAGGATTACTTACCCTAGCGGGGTAACTTTGCAACATGCTGCACAACAGCCACACTACTCTACAACGTAGCTTAAATACACTGGCAAAGCCAATAGCTCTGACTAAACACTTATAAGATCCAAAAGGCGAGACCTATTGGCTATGCCAATGCTTGTTTAATTATGTTGTAGGCTCAGTGAACACACTTCCCATGCCAAGCCCCCTATTGACTCTGAGAGGATAAACCCTCTCTCACAGTTGTGTAACTCATTTAAGACTTTTCATTGCTGGCAACTGTTTTAATTCACTCACCCACTGACCTGCATCCTTATCACAGTAGAATTTACAAATCTAGCAGTTCGTAGTAGTTTACCATATTCTCTAGAATTAGTGACCAAGCTTTGTCAGATCATTGTTTGCCTCGTGTGGGGAACTAAGGGGTTATTAAGCTAGCCTAGGCAGTATTGTGGAATGCTTGCATCTTCCTTCTGGATGTTGTCAACATTCCTCATGTCTAAGCGGTGAACCTGTTTAGTGGGCTTAAAATAAGATGACATTTTGGGGGGTGGAGCCCTTGGGTCTTGGGTAATGAGTTCTGGAGAGAAAGCAGCATTGTGAGACACCCCTCCCCATTTTTCCTGTTTTATGTTGATAAAAAATTGCTTATTTTGTCTAGATTTCCAATTGACTGGATGATATCAGAGGTTCATTAGTGTCGTTGGAATCAGTAACGATCTCCTCCTGAAGGAGGAGATCCCCTACCAGTGAAGCTCCACCCTGGCTGTGCCTTTCTCCCTTCGATCACAGATGCCTCCTGAGGCTTTATCTCTCTAGGACTACAACGCTCTTCTTTTTGCCCCAATTTTCGGCAGCTTTCCTTTCATTTCCTTTGTGTGAAATTCCCTCATACAGCCTCTCAGGGGCTTCAGTGGCCTCTGCTGCAGACCCAGAACACAGGGATAAAAATGGCACAGCAAGAAGTAGCCACCTAAAGTATTCTTACACCAAAGGATCTTGAGTCCTACAGCCTCTGCACCCTCTCTTAAACCACTACTACTGCCTCCTATGCTGAATTGATTTATCACAGAGCAGAAATGATCCAACACTGAAATATATACAAGACTTGCCAGTTCCTGAAACATACCTTCCATGATCAAAAATGGAAGCAAACTCTATAGGCCTCATAAAAAATTCTAAAGGAGGTGTTGTTACACCAGAACAATGGCACGACTCCTCTCTTCCTCCCTTGGGCAATATTCTCTGTAGGGGACAGCCAGTAGCACTTTCGGCCCGCTAGCAACTTTAGCCTCCTGGTATAAGGGATCTTAGAAGGAACAAAGTGGTCTGTTCACAACCGTCCTGCACAGCATTCTGGGGCAATCCAAAATGGTGACTTCATGTTTTCTCTGGTAAGAGCCCCTCTGGATGCCTCAGTTCCGTCCCTAGATGACACCACTGCCTTATCCATACCCACCAAATCTTCAACGATGATCCCCTCCTGTATTGACTCCAGAGGTCTAGGCTCCCTCCTTTGTTCTAGTGGCCCTGGCCTTTCCAAGGCCAAGTGCAGTGTGTCAAGCCAATTAGCAGATGCGGATTTCTCCCAGGGCCATTTCCTCTCCCATGAACTGTATCCACCACTGATAATTGCCCTTTCGTGTGGAGAGGCCTTTGATCCATTGCTGGGGAGTAGAGTAATTAACGTGGCCCAGTAAGGAAGGGGAGGGGTAAAGGCCTGGATTCTGTTTATGGTCTGAGCCAGAGAAATATGACATATCCTGAACTCCCAGGTAAAGTGAAGCCCCACACCCTAGCCCAGCATGTACTATACACTGTGAGAAGTTGGCCTGGCATATGCTGTCCACTAGTTATAGTGGGCACCTTGCACCAGTCCAAACGACCGACCCTTATTGATGATAGGTTTAAAGACAACCTTTATTGAAAGCTATCCTAGTGGTAGCTATGGAGAGCAGCCTTCAGGCTAAGTCTTGAAGGAGTGTAAAGCAGCTTGGTTTACCAGATTATAACCTCTTGAATGACCAAATGAAAGGAGAACCACACCAGGTATATATAAAATATATGTATTTATTTCTAAACACTCACTACTAATCTCTTTATGAGATTAGAGTCCAAGATACACAATATCACAGTATTAAAACGACAGTAAATAGAATATACACTGGGCCCCAGGGGGGGGACCAAACCATATATTAAGAAAGTGGTATAAGAACCACGACTTGACTAGACACAGTGCCTAGAGCTCGTAGAATCGCTGGGACCGCAAGGAACCACCCAAGATAGTGACACAGGAGACCCACGGGGGACGTGTGCAGTGTGAGAACACAGCCGCGAGCGCCGTAGGATTCTATGAGGAAAGTCGCAGTTGGAATTTTAAAGATTAAGGACACTTAGGAGAGGACTTTGAGCAATCCCCTTTAGACATAAGGGGTTCTAGGGCCAACACCCACGAGAGTACCGGAGTACTCGAGTTACCTCACCCAGGGAAGCCGGGTGCATAGGTGTCAAATGGTGTCGGGAATCGTCGTTGATTTCAATGGCGATCTGCTGCAAAGTGCTGCTGCCGTGAAGAAGAAAAGTGTCCGGGATGATCCAAGCCTGGATCGAAGATGTGAAGAACATGAAAGCAGAGGGGATAGAGTCTGGGTCACTAGCCAGTGACCAGGAGCGGAGCAATCAAATGCCCACCGATGTCGGGTGCTTCAGGTGCAAAGAGGTGAAGCTTGACTCTGCAGCCACGGGGTCCAGGAGACGTCGAGGACGACCAGGAGCCGGATTCGAGCTGTCCCACGAAGGATGTCGAGTGCTGGGGTGTCGGTGCTCGGATTGAACACAACAAGCCTTGGCAACAGCAACCCACGCAGGAAGAGTAAAGATGCTTTGGTGCAGACCAGCAAGGTCCGGGGGACTCCCCAAGCGATGGAGAGTCAGGGCACGTCTGGAGCAACCAGGGTAGCCCAATTAATCTTCGTGTTGCCTTCACAGGGACCCACCAGTCGACGGACCAGGGATCGCAAAGGGACCTCGAGAGAAAACACACAGGGCCAGCTCACGGAACACTCGTGGAGTGTAGGCCAGCAATCTTCGGTGGAATTGCTGCTCGGGGTCAGGGCTACAAGTAACGCAAAGCTCAGCCTCAGAGGTCGCCTCAAAGCTGATGCTTCTGCAAATGGTCGCGGTGTCCAGGGGTTCGGGTTGCATGGTCTCCACGAGGGATACAGGCCTCAGACTCGCTGAGCACACAGATCGACCTCAGAGACCACAGGAACCCACCTCCTGTGTTGCAAAATTCTTCGGAGTCCTCAGGAGCTTCGGAGATGCAAACCGGACAGATGCGTCTTTGGTGCCTGCCAAGCAGGAGAGTAACTCCTTTACTCCAAGGGAGATTCTTCGGTCATCCAACATCGTGTAGATAGTTGAAGTTCTGGCATTCTGTAGCAGAGTTTCGTCCAGGTAAAATCTAAAGTCCTGTAGTCAGGGCTTCCTACTTTATACCCAAGGAAGGGGTGGGACAAACTCTGGAGACCCACCTATGGGAGGGTCAGGAAAGAGGGGTGGCTACACCCATTTCCTTTGTCCAGTTTCGCGCCAGAGCAGGGGCTGGTAGCCCCTGCAACCGGTTTGAGCTGGACTATGCACAGGGACACCAAATGTGCCCCCAGTGCAGACTTCAAAGCACTCTTGGAGTGCACCCACCCAGCCCCAATACACTAAAGCCTGTCTGGGAGGTGGTCACACCTCCCTATGACGGGAAACCTATTGTCCAGGCCTCCCCTGCCGGAGTTTCGTCCAGCAGCAGGAGGGCAGACTCGTGTCTGTGGCTGCAGCATCCATTTTGTGATGCCAGGGTTCTGTTAAGCTGGTACCGGGTGAACCGGTGGTGCCATGTTTCTCCCTCTAGTAGGGTGGGATCATACTTCCCATCCCAGTTACTGGGTTGGAGGTATGATTCCAAGGTGTTTGACACCAAACACGACATGTTTCCATGCAGCCATTCTCAAGTTAGCATTTACCGCGAGGTTATAATGCACTTAAGAGTATATGGTTTGGCTGCATCACAAACAACCCCGGAATGAAGATTCCGAAAGCTGCAGAGGGGCTCTGCTCATGCATGGGCACCCTCTCACATGAAACCTAGCACCCTGCCTTCAGGATTGTTAAGGCCTGCCATAGGGGTGACTGATAGGTTTACATGTGCAGTGATATGGAGAGATATAGGGAACCTATATCTCAGTAAGGGGTGCATACACCACCTTACACAGGCTGCTGTAGCAGACCTGTGGTGTCATTTTGGATGGCCTCTCAGGGGTGGCATAATACATGCTGCAGCCCCTGGGAGGCCTCTGGGGTGCCTATGCCCTGGGTACATAGTATACCATATACTAGGGACTTATAAGGGTACCCCAGAATCCAATCTGGAGTGTGCCTAAAGTACATACAATCAATTTACAGGGGAAAGCAGATAGGCTGGGGTCCTGAATAGCAGGATCCCAGCCAAACTAAGTCGAAAACCAGCAAAACACCAGGAAAAAAGTGGGGGCAACCATGCAGTCAGATTCCACCTTCCTACATATCCCCCCCCCCCAAAACGAAAGGAGATCAGGCTAACCTTGCCCAGTTGAGCCTTTATTGACTAAGTGGCCATATAAGGAAGAACCTGCAATAGCATGGTTACCCCCTGTCTTATGGTCCACTAAGCAATTCCTAACCCCAAGGGTATTGGATGATCTCCACCATTTGGAATTACTACCTGTAGTGTGTTTTGGCAAAGTAAAAGGCTGGTGGGGTGTCTGAGTGGAGAAGGGAGGCCCTAATAAAGTTGGTCTCGGCTTCCTCAGATCACTGGTCACCATGGAGGCCTTTCTTTCCATGACTGCGTTGTATCTGGCCCTAAGGGTCAACCTCTGGCAGCCTACAGCTGGGGGTTGGGTCCCTTTGGTTGGAACATGGTAGGTTTGGAACCACTTGGTCCCAGGTTTGCCTTTGCCCAACAGAGTCCATCTGGGGGAGGTCCCTACACAATGGTAAGAGGGATCCCTCAGTGTGCTGAGGAATTTTCACCTGGCTAGGGCTACTAGACTGGGTGCCCCTAATCTGTGGATGAGGGGGTTCCTCTGGACAGGGAGCCCTTAGGGGTCCACTGACCTCTGCAGCCCTGGGCTGACAGAGGGAGGGTAGAGAGGGGCAGGTTACCTGCTCCAGACTGGGTACCACCTTGGAAGGGTCCCCTGCCATCAGGGGTGTTGCCAGGCCAGGCCTGACCACCTCTGGGACAGTTCCTTCACTAGGGGTAGGATTAGTTCCCTGAGGAAGCTGACCCTTACATATAGTCTGGGGGGAAGAAGACTTTTCTTCAACCCTTCTGCTCTCTTGGGGAGTAGAGTGGGCCATTCTTTCAGGCTCCACTTCTCCAAAATGTCCCTGGGATGGGGCTGAGGCTCTAACAGCCCCACCAACCTTCTCAGAGAGGCCCAACATTTTTAAATGGGCCTGGTATTCAACTTCAGCCCAGGCTGAAACTTCTAGATCATTGCCCAACAGGCAATCTACAGGCAAGTTTGGGGACACTGCCACTCTCTTTGGGCCAGTGACCCCTCCCCAGCTGAGATTGACTATGGCCATGGGATGATCTGTTCGGATACCATCAATGTTGGTCACCTGGTACTTGAACTCAGGTAAAAGCTGTTGAGGGGGGACTAGTTTCCCTGTCACCATGGTGACACTAGCCCCTGTGTCCCTGAGGGCCACAGCTTTCTGACCATTTATTAAGGGCTCCTGTCTGTACTTGCCCAAAGTATTGGGACTCATAGTAAAAGTGGCAAATCCCATGCCACCATCACAGACTAAGGAGGCCTGGGAGGAGGACCTTGATAAGCTGGGGTCCACCTCAGTTCCCCATGAGAATGCACCTACCTTTTTGGGTGCATTACTACCACCTGGGGGATTACTACTTGTAGTACCAGGAGGAGTGGTAGTATTACTTGGAGGAACATTTTCTTTATTGCTGACCTTAGGGCAAATGGGGTCATTTTTCCAGTGGCCAGACTTCTTGCAGATATGGCAATAGGGTTTCTTTTCAGGGGAGGAAGGAGTTTGGGACCCACCCCCAGAAGAGGAATTTTGGGGCCCTGTAGTGGATTTATCTTTTCATTTATCCCCACCTTTCTCTTGGTTTTTGGAAGAATCTTTCTTCTGGTCACCACCCTGATTCTTTGGCTTTACCCTGGTTCTGACCCATTTGTCTGCGTTCTTTCCCAATTCTTGGGGAGAGGTCAATCAGAGTCCACCAGGTACTGGTGTAAAAGCTGGTTTTGACAATTATTAAGGATCTGCTCCCTCATAATCAAATTGTACAATCCTAAAAAGTCATGCACCTTGCTGCCATGTATCCAACCTTCCAGAGCCTTAGTAGCACAATCTACAAAGTCAACCCAGTCCGGAGTCTGTGCCTTTTGGGTGTCTCTGAACTTTAACCTGTATTGTTCAGTGGTTAGGCCAAACTCATCAATCAGAGCACTCTTCAGGACTTTGTAATTATCAGCATCCTCTTCTCTTACAGTGAGGAGCTTGTCTCTACCTTTGTCTGAAAAGGAGAGCCACAAGATTGCTGCCCACTGCTCCCGAGGGACCCTCTGTACCTTACAGGCCCTCTCAAGTGCAGTTATCCATTTGTGGATGTCATCCCACTCTGATAGGGAGGGACAATCTTGCTCAGGTTCCTATGGTCATGAGTCTTTTCTCTACCACTAGGGATATTGTTGCTGCCACCATGGGACTCTAGTCCCAACTTCTGAGAAGCTCTCTGAAGCTCCAGGGATTCCCTGTCTAAGGCCAATTGCTCTCTCTTGATCCTGAGCTTAGCTCTCTCAAACTCAAGCAGTTGGCACTTCTTCTCATAAGAGGACTCCCTTTTATGAGAAAAAGTCCTATGAGAAACAGAGCTCCCTACGGATGTACCAGAACGATTAGATTCCAGAGAAGGAGATCTAGATCTTCTTGGTATACTGTTAACCCTTCCAGGTGGGGTAAAGAGAGCCCCACTGGGGGTCTCCTTCCTCACCTTCAGGAAGAATTGGTTTTTCCAGGTTGGAATCATTTTGATCCTCCTGGCCAGCATCAGAGTCTGGGTCATAGTAGTGTTCACTGCCTGGCCTTTCCTCTTCTGCTGCCCCACCCACTCTGCCAACCTCAGCAGACCCTGGGGTCTTATTGAGGTCATCTGCAAGCAACAACTTTGAGATGTTGTGTGGTTGGGCTTTTCCCTGTTTTCAATTTCCTAGAGGCACACATAGTCCTCAATTCTTGGTATGAGACCTGGTCATACTTAGTTGGGAGAGGCCCACTGGCTTCTGCCTTTGAAGACATGACTAGTGTGATGTGGTGTATGCACCTACCTACTCTAGTGGGGCCTACTAAACTCTCTTGAGTTGTAGAAAGGGTGTGCTAAGTAAGCCCTTGACACACAAAGCTCAGTAGAACTTACTGTATTCTAGACTTGATTTATATGTACCTATGTACCTATAGTGGTTTTCAGTTAGTCACTCAAAGAGATTATCTGGTAAAGCAATAGCAAGCTTGAATCCAACCGCTGCACACCAATGTGAGAGGTTGGCCTGGCATATGCTGTCCACTAGTTATAGTGGGCACCTTGCACCAGTCCAAACGACCCTTATTTATGATAGGTTTAAAGACGAGCTTTATTGAAAGCTATCCTAGTGGTAGCTATGGAGAGCAGCCTTCAGGCTAAGTCTTGAAGGAGTGTAAAGCAGCTTGGTTTACCAGATTATAACCTCTTGAATGACCAAATGAAAGGAGAACCACACAAGGTATATATAAAATATATGTATTTATTTCTAAACACTAACTACTAATCTCTTTATGAGATTAGAGTCCAAGATACACAATAGCACAGTATAAAAACGACAGTAAATAGCAGAATATACACTGGGCCCCAGGGGGGGACCAAACCATATATTAAGAAAGTGGTATAAGAACCACGACTTGACTAGACACAGTGCCTAGAGCACGAAGAATCGCTGGGACCCCAAGGAACCATCCAAGGTAGTGACACGGGGGACGTGTGCAGTGTGAGAACACAGCCGCGAGCGCCGTAGGATTCTATGAGGAAAGTCGCGGTTGGAATTTTAAAGATTAAGGACACTTAGGAGAGGACTTTGAGCAAACCCCTTTAGACTTAAGGGGTTCTAGGGCCAACACCCACGAGAGTACCGGAGTACTAGAGTTACCTCACCCAGGGAAGCCGGGTGCATAGGTGTCAAATGGTGTCGGGAATCGTCGTTGATTTCAATGGCGATCTGCTGCAAAGTGCTGCTGCAGTGAAGAAGAAAAGTGTCCGGGATGATCCAAGCCTGGATCGAAGATGTGAAGAACCTGAAAGCAGAGGGGACAGAGTCTGGGTCACTAGCCACTGACCAGGAGCGGAGCAATCAAATACCCACCGATGTTGGGTGCTTCAGGTGTGAAGAGGTGAAGCTTGACTCTGCAGCCACGGGGTCCAGGAGACGTCGAGGACGACCAGTAGCCGGATTCGAGCTGACCCACGAAGGATGTCGAGTGCTGGGGTGTCGGTGCTCGGATTGAACACAACAAGCCTTGGCAACAGCAACCCACGCAGGAAGAGTAAAGATGCTTTGGTGCGGACCAGCAAGGTCCGGGGGACTCCCCATGCGATGGAGAGTCAGGGCGCGTCTGGAGCAACCAGGGTAGCCCAATTAATCTTAGTGTTGCCTTCACAGAGACCCACCAGTCGACGACCAGGGATCGCGAAGGGACCTCGAGAGAAAACACACAGAGCCAGCTCACGGAACACTCATGGAGTGTAGGCCGGCAATCTTCGGTGGAATTGCTGGTCGGGGCTACAAGTAACCCAAAGCTCAGCCTCAGAGGTCGCCTCAAAGCTGATGCTTCTGCAAATGGTCGTGGTGTCCAGGGGTTCGGGTTGCACGGTCTCCACGAGGGATACAGGCCTCAGACTCGCTGAGCACACAGATCGACCTCAGAGACCACAGGAACCCACCTCCTGTGTTGCAAAATTCTTCGGAGTCCTCGGGAGCTTCGGAGATGCAAACCGGACAGATGCGTCTTTGGTGCCTGCCAAGCAGGGGAGTAACTCCTTTACTCCAAGGGAGATTCTTCGGTCATCCAACGTCGTGTAGATAGTTGAAGTTCTGGGATTCTATAGCAGAGTTTCGTCCAGGTAAAATCTAAAGTCTTGCAGTCAGGGGTTCCTACTTTATACCCAACGAAGGGGTGGGACAAACTCTGGGGACCCACCTATGGGAGGGTCAGGAAAGAGGGGTGGCTACACCCATTTCCTTTGTCCAGTTTCGCGCCAGAGCAGGGGCTGGTAGGCCCTGCAACCGGTTTGAGCTGGACTATGCACAGGGACACCAAATGTGCCTCCAGTGCAGACTTCAAAGCACTCTTGGAGTGCACCCACCCAGCCCCAATACACTAAAGCCTGTCTGGGAGGTGGTCACACCTCCCTGTGACAGGAAACCTATTGTCCAGGCCTCCCCTGCCGGAGTTTTGTCCAGCAGCAGGAGGGCAGACTCGTGTCTGTGGCTGCAGCATCCATTTTGTGATGCCAGGGTTCTGTTAAGCTGGTACCGGGTGTACCGGTGGTGCCATGTTTCTCCCTCTAGTAGGGTGGGATCATACCTCCAACTCCAGTTACTGGGGTGGAGGTATGATTCCAAGGTGTTTGACACCAAACACAACATGTTTCCATGCAGCCATTCTCAAGTTAGCATTTACCGCGAGGTTATAATGCACTTAAGAGTATATGGTTTGGCTGCATCACAAACAACCCTGGAATGAAGATTCCGAAAGCTTCAGAGGGGCTCTGCTCATGCATGGGCACCCTCTCACATGAAACCCAGCACCCTGCCTTCAGGATTGTTAAGGCCTGCCATAGGGGTGACTGATAGGTTTACATGTGCAGTGATATGGAGAGATATAGGGAACCTATATCTCAGTAAGGGGTGCATACACCACCTTACACAGGCTGCTGTAGCAGACCTGTGGTGTCATTTTGGATGGCCTCTCAGGGGTGCCATAATACATGCTGCAGCCCCTGGGAGGCCTCTGGGGAACCTATGCCCTGGGTACATAGTATACCATATACTAGGGACTTATAATGGTACCCCAGAATCCAATCTGGAGTGTACCTAAAGTACATACAATCAATTTACAGGGGAAAGCAGATAGGCTGGGGTCCTGAATAGCAGGATCCCAGCCAAACTAAGTCGAAAACCAGCAAAACACCAGGAAAAAAGTGGGGGCAACCATGCAGTCAGATTCCACCTTCCTACATACACCACAGGAAAGGAAGGCTTGAACATGTCCATAATGGAGATATTTCTACTCCCACTTCACTGAGGAGTCTCACTGACCCCACCCAGGTAGTTACATGTAGAGAAAATTAGCCATGGACATCCAGCATATCTGGGCCATACACCCTGACAAACCACTCACAGCGATATGCCTTAAAGTAAAGGCTTTGGGTCTTTACAATAAAAATAAAGTGTATGCTATCCTGCAACAAAATCACTGGACATTGTTCTCCTTTAATAAACGTACCTCATCCCAAATTAATCCTATAAACTGACAAGCATTTGCAATGCAATAGGTCTCGCATTTACGCAAGTTTGAACTATTGGCATTGTAAATGACCATGCCTTTTATTTATGGTTTGGTTCTAAAAAATAAATAAAAGGCATTGTCATTTACAATGCCAAGTGCATTGTAAATGCTTGTTAACCAATGTAACTTGCATGCTGGGTTTGGGATCCCATACTAAGGGTTAAAAAAAAAAAAATACACATCCCAAATGGCAACATGCTGTTGACTGAAAAGCCAGAATAACAAATGTTGTCACATTTCCGATAGGCACTTGGTAGCGCTGTGAAAAGCAACATAAAATTCAGTTTGTGATGGTCTACCTTTTTTCACGTGTTGAACAGCGAGTGAGCAAGAGGGTGAATATGGCCTTACAAATGCTGATGAGCCATTCCTACCAAACAGCCATTCCTACCAAACCGCTTCACCAAACTGTCTGCAAGGATGCCACTGAGTAATGAAGGAAGCAGGAAGATGCCGGAGCTGTCTCTGCGCTTCAAAGTTTTGTGTTGCCCTGCACTCTCCAGCCACAGGAGTCCAGCTCGCTTTCAAGTGGAGGCCTGAGGAGGTTGCATTGCCTTCTCCTAAGCAACAAAGAACCTAAGCATGATCACTTAAATTGTCCATTTTGTCAGCCATCATAGATGAATTCCTATATGCAGTGAAACAAGCTCACACATACAGGCCCAACATACACCCTGCTCTCTGCATGCAACTCCGCATTCACTCCAAATCCATTTCCCACATGGATGGAGCACTAGACGTGGCTGAGGGAGACTGTGTGAACCTTTTATCCGGGAAAAGCAGAGGGCGGATCTCCCATGAAGATGACAGGAAAAACGTGCCCGTGTTTTTCACTATAATTACTGCTGCTACTACTTACGGGTTCATCCTTTCGCGAGGACAGTAGCCATACTCCAAAGGAGGGGTGCACTTTTGGTATGTTTCTTAACCTTAGAGCTATGCTCTGGGGTGTCACCTCATTTATGAGGGGCCCTCAGTGAACATGCGTGATTACCGTATTCAATTAGGAAAAAGTAAAAAAAAGAACTGCATGGGCATACCATAATTTACTAGCAGTCTTATCAAAGGTAAGAGGTGCACACTGTCCAGAGCCATGCAGGGGGGCACATCCCACACCCACAAAGTTTCACAAATTCAGTTCAGATTTGCTTTGATGACACTGGCAAAGTTTTAGGAATTGCCAACTTCACCAAAGCATTGCCTACACAACTGTGCAATTTTCCAGCCACAATATGTCAGTAAAGGGTGAGACATCCTACGACTGGAACACACTTATGAACCGACACACGTATATGGGGAATGAGGTACAGGGCGGGCATGGGCCTAGAATGGGCTGGTCGTGCAAGGTTGTTTAGGGGCATGCCACCGTGGACACTGCATGGAGTAATGGAGGTCATGGTCAGTATGGTTCATACCCCTTGTGGAGGTGTAGGGTGTGATGAATGACTACCACAGACTGATGGCAGTTCACTCACAGCTCTTCGCAACCACTGGTGATCAGTTAGCCAAAGCCTTGGACTGTGATGTTCCCTTCCTCACACAAGCCCTTCTCGCCAATGAACGTGTATGCAACCAGCAGCCCCTGTCTCTCAGTCCCCTCAACCCCTTTTCTAATATCAGGCTTACCAAGAAAATGCATCTCTTAAGGACATCGGCCTGGTGGTGTCTGTCCTTGTTGTCTTCTCAGGCAGAGATTGGAAACACTGACAGTGGTGCTGGATGACATTGGTGCAGAGGGCACGGGGTCAGAAATTCTAAGTGTGAAACCAGGTTGACAAAGGCCCGACCATGAAGCAGCTTCGTCCTCATAGCAATCAGTGTCCAGAAAAACAAGTCATTGCCAGTGCAGACATGCCTCAGACTTGGCTCTACAACATAAGAGGCTACTTGTGTGAACAGAGAATGTGAGGGTGGAAATAGTGTCAAGTGAAACAAATCTGTGCCTCCGTGTCCTAAAGAGTACATTATGGCCTACAGAGTTAAACTAACTTAGCATTGTGTATATAAATGTATATACAGCTTATCGACGTATTATTTGCTTTACAGGAGAGATGTGCTGTAATTGAGCTGACATTATCATGGAATTATAGAAGGCGCAGTGTGCTGGGGGTTGTAAACTGGCACCTACAGTTAGCTGTGGTTGGGGTGAGGGCTTCCAGCTGTCTTGTTCATTGTCTTGAGAATAAATAAAACATCTCGCTTTTTGCCCAATGTGACTTTTTCGTTTGACTCGATTTGGACAAGAAGTGACTGTGACATGCAAAGAAGCTGGTACCTTCTCTCGACAAAAGGTGCCACTGGGCTGATCCACAAGCTGGTGCTGTCTAGTCCCCCGGCACAGCTCCAGTGCACAGGGTCTTCTCTGTAATGTGACACCAGAGATTGTCTTCCAATACAAAGCGTGTACAGGCATTTTACAAACGCTACCACGCATTTGCTTGTCGATTAATTCTAGACACAGAATCGAGACGTTTGCTTTTTTGGCGAATATCTGCTGATCCCTTTTATCGGAAGAGGCTATACCAATCTACATATTATGACACACGATGGGAAACGGAGGCCAGCCTTGCGTAAAACCTTTCCACGGGATAAACAAACAAACCAGGTATACATACATACAGTAGTACCCTTTTCGATTTTAAAGGGGAAAAAAACACACACACAAAACACCCGAAGTATTTAGTGGCCAAAATACGATTATGTACAATCATAAACAAAATACAATGACATCTACGGGTTAGGTTCCGTTTTGTAACTACGCCTACTTTCATTAAGTGGCATCTGGAGAACATTAGAACACATAGCAACAAGATAAATAAAATAAAGTCAAACGCATAAATAGTGCAAATTCATAGTTTACAACTGCTAAGCAGTTTTGTGAAATCCCAAAGAAATAAGAGGTTAATCTGGAAGATGGCACTTAAATTCTGCCACATCTCCATGATCACTGGTATACTGGCACTAGTGGATTTTTATTTCACTTGAGCCAGATTGGCACTCAGCCAAAATACCTGGCTGATCAGTAAGTGCCTGGCACCAACAGCTTTTGTGTAGTAGCCGTGTTGGACATATCTGTATATGGATTCTAAAAGTAGTTGGTGTCTTCTAACAGTTTGAACATTCCTTTCTAACACAATCATGACTGAATCACTTCCGTAATTGGGTTTTATAAGGAACGGAGGGCGGAAGAAATACAATTTTTATTGTCTGTGGGTGATTATGGAGAAGTTTGTAGAAGTGAGTCAGTCTGTTGTTTCTATGGTGAGATCTGCCAGAGATGTGCAACCGAAGGGCGTCTTTCACTGTGGGTTTTAATAAAATACCTGGGTATAAATTGTCGATTGCATGTGAAGGGGTCTGATATAGGGTTAGATGGGTGCGGGTGTGTTTGTAGAGCTTTATTTGAGAGCTGTACTGGTGTCATGTGGTTCTATGAAGGGTCTCCGTGAGGCTTAGGAGTGTTCTGCGTTAGTATGTTTTTTCATTGACGACTTTGCTTCGAGGGAGTGATTTTATGTGCTGTCTGGGTTGTTACGAAATCTACCTCTGTAGCCGCCAGGCTGTTGTGGGTGTGTCAGTCCCCAGGGATCTCTTGGGTCACAAGTGCCAGCATGCCAACCCTCCCGAACCACGCGGGAAGTTCCCGAACAAGGACCTTACCTCCCGCTAGTAGATCATAAGCCAGTTACAAGTCCGTGCTTCTCCACGGAAAACACGCCAGAGCTTCCCTCGTCTCAATGTAAGTTGCCGTTGTGGGGGCTGATGCGACTGCGCATGGCGTCGTCCTGCGGGGGCACTTTGGGTCTTCTGAACATGAAGACCTCTGGACTGTTGTTCAAAATGGAGTCGCTGCGTTGGTTATATCCGAGACCAACCAACGCACGTCTAACGATACTGATAAACGGTATCACAATATTAGCATTTTTAGTTTATGCTGAATAAAAGCCCAGTTTAATGTTGCGTTTGAGTTTTCAACTTGTAACCGTGTCCTGGTGGCGCTGCAAAAACACTGCCCAACAGAGTTTGTCGAGCAGCGCAGAAGTAAATTAAGCTGTGGCTTGCCAAACTTTATTTTTTCAATACTTTATGGGTTTAGTATGCAGCGCAGCATGTCTCCTGTGCCACGCTACATGTTAAAAGCCTAAAATATTGAAAAACAGTAAAAATGTCCATAAAGCGTGGTGGTGCGCGCTGTTTTACGAAAGCAGGTCGTGGGTAGAATGGGTCAAAATCATTAAAGAAAATCGTGCCCACAGATGGAGATAAAACAGACCGAGTAACACCACCAGTACAAGGTCCAGTCCTCATGGGAGGTAACAAACGGCGACAAGGCGGTACCAAGGAGGGACTAACAAGCCTCATTATGACTCGAAAGCCAGCGTTTACGAAGGACAATGACACTAGCCAATTAAAAATAGGGGCGGAGAGTGGGCGGGGCTTCCAACGCATTCTCTATTACAGCATGCCTCGCAGAGCGAGCAGCGCATGCGCGCTGCCGCTAGGCTCGACCTAAAAAAGCACTGAATAGGAACAGTCAGCAGTAGTAGGTCGCAACAACCAATTTAAAATATCCTCGTACACAAATATGCACTATACACAATACTAAAGTCATGAACTGACCCATGGGAGATATACTGATTTGCAAAAATCAATATCAGAGTCCATCTTAATAGTGGGATTAACATATGCCCGAACACTTGCAGAGCAATCTTTTTCTCCTCTCGCACTCCTGACAGAATTCTTGCCTTCGAAACTAATAATAGTAGGGCTTTAGAGCTTGGGAATGGATCCTGTCATTGACTGGAATGGCCAATTGAATAGAGGAAATGGGGGAGACAGGCTGTTCTTACTTGACTTGGCTACGCATAATGGCCTGATAGACAGATCCCTGGCACTTCACACATCTAAGAGATAAAACTTTATAATATTTGTCAGGTGCAAGCCGAACCTATTCAAGCATAGACTAATTCCTCATGCCCACATCACTTATTAGACATGCCTCAAAATGCAAAATACAGACAGGAGGGATCTCGGGCCACTCACCAGTCTGGCTAATAGAAGACCAAGGACATGTAGCACCATTGGCCAAAAGCTGGAGAATGAATATCTACAAATACAAACTCTAGACAGAAAAGGCAACCCTAAGGGAAAAGCTACGTAACTACATGACCCTAGATAAAGACTCAGTAAGCGCTCCACAAACACTGTCAGCCACTGGGAAAGCATTCTGCAAGGGTAAAAGAGAAGCAGTCCAGTGGAAATATAAGGCAAAAGAACTACAGTCAACTTTGGAACAAGATGTTGAAACACCCACAACCTTATGCATAGAAACTCTGACACCCAAACTTAGACAGAAATTGAAAGAGAATTAATTTGACTTTACCAAACTGTATACAGACAAAGCAAACTATGCCTTCCTTAGATAACAATGGTGTCATTATGAACAGTGAGAGAAAGTGGACAGACTCATTGCAGCTCCGTTAAAACAGCAGTAGCCTTGATCTGCCAGACCCGTCATAAACGATGACATGGGCAACATTATATTTCGCCCGGTAGAAATTACATCAGCATTTTCCGAATTCTACAAAAGACTATACTGGTCAGAATACACAGATGAACCCAGTCGGAATCTGATGTGCTGGACAGGAGAGAACTTTTAAGGGCACGCTTTACTGTTGAGGAAATTGAAGAAGTAATTCAGATCTTTCCTACAATAATGTGCAGGGAGATGACGGCCTGTTGGCTGAATTCTATAAAATTGCCAGATTCACTGCCTCTCAGGATGTCTGTGTGGTCTGTAAAGAAGTGGAAACCTCTGGAGCTCTCCTTAAAGAATTCAACAGAGCATTTATTACATTGCTTCCTAAACCTGAGCAAGACCTTAGGCATCAGGGTGACTTTAATCAATTCTCGCTTCTTAAGGATTTTGGCGAAATTCTGCCAAATCGCCCGATCTTACTGCATTATTTGCAAGTGACATTTGTGCTTTGTCCCACTTCTAGATGCCTTCTGCAACTCTTACAAACATAAAAGATTCATCAGGGTTATCCTTTTCTTTTCATGTTCTCACTGGATGCTGAAAAAGCATTTGACCGGGACGAATGGGTGTACCTTTTCCAAATACTAGCCAGAGTTGGGACAGGACCAAACTTCAGATATGAATTGAGATGGCTCCATGAAGACCCATTGGCACAAATAGTCTGTGGAGGTATCTTATTGTATACTGTCACAATATGCAGACGAGTAAGACAGTGCTGCCCTCTCTCTATGCTGCTACTCCTGTTTGCACTAGAACCATTGGCAGCGGTCAGACATTAAAGCATTGACACGGTGCCAGGTGCAGCCATATTGTTTTTATACACGGATGATATCCTCTTCAAAATAAGATGAAAGCTCATTACGTGCCTTATTGAACTAATCAACTTGTTTTCTACCTTATCTGGTTATCGAATTAGCTGGACAAAAATGAACTGTTACCAGTATTGGAAGGTGCAAGCAAAAGTGATTTCATGTGGAAACCATCATGCCTCAAATACCCAGGCGTCCTAAGTAGCAAAGGAGTGTAACATATGGTGAGGTACATTCTACAACTGCTACTTGACAAAATGGATAATGACTGCGTCAGATGGGCCTCCCTTTAATTATCATTTTGGGGGGAAATCATTAAAATTGTGGTATGGCCACAATATCACTATGTATTAGGAATGTTACCCTTCTCAATACCAATCAAAATACTTACAAGTATCATGATTAAAATACAAACTTTCGTCTGAGCAGGAAAGAGGGTCATGCCTCAGTCCCTCAAAATCACATGTGCCCACAACAGTCCAGTTGTACTACTTAGCTCACCACCTTCCCAGATCCCCTACTTTTTTCATGATTGGACAGAGCCTCCGATATGGGTACTTATTGAGAGAGTGTACGGAAGTTATATGCCTTACCATAAAGAGACACCCACATAACTCCGTCGTTCTCCTTCCATATGTGCAGCAATAGCCACCTTTAAAACTACATGCAGTAGACTATGTATACATGTACATCCCCATAGTGATGCCCCTTAGTGAGCCTGAGGAGTGGCGGCAAAGCATTCAAAAGGCAATTATGGGCCACTAGAGGAATTCATATAATAGATGATGTAATTCGAGGTGGAGCAGTAAAACCCCTTTCAAGACATTAGCATAAAGTATGACATTTCCCCTTCAAAGACTTGGCAGTACATACAACTCTCACACTGCCTGAAGGGGCCACTAGGCAAAAGGCAATTAAATCTTCAAATATACCCAATGCTAACCTACGTAAAGAAGTGGGGAAAATGACTGAAAGTAAACTGAACATGCACTGGAACTCAGCCGAAGTTGAGCTAGAAAGACTGAACCTCCCTCATGGAAACAAATGACAAACAAATTAGATAGGCACAACTCAAATACGCATACCTGAACATACTACATAAGTGGCACTGAACATCGGCTAAACTCCTCAAAGCAGGCATGAGCCTCAACGATGATTGTTGGAGATGTAGATCCAAAAGCTGCAATCCAAACTGTGGTCTTTTATCAACATACTTGATTACTGGTGAGAAGTATGGAGAACCCTACATAATATTGGAAGTATATATTTATAGCTTTCAATAAAGCTAGGACTCCTAAACGATGCCACAGACATGGAAAACTATCACTCGCTGACTCTGTCTAATAGCCACCACATTATCCATTGCAAAGATATGCATCCTTCGACATCGATGACCATACCCATAATACCACAGAATTACAATCCTTAGATAAGCATGAGTGTAACATTTACCATGACTTTATATGCATGGCTATGCGGTTCATGTCTTCGCTACTGTGAAAGATACCTAATAAAAATAACATAACTCATTCAGCAGCTTCAGTATAGCAAACCTATTCTCCTAACAAAAACTCATCTAAATAAAAGGACACATACTCAAACTATTGGCTGACATGCCTTATTCCCTTAACCCTGTACTTCATGGAATACCACGATTCCTGCTGACGACTAAGATGAGTAACATATTCCCCCATGCTCCTCCCTCACCTTTTCCAAATCCTACCAATGCGCATATACTTCTTAATTAGGTATGCTGATGCTGTCCTTTTTTCTTTGTTCTATCTCCTTATGAGTACAAGGAGAATGTATTGTGATTGATTTACAAACCTAGCGAGTCCGTGGACCCAGTCAAAGGCAATATGTTAAGATGCTTAGATGTTAATGTAATGCATATCATGGTTATGATCATAGTATTATCAAGTGGAAAAAGTCAATAAAGAATTATTGGAAAAAGCTATAAAGCTCTGCACGACTGCCCATCGTGGGTTTGAGTGCAGGGTGTGGCTTAAGGTAAGGTCCTGTGATCAACCTATGCTATGTATGGTGAAGGCTGTGCGCAGCGGAGGTTGGCCTCCGGAATTGATTTAGGCACAGAGCCTGACTGCAGGCAGTGGGGTTTGGCTGCCCACTGCAGGCTGGGCGCTGAGCCTCACCGTGTGCTGTGGAGGTTGGGCGGAAGGCTTGGCACTAGTGGCGAGTTGGACACTACACTCTGCACCCAACATTTGCATGTGATAGAAGATTAAAAAAAAGAATTCACTGACAAAGAAACCAATGTTAGATTGAAGTTATGGTAATTTTAAAGAAACTGAGAAGTTCACTGGAAAAAAACTGTTGAAGTTATGGTGGTTAAACAAAACCTAGAAATTAATTACATTTGCCACTTGTGGTTAAGTAAACTAATTCAAGTCGGTGCCTATGGTTGGCTTCTCTTTGAATAAATTTGCTTTTTCAAGCTCAAAACTTCAAAATAAACATGTCATATAAAACAATACATGACAGTCAATATGTGTAATATTATTCTCTTCCAGGGGATCCTCATCAATAGTCATAAGCACTGAATATTATCGCCCATGTGCGGGGACCCCGGAAATAATAAAAATATATATGAAAAACATATATATACAGATATATATATATATATATATATATATATATATATATATTCTCATACCAATGCAGCCACCATATAGGAGGTTAAACAATGCAATAATAAATAACTGCTTTTGTAAACACATAATGAATACATAGACCACAGGAGGACAAGTATCACTTGAACTCTTTTTAATGAGTAAAAACTCCTGAGAAGCTGCAAAAGAGCAGACATTGTTAGCCTACAGGCTGCATTGTAAACCAATAGCATAGAAAATGAAAGCAATTGTACAAAAAACTGGCACCGTGCCTTTAAGGCAGCCATGACCCCTAGCTTCCCATCATGCCTCAGGGTGACAGTTAGGTCAGTTGTTCTTTCCGACTTCTTCAGTCAGGACCTTGGATTCACAGCTCTGTCTTTTTTGACTTTTTTGTCAAATTATTCTAAATTTATTGTGGTTTTCTACCTTACACTCGGCGTCTTTTTGACTTTAGAGTAAGGTGTAACCAGTTTTTTGGCAGAAGGTGATTTATTTTCTGTCAGAATGCCTTCACTTTTTGATACTTGCCCTTCCTGTGGCAAGAAGAAGGCCAGGTCTGACACACATTCTGTACGTATCCTCTGTCTCCCTGACTCACACACTCCAGAGACCTGTCAACATTGTAAAAAGCTTTCCAGGAGAACTCTCAAGGAAAGAGAGAGAATTCGTTTATATGGTCTCTCTGAAAGAGGTAGGTCTCCTGTGAGACATAAGAAGAGGAGAACACGATCGAGGTCGAGAAGCAAGATACCGATCTGTTCACCATCAGGATCGGCGTCGAACTTACCAGCGGTGAAGAAGCAGATGTCGTCGTCGAAGTCTTCGGCGGTGCACACGCATCGTTCAACTCCAAGACCGAAGACGGCAGTTTCATTGTCTAGTCAGGTAAAAGACCCTCCGTTGACGTCAACCAGGCGACGGTCAACGTCGAGGAGCAGGTCTGGGTCAGCGTTGGCTTAACGTTCGCCGTCGAGACAGGACACTCCGTCGCCGCTCATCCTGGTGCGGTCGACGTCGAAGCACAAGTCTCCGTCAAGATCTCTACATAGATCATCGACGTCGAGGACTAAGACGCCGACGTCGAAGAAGAGGACTGTCGGCTTCCTCCCAGGGAAGGTCGACGTCGAGACACCAGACTTCGGCGCAGAAGCATTCAACGTTGAGAAAAAGGTCTCCGTCGACGTCAGCACAGAGAAGGTCGACGTCAAGGCAGAAAACGCCGTCGTCGGCATCACGAAGACTGTCGCCGTCGAGGCAGAGGTCTCCGGAGATGTCGAGGCTCCGACGTTCGACGTCGAGACAAGGGACTCCGTCGGCGTCAAACCTCAGACGTTCGTCGAAGCACAAATCTGCTCCCAGGGAAAGATTGACGTTGAGAAGTCTGAATCGAGCAGGCTCACGTTCAGTGAGTTTTTCTCCGTCGCCATCACCGACGTCGAGGGCAGAATCTCATGACACGTTACTAAGACGTTCTTCTGTGTCTTCCTCAAGGTCACCGGTGGTCATTTCAACATCAAATAGCCCGGCGTCTTCACCTGTACGACCCAGTCCCGCTGAGGATCCTGCAAGAGCGGAGAAACAGAAATCTCCATCTGCACATCGCCCACGTTCACCGGAGGCTCCTGTGCGGGAAGAGAGGCGAATATCCCCATCGGTACACCTCTCGCCCAGATGATTGTTACCTCTACATCACTGGCGGAAAGCTGACGCTGCACAATCAGGAGGTGTTCAGGACTATTCCAGCCCTCTGCACAGATCTCCCCTAACCCGTCTGGTGCAAGCGGCAGATATTTCACCGACTACTCCATCGAGAGGTAGAGATCGCACGCATACTCCTTCTCCCTCTTCAAGAAGGAGGTCCAGATCTCGAGGAAAAAGGAGAAGGCACAGGTCTCCAACACGTTCGCCCTCTTCCACCCACTCCTCGAAGAGGGACTACTCCCCGACTCTGACAGACAGCCCACCGTCGAGGATCTCTCCGGTGGATGACGTCGTTACTTTCCATGATGTTCTCTCTAGAGGGGCAAGCAAGTTAAACATCACCATGCCCACTCAGCAGAGCTCATCATCAGTCATCTTCGAGACTTTGCATCAGAGATCATCAGCCAAGCCATTGCTACCTTTGGTGCCGGGTCTACTCCAACCTGTGATGGACATTTTTCTTACACCGGCGACTCTCAAGACTGCGCCAGCGAGAATCTTGAACAAAAACAGGGCCCCTGAAGAAGACCCTTTGTTTCTCAGATCTGATCCTCCACCAGATTCTGTTATTATCGCTGCAGCTAAGAAAACGCATGCAGTAGCCTCCTCATCTACAGTTCCACCGGATAAGGAGAGCAAAGCACAGGATGCGTGGGGGAGAAAGGTCTGTGGCACGTCAGCCTCCATGATGATTTCCAGCGCTTCGGCTCTGTTGGGGCGCTATGGCAGATCCTTGTGGGATTCCCTCCAAAGGTTCACAGAAAAGCTGCCAAGGGAAGACCGCAGAGATTTCGAGGAAATCTTACAGGAAGGCAGCTTAGTAGCAAACCAAGTGATCAGCGCCGCATCTGATGGAGCGACGCTATCTGCACACTCATATGCACATGGAATCAGCGCCAGAAGATCATCCTGGCTCAGTCTTACGGCACTTAAACTGGAAGCGCAGTCTCAAATCCTCAATCTCCCGTTTTCAGGCTCCTCTTTGTCTGGCACCCACACTGATGAGGAGATGGCGAGGATGAAATCGGAACTTAATACTCTGAAGGCGGTGGGACTCGAGAAAAAGAAAGAGTTCCGATGCCGTTACAGGCCCTATGATCGGCGGCCCTTCCATCAGAGGGTTCAAACCCCTCACAGGTAACAACAGCAACAGGGTCAATCGAAATCCCATTACCAGGGCCGTCGTACCCCCAGAGGAAGAGGAACCCCTCGTCAGTCTACTACATCGGCAAAAACACCATCTAAACAATGAGTGTCCGCTTCCCCCATCGCAGTTTCCCACTCCAGTAGGGGGAAGTATTGCCAATCATCTAGTAGAGTGGCGTGGTATCACAAAAGACCAATGGGTGTTAGCTACGCTGCAGAATGGATACTCTCTACGTTTTCGACAGCGACCTCCCTCGATCCCGCCAGCGAAAACAACATGCCACCAGATGAAAATACTGCAGCGGGAAGTTTCTATCCTTATGCGAAAGTCAGCCATCGAGAAGGTTCCTATAGCGCAACGAGGTCAAGGAGTATATTCAAGATACTTCCTAGTGAAAAAGAAAGGTCGGAAATCAGAATGCAGACCAATTCTAGACCTTCGGACACTCAACAAGTCCATCAAAAAAGAAAAGTTTTGCATGTTGGCTCTTCATCAAATATACCCACATCTGCAACAGGGAGATTGGATGTGTTCGCTGGATCTGCAAGATACATACTTTCATGTCCCGATCAGTCCTCATCACAGAAAATTCCTACGTTTTCTGGTGGGAACGTCCCACTATCCGTTCAAAGTACTGCCCTTAGGGTTGAAATCAGCTCCCCGAGTGTCGACAAAGTGCATGGCAGTAGTGGCAGCCGCTCTACGAAGCAAGGGCATCTTTGTATAACCATATCTGGACGACTGGCTCCTGAAAGGTCCTTCTCCCCAGAGCGTGAAGAATCATTTCCAACAGTGTCTAGGCCTTTGTCAGCAGTTGGGCCTCCATGTCAAGTTCGAAAAGTCGACTCTGCAGCCCACGCAAAGAATTCATTATCTGGGTGCCACAGTAGACTCCGCAATAGGAAAAGTGTTTCCTTCGGAGGAGAGACTGAAAAGCTAGCAGATTTTAAGCACCAACCTCCCGTCGGTCTGTCAGATTGCATCTCTACTAGGATCGATGGTATCCTGCATTTTTCTCGTCCCCAATGCCAGACTGAGAATGCGTCCTTTACAGCAGGATCTGGAGGACAAATGGGATCAAAGAACGGCTCGGTGGAACGACAGGATACAACTGTCAGAAGCAGCCAGAGCATCAATCCCATGGTGGATGCGGCAGGAGAATCTACTGGTAGGGATTCCGTTTCATCAGGCACCTCCCTCCCAATCATTGATCACGGATGCCTCCCTTCAGGGTTGGGGAGCTCACATGGGGTCCCTCCAGACTCAAGGTCGATGGTCACCAAAAGAGCAGTTGTACCACATCAATATGCTGGAGTTGAGGGCTGTTCATCTGGCTCTCGAGGCTTTCCTCCCTTCGATTCAGACCAATTCCATTTTAGTACAGACGGACAACACGACCACCATGTACTACCTGAACAAACGGGGAGGAACTCGTTCGAGGACTCTGGCATTGGCTCTTAGCGAGAAATCTATCGATAACTGCAATACACCTACCGGGAGAGCAGAATTCACAAGCAGACTCTCTGTCGGCACTTCGAGGACCAGCAGGACTGGGTTCTAAACGACGAAGTCGTCAAAGACATTTTCCAAGAATGGGGACGCCCAAGCATCGATCTGTTCGCGGACGACACAAACAAAAAATGCCAAGACTTCGCCTCGAGGTACTACCGACCAGGGTCGAAAGGGAATGCCCTTTTGATCAGCCGGTCAGGGGCATTTGTGTACGCCTTTCCACCTCTTCCACTCATTCCGAGGGTGGTGACCAAACTCTCGCACTCAGACACGAGGATGATCCTGATTGCTCCGGACTGGCCCAGACAATAGTGGTACCCGGACCTTCTACACCTGTCAGAATGCCCACACAGGAGGCTGGACCTGCTGTCCAAGATGAACGGGAGCATTCATCACCCAACCTTCCCTCTCTGAACTTGGCAGCATGGCTCCTGAGGTCCTCCAGTATGGTCATTTAAGACTTCCTCAAGACTGCATGACCATCTTGCAAGAAGCTAGAAGACCCTCCACAAGGCACTCCTATGCTTATAAATGGAAACGTTTTTACTAATGGTGTGTGCAAAATAATTGTAATCCTACCAAAGGGCAGGAGGAAGTGATTTTACCATACCTACTTAACTTAGCTAAGGCAGGCCTAAAATTCTCTTCCATTAAGGTGCACCTAGCTGCTATTACGGCATATAGGCGCTCCCCTTCTCAACCGTCCTTTTTTCAACTGCAGGTAGTAAAGGACTTCTTACAAGGTCTGAAGAAGGTCTACCCTCCTGTTCGGCCTCCTTCACCCCCCTGGGAGTTGAACTTGGTTCTTGCAAAGCTGATGGGTCCCCCATTTGAGCCTATCCACAAAGCAACCCTACAACACCTTACGTGGAAGGTAGCTTTCTTAGTGGCGATTGCCTCAGCCCGCAGGGTGAGCGAAATTCAAGCTCTGTGCTCAAAAGAGCCATACACGGTGTTCCATCTCAATAGAGTTGTGTTAAGAACCCACCCCTCCTTCCTTCCGAACGTGGTATCAGATTTCCATGTCAACCAACCAAACCATTTCACTGCCGACCTTTTTTCCTAATCCCTCTACCCCAGCTGAGAGGTCTCTTCACTCATTAGACCTGAAAAGGGTTTTGAAGTTTTACTTGGACAGGTCTAAATCAATCAGAAAATCTGATCAACTATTCATTAATTATGGTTCGATCAGAACAGGTTGTCCAGCCTCCAAACGTTCCATCTCAAGGTTGATAGTTTCATGTATCAAATTGGCTTATCAGTTAGCGCAAAAGCCACTCTGGTCTACACCCAAGGCTCATTCCACTAGAGGAAAAGCGGCTACAACTGCTTTCCTTCATAATGTACCGATTTCTGAGATCTGTAAAGCAGCTACTTGGAGATCTATACATACATTTACAAGACCCTATTGTCTTGATTCAGATACCAGAGCAGACACCCAAGTAGGCCAGGCCTCCTTGAGGACTCTGTTTCAACACCGATATGTTATGGTTGTTTATTGGGTCATTCCTTCTCATTTGCCCGCAGACGGACGATGGGCTTGCTATTCTATTCAGTGCTTATGACTATTGATGAGGATCCCCAGGAAGAGAAGGATAAGTTACTTACCTGTAATCCTAGTTCTCTTCCAGGGGTATCCTCATCAAAGTCATAAGCAACCCACCCGCCTCCCCAGGCAAATGAGACTGTTATATTGCTAATATATATCTTTGTGCCCTGACCTTCGGGTCTCCGCAAAGAACAACTGACCTAACTGTCACCCCTGAGGCATGATGGGAAGCTAGGGGTCATGGCTGCCTTAAAGGCACGGTGCCAGTTTTTTGTACAATTGCTTTCATGTTCTATGCTATTGGTTTACAATGCAGCCTGTAGGCCAACAATGTCTGCTCTTTTGCAGCTTCTCAGAAGTTTTTACTCATTAAAAAGAGTTCAAGTGATACTTGTCCTCCTGTGGTCTATGTATTCATTATGTGTTTACAAAAGCAGTTATTTATTATTGCATTGTTTAACCTCCTATATGGTGGCTGCATTGGTATGAGAAAAAATGATATAAGTATATGTATATATATATATATACATATATATATATAGCTGTATATATATGTTTTTCATATATATTTTTTATTATTTCCGGGGTCCCCGCACATGGGTGGGAATATTCAGTGCTTATGACTTTGATGAGGATACCCCTGGAAGAGAACTAGGATTACAGGTAAGTGACTTATCCTTCTATGTTGTCCTCATGGATTTCTGGGTACATTTCCAAATTATTTCATCAGAACCCTTTCATAGCAGTATTGGACAGTACTAGGCAGTTATATGCATTCTATATTATTCATTGGCAGTTGACACGGTGTAGATTCAATCATAGACCTTGTGATATCCCTCTGTAATATCAATAGGCAGATTTTGTGGCAGGCTTTGAATGCTGGGGCCTGCCCCGCTTGCTTTCAGATCCAGTTCCTATATTCTAACAGTTGTGCAGTTGTTGGCTTATGTAGACTTGTATTGGCAGCTTCCAGGTTTGGATGTTCCCTATAAGTCTAACGGGGAGGTGTTACCCAAGTTCTGTTCAATTTGTACACCTCTAATTTGTCCAAGGTGCAAACTATATTTTTCCACAGACACGAAAGGGGGGTGGCATTCCTATAGCTAAGGGTCCAAGATATGTAGTTTGGGGTCCAGCACAAGAAGCCTTCATGTTTATTTTGTCCACTGGTCAAGTAGGTTTAATCCCCTCCAGCGCAAATTTTTTGTCTGTCAGTTTACAGTGCCACGGTATGGTTCTGGGAAAGAGGGTTGTCAGCTCCTAATACAGAATAAGCATCCCTCTGTATAAGATGGAGAAAATTGTATATTTTTTTCATTAGTGGAAAGTCTTTGAGGATGAGTGGTCTAAGGAAATAAAGTGAACTGTAAGCTCAGTTTGCATTGCTGGCCTTGGTTTAATTATGAAAATGTTCATACATGTTTGTAAAAGTTAACTGTTTGTGGCTAATTATAATGCTTTCAGAATGCTTCTTGTTGCATGCAAATGTATGCAAAAGAATGAAAGCAGGATTGGTGATTGATTGATGTGGAGTCAGTGTAAAATCGTTCTGTGCAACATATAAACTATATCAAGTGCCCCATTCTTAAAGTTTCAAAAGTGCATGCAGAGGCCTCAGACTTTGCATGGGTGCAGATGTAGGACTCTGATTTTCACAAGAGATTACAGAAGTAGGTCTGGAAAACTTACTACTAGCAACCTTAAGCGAATTCTAGTTTTTCATGATCAAATATACATTTGTTAATTTTCCCATTCAAAAATGTGCATGCAAAGTGCAAAATTCACATTTTAAAACTGTTTTTTCCCTCCACGCTCTCACCTTTTTTGAGAGAAGGCGAGGTCACCTTGGAAAAAGTTTTACTTCTGCCCTTATCAGGAGTACATTTGCACCCTTTTCTAGGATAGGAAGTGGTTGGAGAGAAGACATTCTAGCCCCTGTGAGTAGATTTGCACTCACAAAAATCTTAATGTACAAAAATCTTCATGTGAGTAAATCCATTAATGAGTGTAAACTAACTTTTACTGATTTAAGCCAAGTATATACATGTAAATAACTTCGATAATTGAGCCCAAAGCATTTGATTCTGACAATGACTTGCAGGTTTCATTTAGCTGTAAAATGTAAACCATTTATCTAGCATTTGGTTTATACTTGCATTATGGCAAACAAGGTAACTGAGGCACCTTGAGATGAAGTGATTTGCCCAAGAATTACCAATTTTGGTTAGGTGGAGGAGGACAGACTGTGAGTGGTCTCGTTGACCCTCATTTGGTAGCCTAAGCACTGAACTGCAAATATAATATGTGTACAGTAACATTTAGTTAAATAGAGTAAATGCTTAAAAAATTTGCCAAAGCAAATTATACCCTGAAATAAGCTATCATCAGGACACTGGCATAATTAAAGTACAGTCATATTCAGAGTTCTGCCATGATGTTAAAGCTAAAAGAACAAATGTTGGACGGAATGCTGAACAAATCAAACATTCAACCCCAGTCACAGATCTGGGTTTAATCCATCGTTTCTTTGCTCACCATACCACCTCAGTTTGCTCTCCAGGGGAACAGTCCAGCCCAAACTGCCAGGCCCTGTCCTCCCTGGACTGGAAATGAGCATCCTCAGACCGGTTTCGGGGTATCTCCCCCTCATCAGCCATGCTAGCTTGAATCCAGTGGCACAGTGAGCACGGGACCCAAGTCTGGAATACTCTTCCCACTTAGGGCGACAAAAGGATTTTTGCTCACCAGGTCACCCCAGTTTGGACCCAGCCATATGCAAATCAGTCTTTACCCTGCTCTCCATGGGAACAGTCCAGCCCGAACTGCCAGGCCAGGTCCTCACTGGACTGGAAACAAGCATCCTGGGCCGTTTCTGGGGTATCACCCCCTCATCAGCCATGCTAGGTTGAATCCAGTTGCACAGTGAACACAGGACCCACGTCTGGACATATCCTTCCCACTTAGTGCGGCAAAATCAAAAAGAGCAAATGAAGAACGGAATGCTTAACAAATCAAACATTCACCCCCAATCAGAAACCTGGCATAATGAAAGCCCAATCACAAAGGAAACTGTGAATATTCAAAGATTTGACATAAATAGAATGTTATGTTAGATGGCCTGTATAATCATCAAGGTAGCATCATCAAGGCCTTGCTAGAATTCAAGCTCTGACAAAATGAGTCCCAGCATAATCACAGAGGATGTTATCAAGGATCTAATATGAGAACAGTGCTAAAATTCGTCATCTTGTATGTCACCAAACCATAGGCTTCCAAAGCAATGTGTCCCTTGGGCAAGTAGATCTTTTATAAAATTCCACATCCCTCCATGAGAGCACATCTATGCTGTATTTGCAATGTTCTATATCAGCATATTTGTCTTTTCGTATTGTATTAAATGTGACATTTAACAGTCATAATTCTTTTAGATTGTTTCAGTAAAAGCTGAATAAGCAATGCTTTGTAAAGCCTCACACAGCAGAAGACACTCCAAATATTCAACTGTAGCTTGAGCAGTGCAAAGCTGTGGCCGTTACTCTGCCTTAGTTTCATCTTCCATATGATGAGCTTTAAAATGGATTCACATCTGATAATGTAAGCTCATACTGCCAAACTGCACCGACTCCATCTTTAGAAAAACAAGACTAACCATTCTAACTACATTCTTCTGCAAGGTTATTTAGTCTCTGGTCCTTTTGCATCTCGATGGAGTAATCTCTATTCTTGTGCTTTGTCAAAATGAAGCTAAGGGTCCTCAACTCAGTGGCCCTGCAAAGGAGTAAATACATTTGACCAAAATCTCACTTATTTGTTACTAATTGTCTGCCCCTGAAAAACAAAATGTCTTCAAAGTCTTGTTCACTACTCAGTAGCTAATAGACTTCAGCAACTAACTTAAAACTTCCCGCAGCTGGAGAAATACAATAACCTAGGAATGATCATTGTATGATGCAGGAAATTCTGAAAACCACCACATTTATAACTTCATATCTGACGTACTCCTGCTACACCTCTTTGCTCGAAGGCATCAAATTCCATCCTTCACTATATTTCATACACAATGGTACTTGGTGAAGGAGGTCCTGTTTAAAGACCTGGTGTAACTGCTTTATTTATCTCTTTAAAACTGTTGTTCTAGCTCTCTCTGTAGTAACTGTTATTGGTTTCTGGGTATTAGATGTACAACTATCTGATCGCTCATATAACCGGCTATGTTTAAAAACCCTTTTATAATTAAATATTGCAGATTCTTGTAAACTTGCAATTTAATGATAGCCTCCTTTCACACATAGCAAGCATACCAGCATAGTGCATTTCAGTCTTCATTTTTAGGTCTCGCCTGACCCAGCGCTTAGCGCTGCTCTGGCCGAGACATTTAGTAAGTGGGATTTTGAAGTGCTACCAGAGAGGCTTTTGCTGGCCTCCAGCTTGCGTTCACGATGGCGTGCACGCGCGCAGCTGCCATCTGGGTGTTCTCTAATGGCTCCTCTGCGCACACTACCCCCTCCCTTCTCAGAGGCGCCATCTGGCTTTCCTCTCGCTCGGACAAGCGCTTTAATGCCCCCTCCCCCACCACAGATCACGTCACCATTGCATCTGCATTTGCCTGTATTTTGTCAGCAGACGAGGAGTTTTTTCATTGCTCATTTTCTTTCTTTGCATCAGAGAAGCGCAATGGTGCAAAAGGCAATGTATCTTTTGAATTAAAGGATCAGATCACGTCACCACTGCATCTGCATTTGCCTGTGTTTTGTCAGCAGACGAGGAGTTTTTACATTGCTCATTTTCTTTCTTTGCATTAGAGAAGCGCAATGGTGCAAAAGGCAATGTATCTTTTGAATTAAAGGAAGCCGAAGCAGAGTCTACACATGTTCCTGTTTTACAGACACTGCGCGCACTACCCCTCCCTTCTCAGAGGCGCCATCTGGCTTTCCTCTCGCTCGGACAAGCGCTTTAATGCCCCCTCCCTCTCCCCCACCACACATCACGTCACCACTGCATCTGCCTGTGTTTTGTCAGCAGACGAGGAGGCCACCACGGACGCTTACAGCAAAGAGTTAAATAGTCAACAAGCCAATACAATGGGCTAGGTTTGTCTCTGCTTAAATGCATTCATTTTAAAGTCTCGCTAAGTACAGTCTGTCAAACATCTTCCCTTTCTCGCTCAGCCTTGCACATGCTTGTCGCTGTGCAGAAGGCAGCATAATGCATATCTATCTGTGCCTAGAGTGTAATTATCTACACAGCGGGATGTGCAGACTAAATTCAAAACTCGTCTAAGCATCACTCGGCACCCCCACAGCATCACTCGGCACCCCCACAGCATCACTCGGCACCCCCACAGCATCACTCGGCACCCCCACAGCATCACTCGGCACCCCCACAGCATCACTCGGCACCACCACAGCATCACTCGGCACCACCACAGCATCACTCGGCACCACCACAGCATCACTCTGCACCACCACAGCATCACTCTGCACCACCACAGCATCACTCTGCACCACCACAGCATCACTCTGCACCACCACAGCATCACTCTGCACCACCACAGCATCACTCTGCACCACCACAGCATCACTCTGCACCACCACAGCATCACTCTGCACCACCACAGCATCACTCTGCACCACCACAGCATCACTCTGCACCACCACAGCATTACTCTGCACCACCAAAGCATCACTCAGCACCACCACAAAATCACTAAGCATCACCTCAACACCACTGAACACCACCTCAGCATCACCAAGCACCACCACAACACAACTCACCACCACCTCACCATCAATAAGCACCACCACCACAGCATCACTAAGTACCACAACAGCATCACTAAGCACCACCACAACACCACTCGGCACCACCACAGCATCACTAAGCACAACCTCAACACCACTAAACACCACCTCAGCATCACTAAGCACCACAACATCACTAAAGCACCATCTCAGCACCACCTCAACACAGCCTCAGCATCACTAAGCACCACAACACAACTCCGCACCACCACAGCATCACTCGGCACCACCACAGAATCACTCAGCACCACCACAGAATCACTCAGCACCACCACAGCACCACTAAACACCACCTCAGCATCACCAAGCACCACCACCTCACCATCAATAAGCACCACCACCTCACCATCAATAAGCACCACCACCTCACCATCAATAAGCACCACCACCACAGCATCACTAAGCACCACCACAGCACCACTCAGCAGCACCACACCACAACCACAGCACCACTAAACACGACCTCAGCATCACTAAGCACCACCACCACAGCACCACTAAGTACCACAACAGCATCACTAAGCACCACCACAACACCACTCAGCACCACCACAGCATCACTAAGCACCACCTCAACACCACCTCAAGCATTAGCATAGCCAATAGGTCTCGCCTTTGGGGCCTTATAAGTGTTTAACCATGCAACAGTTAATGTTGTTGCACCAAGGATATTATGCTGCATAACTAAATACTTATAAGGTCCCAAAAGCGAGACCTATTGGCTATGCCAATGCTTGTTAATTGGGCCTTCGAGAAGGTGCACCATAATCTCTTCAATATGTATTCAGATATCTGTGGGTTTGGGAGTGGATGATTCATAGTGCAGCTGTTGTAAACTAGTGATGAAAGTCTTGCCTGTGTATTTTAGATTATATGATACGTGCAGACTTCATCCCATTGTAAATTCTACTTATGTTTTGTTTTTCAGCACATACAAAGGACATGCCATTTACGTGTGAAACCTGTGGGAAGTCCTTCAAGCGCAGTATGTCCCTCAAAGTTCACTCCTTGCAGCATTCTGGGGAGAAACCTTTTCGATGTGAGGTGAGTTGAATCTAGTCAGGCAATAATCTTGCAACTAACCGAGAAGCACCAGTGATGTTTGAGATGTATGTGTGGGGGCTATATAGAGCTCAAACCTCACTGAATGTACAGTGTATGCCTTTATCTTCCAGTGGCTCTTTTTATTGGGTTTTTACTGCACAGACAGAAAATAAGCAAGAAAAACAAGTGTATAATTAGCTGAGTTATACAGCAAATACAGAGTGTATATCACATATGGGGTGGGTATATCCACTGTACAATCCAGAGAATAACGCAATATGTCCTCAGTTCCAACCAGTGAACACAGTACCTTGAATATACATTCATCTGATAGGTTACGTGAGTCTATCCTAGAGATTCCACATGCGTCTATCGTAGAAACGAAAGATAATAAGGCCCAAATCTATTTTATGTCGTCAGTGTGAAGAAGACCTAGCACCCTCCTGGAGACGGACATATTGTCCCTATGTAGAATGTTGTCGCTCATTGGTGGGGTCAGGGGTGCTGGGGCTCAGTCTAACCCAAAGAAGAATAATAACATCACACTTCAAATTGGTCACCACTTTGGGGGTATATGAGCCAATTCCGGTGTAAGCTGTGTATGTCTTTTTAAGGCAGGTTGTGGGAAGCTTTTCTTTGAGTGGCTACTTTTACATCAGTTCTTGTTTCATTACTCACCAGAGCACTGATTGTCATCTATTTAGAGCTTTTCACCTGTATCTAGAAGGAGGTATGATGTAATTAGGTCACCTGCGATGTAATGACCATCACTCTAGAGAAACTTTAGTATTGTTTGGGAGTTAAGAGTTCTATTCAAACCAGCAGCGTCTTCTGCCTGGTTAGAAATACGTTTGCTCTAATCACCAGAATCGCACCACGTTTATTTTTGGAGGAATATAATTTTCAGGTTCTAAGTTTCACAGCGTAGTACTGGGCCGGTTTCATTTCGCCAGCAGTACCTGTACAGTATTAATCCCAAATTTCTTTGCCTTTCTCTCAGCCTGCTCTTTACTAATTATCCCTATTTGCGTTTTCTACACACCTCTATGGCCACCTCTTCAATGGTATTCACAGGTCAGCTTGCTTCGAAACTAATCCTGAATTTCACTTTTTTTATTTACATTTTTATTTGGATTAATTGAACATTTCATAATGAGCACAATTTAAATATTAAAGTCACTTACAAATAAACATACTTCAAAAAGGTTTGTATGGTTGTGTATGGCAGGGTTCCTAACTGTGAATCAGTACACCACACTTTTGGTGATTTGTTTGCTTTTTATAACAGTTAGGCCAAACATTGGTAGATTATTGCATTAGAAATGATGAGCTTAAAGAGTTTCACTGTTTTGTGTAGCTGGAATGGGATAATTGTAGCAGATTCACAATGTTGGAAACTGGCTTTTTCATGTGATGACTTAATCAGAACTTCTTTAGATTAATGTTTATTAATAGATTTTAATTTGTGAAGAACATAAATCTAAACACAGTTACAGGTTATCAAGACACAGTGCATTTTTCAATACCAAGTAGTTATTTTCTGGTGGTGATTGTATCCTACCCCCCTTGATTGACTCTGTGACAAGCTCCACTGAATTGGGATTCGAGGCCTTTCACTGGAATGGCTCATATCCTTTGTGTCCAATCGCTCAAAAACAGTAAATTATGAGTATGTAGTGCTCAAAATCCACGGCAACAATTTGTCCCTCAGGCTCTCCATTGAGCGCTACTCTTTTAACATATATATTACCCCACTTTCGGACCTTTCTTTCCACTGTGGACAGTTTACACATACATTGTTGTCATTTGCAGCCAGATCCATCGTACCCTCCCCGAAATTGATTATACTTGCCTACTTGCGAGTAGCTTCCTGGTTGAAAGAACACTCACTTGAGCTCAATGGTGATAAAATGGAGCTATTATTTTTAGTGCAGCCTCCCTAATTTGGTCCACCACCTGGTGGCCTCCAGAATTCGGCAATTATCGATCCCAAAGTGAGGCAGTTAGAAACGTTAGTGTTGGCTTTGAATTAACCCTTTCAGTTAAGAACAGATTAACTCCCTTACAGCTGTATGTTTTTTCTGTCTGTGTATGTTACGCAAAGTGCTCCCACTACCACCTGAGTCATGGTGATGCGTGATTTCAGCCATCATCCTCTCAGATTGACTGTTGTAACTCCTTATATCTGGAACTTCCATCCATTTCTCGTTGCAGCTAATTCTGGATTTTTCAGCCAGGGTGTTATACCTGCTGCTCAGCCAGTGTGAATGTGGAATGGAATGTTGGTGTGAGAGGTGACTGTGGAATGCTGGATGAGTGAGAATGTCAGTTGGTGTATGGGCTGAGCAGCAGGGAGGCTGCTCTTGGTGGGGCTCTTGCTTAAGGTCATATCTTGGAATAAATATACTAAAGAAACTACTTGGAATGGACTTCTGTTCACAACACTTTGGCGACGAGGACTGAGTTTCTACGCCCCCCCCCCCTTACCCCAATCCCCCGAAAACACCCCATACCTGAACAATGCTAATTCCCCCCTTTCCAAAAAACTGCTCTATTTCCCCTATTTGAGAAAGCATGCTGGCTGGTGTTGCAGCTGTAACTTATCTTTAAAGTCCTATGTTTCATCCTATGCAACAGGCCTTTTTTACAGATCAGTAGTGGACTTTATACAGTCAAGGATTTTCATGTGTTTACCTGCTCTGAAATTGCTAACAATCCCTCATATTACCTGCTCAAGACAAGGGGGCTCGAGCTTTTTCATGTCTTGTACCTAAATTATGGAATGCTCTCGCTCTCAGCTTATGCTTAGAAGAGTTTTGAAGCTTCGTAAAGTCCTAAAGACCTCACTCTTCCGCTAGATCACTTTTCCACTAACTTTACTAGCTCTGGGACACCCACACAGGTTAGCTGTTTGCGCTTTACAAGTGTGTTAATTTATACATATGGTCTTAAAAGCTAATTTATTTCTAATACCTGATGTAGATTTATTGCGCACTACAAATCCTTTGTTTATTAGGTGGCTGTGTAAGTATTAATTATAGACATAGTCGATACTTGTACATTATTCAACAAAAGAACTTTTGACTTCTTTCAGAACTCGTTCCTCCAGTGAAGTTAATTATGGATTGTTTGATCCAATGTCCTGACTAGTCTGCCACTATTCCTTTTGAAATAGATTTCTGAAAAATGACATAATTCAGACACTGTAATAGAGTTCCTGTATTCAGATCTACAGATCCCATATTTGTGTATCCATTTATGGGTGGAAGCTGTTTCTACATCTGGTCTGCTGTCTAGAACCTAATTGTGAGAGCGCATTTTGCCATAGTATCTGAAAGAAACACATAGTGATAGATTCCTTACCTTAGAATATCCCCAGGCGTCAGACTGGATCCGGAAAGTTTTCGTCAGCAGTACCCCTGCGCGCCGGTAGGTGGCGTTGTGCGGCTCCGCGTCCGTCGTTTGCGTCGTGATCGCCGAGATGACGTCGCGGGCGCTACTTAGACACCGCCCACGCGCGCTGACGTCAGTTCTTTCTTTTTCCGCGCCAGCAAGCGCAGATCCGGGAAGAGCAGGAACCCCCAGTCAATTTTTGACTGACTTTTTGAGGCTTTTTGTCTCTGTTTTTCATCGAGTCTTCGACTCCTGGTGCAGATAGGATGCCCGGTTTTAAGTCCTGCGGGGACTGTCACCGTATGATGTCGGTGACGGACCCGCACCGTGTGTGTCTTTTCTGCCTGGGGCGCGATCACGACCCCAAGTCGTGCCACGACTGCCAGGCCATGGCGCCGAAGACGTTGCGGGAGCGGTCCCGAAAGTTGCTGGAGGCCCGGCAGTCGGCTCCGCGCCGTCCGAGGTCCCGGTCCCGTGGGAGGTCGAGGGACCGTGCGCAGAGTCATCACCATCGGTCTTCGGGATCCAAGTCTTCGCACTCGGGGTCAGGTAAGGCGAAGCACAAGAAGTCGAAGAAACGCCATCATTCTCCGACTTCCCGTCGCGCGACGCGGCTGAGGGTGCGGGTGGTGCCTCCGGCGGAGCCTATGCAGTCGCCTCCGGACTACCCGCCTTTCCCGGGTCCGTCGGCGACTCCGGCCCGAATACAGGAATTCCTGTCGGCCATTGCTCGCCTCTTTGGGCCGTCGGGTCCCGCTGGTGCGCCTTCGGGCCCCGCGGTCCCGATTGGGGGTCCTCGCCGGCGTTGCTGTCGGCTCCGGCCTCGGCGCCGCAGGACCCCCCTGGATCCCGGTCGACGCCGGTTGACCTTATAACACCTCCACCGACGTCGGCACCACTTCTGACGCCGCCAGCTCCTCGAGACGACGTCGACCCCGGTTTCAGCCCCGAAGTGGACGCGGCGTCGATCGATGCCGTTCTCGACGTTGCTCGGGGATTTCTATCCCCATGTCCCTGCTCCTTATTTTAGGCCTGTTGAACAGCCTGAGGAGCTAGGGGAGGACTGGGAGGGGTCTGAGGACCCTCTCGCAGCTGCTTGCGAGTCTGAACAGGACTGGGCTGAGGAGTTGGGGGACGCCAGTAGTTCGGATACCTCACCAGACCTTGGCATGCTGTCTCCTCCTACCGTGGCTACTGAGGAGGGTGCTAGTTATGCTGTGGTGTTGCGTAGGGCGGCCGAGGCCCTACACCTCGTGCTCCCTACTGTGGCCGTCAGGACTAACCTCCTGACAGAGGTGCTTCAGCCAGCAGCTACTTCTGTGGAGCCGCTGCTTCCCTTCAATGAAGTCCTTTCTGACGTTCTTTTGGGCACTTGGTCCAGGCCCACCACAGGGGCTCCTGTGGATAGGAACGTGGCCCGACGCCATCGCCCGGCTCCGGGTGACCCCATTTTCCTCTCCCAACATCCCACCCCCGAGAGCTTGGTTGTCCAAGCCTCTGCTTCCCCGACCGCCTTCCCTTCCGCACCACCAGATAGGGAATCCAAGAAACTGGATCAGTTCGGGAAGATGATTTTTTCTTCCACCAGTTCTGCGCTGCGGTCCGTGAACACCGTATGCCTCTTGGGCCGTTATTCCCACTCTCTGTGGGATACGGTGGCGCAAGTGCTGCCCCAGTGTCTGGAGGAGACCCGGACAGCTCTCCCCCAGGCTGTTGTAGAGGGGAGAGACGCATCTAAGTTCATGATCTGTTGTGGCCTAGACACCGCCGACTCACTGGGCAGATCGATTGCAGTGGCGGTTCGACGCCACGCCTGGTTGAGGACAACTGGATTTTCGGGAGATGTCCAAAACACACTTATGGACATGCCCTTTGATGGCCGTCGCCTCTTCGGCAACAAAGCGGACAGCGCATTGGAGCGGTTTAAGGACTCACGGGCTACGGCCAAGTCCTTGGGACTCTCTGCAGTCTGCCCTCCTCCGCCTTCTGCTTTTCGCTCCTTTCGTGGCACCGGAAGGGGCGCCCGCAGCGTTCGCAACAGAGCCACAGGCCTGCGCAGTCATCCCAGCGCGGACACGGGTTCCGCCGTGGCGGACCAAGGGGCCAGCGGGCGGATCAGTCCACCTCCACCCCGGCCACCACTGCCTCCAAACCTTCCTAGTCCGAACTTTCAGTCCCATAAAACGCCAGTGGGTGGCAGGCTTCGCCATCACCTCCCCCACTGGCGCACCATCACTTCGGATAGGTGGGTTTTAGAGATAGTTCGGAGGGGCTACTCCCTCCCCTTCGAGACTACCCCTCCAGCCATGCCACCTCAGTACCACCGCATGTCGGGGATCACTTGGTGCTTCTTCAGCAGGACGTTGCGGCCCTCTTGGCCAAGGGGGCCATCGAGCACGTTCCGACGCCAGAAGTAGGTCGTGGTTGCTATAACCACTACTTTCTGGTACCCAAGAAGGACAAGGGCCTGCGTCCTATCTTAGACCTCCGGAACGTCAATCGCTTCCTCCGCAATGAGAAGTTCAAGATGCTCACTCTGGCTCAGGTCTTGTCTGCTCTCGATCCACAAGACTGGATGGTAGCGCTAGACTTGCAGGATGCCTATTTCCACATCCCAGTCCTGCAAGCCCACCGGCGTTACCTGCGGTTCACGGTAGGCCACGAGCACTTTCAGTTCACCGTGCTCCCTTTTGGCCTTACCAGCGCCCCTCGGGTGTTCACGAAAGTGATGGCGGTGGTCGCAGCTCATCTGCGCAGATCAGGGGTTTGTCTTCCCCTATCGCGACGACTGGTTGTTGAAGGCGGGCTCGCCCCAGGAAGTCGTCTCCCACCTCCAGACTACGGCCGACCTCCTGCACTTGCTGGGGTTCTCCATCAACGTGCCGCAGTCGCACCTGATTCCCTCTCAGAAGCTCCTCTTTATCGGAGAGTTCTGAACACGGCGCAGTTTCGGGTCTATCCTCCCGAACAGCGAGTCCGGGATATTCGGGCTCTGATTCCGATCTTTCAGCCCTTGTCCCGGGTTTCGGTCAGAGTGACTCTGAGGCTGCTGGGCCTCATGGCCTCCTGCTGATCGATCATGCCAGATGGCATATGCGGGCTCTGCAGTGGGACCTGAAGTTCCAGTGGGCTCAGCATCAGGGGAACCTGTCCGATCACGTCCAGATCTCGGAGGGCATTGCACGACAGTTGCAGTGGTGGCTCACGAACCGGCATTGGGTCGACGGCAGATCCCTCTCCCTTCCCTAACCGGAGTTTACAGTGGTGACGGATGCGTCCCTCCTGGGATGGGGCGGCCACATGGGAGAGGCGGAGATCAGAGGCCTCTGGTCTCCGGTGGAGTCCGAGCTCCATATCAACCTTCTGGAGCTTCGGGCGATACGGCTTGCACTGAAGGCATTCCTTCCCTCTGTCAAGGGGAGAGTAGTGCAGGTGTTCAGACACCACCACCGCCATGAGGTACTGCATCAAGCCTGGAGGGGTGGGGTCGTGGACCCTCTGTCAGGAGGCTCTGCGTCTCTGGACATGGCTGGAAATCAGGGCATGTCCCTGGTGGTTCAACACCTGGCAGGTTCTCTGAACGCCAGGGCGGACGAACTCAGCCGCCGGTGCATGCTGGATCACGAATGGTGTCTTCCCTCGGAGGTGGTGCAAGGTCTCTTTCAGCAGTGGGGAGAGCCTTGGTTAGATCTATTCGCCACCGAAGAGAACGCGCAATGTCATCAGTTCTGCGCGTTGGAATTTCCAAGGCGGCACTCGCTCGGCGACGCTTTTCGTCGCGAGTGGAGTTGCGGTCTGTTGTACGCCTTTCCGCCTATACCACTTCTGCCCAGAGTGCTGAAGATCAGGCGCGACCGGGCACAAGTCATCCTTGTGGCCCCGGACTGGGCTCGAAGAGTATGGTATCCCGAGCTACTCAGTATGAGCATCGATCCTCCGATCAGACTGCCTCTTCGGGAGGATCTTCTGTCGCAGCAGCAGGGAACGGTCCTCCACCCGAACCTGTCCAGCCTCCACCTCTTTGCGTGGAGATTGAGCGGCGGCAGTTGATTCCTTTTGACTTGCCTCCTGAGGTTTGTAATGTCATTCTGGCAGCCAGGCGTCCCTCCACTAAGTTGGTATACGCCTGCAGGTGGAACAAATTTGTGGCATGGTGCACAGCAAAGGCTGTGGATCCCCTTTCTGCCCCTCTTTCAGAAGTCCTTTTGTTCCTTCTTTCTCTGGCCCAGCAGGGCTCTGCTCTGGGGACTATCAAGGGCTATCTTTCTGCTATTTCGGCCTTTCTCAGGCTCCCTGATCAGCCCTCTCTTTTCAAGTCCCCTGTTGTAAATAGATTTCTCAAAGGCATTCCGCACCTTTTTCCTCCTATTCCTTTCGTGATGCCACAGTGGGACTTGAATCTGGTTCTTACATACTTGATGTGCGCTCCCTTTGAGCCCCTTCACAACTGTCCTCTTCGTCTCTTGACCTTGAAGACTGCTTTCCTGGTGGCCATCACCTCCACTAGGCGAGTGAGTGAGCTCCAGGCTCTTTCTTGTTAGCCTCCTTTCCTATCAGTCCATCCGGACAAGGTTGTGCTCAGGCCCCGTCCTTCCTTTTTGCCAAAAGTTGTTACGGCCTTTCACATTGGGCAGACTATTACCATGCCCACCTTCTTTCCACCTCCGCATCCTTCCAGAGAGGAAGAGAGGCTCCACCGTCTGGACCCAAAACGTGCGCTCTCATTTTATCTCAACCGCACGCAACAGTTCCGGGTGGATGACCAACTCTTTGTTGGCTACGTTGGCACCAAGAAAGGTCAGGCGGTACACAAGAGGACTATCTCCCGCTGGGTCGTCTTGTGTATCAAAGCCTGTTACTCTTTGGCTAAAAAAGAGCCTCCGGTGGGACTGCGTGCTCATTCCACCAGAGCTACTGCAGCCATTACTGCATTGGGACGTGGTGTCCCCCTGCAAGACATCTGTCAGGCAGCGACGTGGGCCTCGCTGCACACGTTTACTAAGCATTATTGCCTGGACAGCCAAGTCCGGAGAGACGGCTTCTTTGGCCGTTCTGTTCTCCGTGACTTTCTGGTGTGATCTTGGTTCGCAGACCCACCACCGGGGTTGGTATTGCTGGGGTATCTATTCTAAGGTAAGGAATCTATCACTATGTGTTTCTTTCAGATGAACAAGTTACTTACCTTCGGTAACGATATATCTGTAAGAAACATTAGTAGTGATAGATTCCTTACCGCCCCACCCATCCTCCCCTTTCTGCGAACTGATTTCTAGGGTTAAGGTCATCCCTTTCAGGGCCCTAGTTTCAATGCACCAGTGGTCAGTATCTTGCATGGCTCTGCGTTCCTGGCGCGGAAAGTCGTGTACAGAACTGACGTCAGCGCGCGTGGGCGGTGTCTAAGTAGCGCCCGCGACGTCATCTCGACGACCACAACGCCAACGACGGACGCGGAGCCGCACGACGCCACCTACCGACGCGCAGGGGTACTGCTGACGAAAACTTTCTGGATCCAGTCTGGCGCCTGGGGATATTCTAAGGTAAGGAATCTATCACTACTAATGTTTCTTACAGATATATCATTACCGAAGGTAAGTAACTTGTTCTTTAGGTACATAAACCAGGAATTTTCATCTCATATATATTACTTTGTGAGTGGAGATAAGTTCTGTATGGCTTAGTTTATTTTGTGTGCATACGTTCATTAAAACCGTGCAAATGCGTGTAAAAAGTAAAACTGTTCAGAAGACTTAAATCATTTTGGTGGAAGCACACGCACTATCTGTTTAAAAACTAAAAGCATGTCCGTCACCAAGATCCCTTCTTAAACCGTATTAACTCCTAAACACTGAGATTAGTTAGAGATGTTTATTGTGTTACCACCTCCTTATAAATAAATAAAAACAATTCTACAGAGAAATAATACTTGTTACAATTTTCTTCCATCACATCCATAAATTTAATTAGAGATTCCACTAGTCGTAAACCAGTCCAGCTACAAAAGTATTCCATTATCTCCTTCCAAGTGTGAACCCCACTTTCTTCCAAAAATCAGTTAACCGGCGCCTTCTAAGTGTTTTAAAGATGGTGGGATGCACAGAAGTGCAACAGTGCCTCAAATCTGAAACACCGGTTGTTTCTTAGAAGCGTTTGCTTCTAAATTCAGCCAAGGGTAAAAACAATTCTGAAATAAGCAAACGTATTATTCCATCAGATAAATAAGCATGTATCGCCTCCATGTATTTGTGCATGGCTTCGTTTATTGTATGCTTTGCCAGGATTCAGTAGCTGGACATCTTTAACAGAAATTATTGTTAAGGGGAGAAAAACTTTTATATGAACAATGTGAGTATACTCAGCAGCTCTGTGGTCTTCAAAATATACATTTACAAATCATTATTGTATGGACATTTAATCTCAAAAGCCATACTGGATCAAGCAGATTTAAAACACTTGATTTACCCCACTTCTTGAAACCCACGTCCAACCTAGGTACAGCAAGGCTACAAATAAATGCATAGCATGTGAATCAAGGAGAGGTTTCCCCTGCAAATGAAACTAGTTACTTACCTCCTTTAAAAAATTTCTTTATTACCATTTTACGTGAAAGACATAGAGAATAAGTAACTTCAACAATGCAGCATTTCAGCATTGTCCCCAATACACATATGCGTTACACAGTGTCCATGAGCATCCCAGCCTGGGCATCACCAGGAGGTATCATTGCCCCAGTTACATTTCTACGGAATACAACTTGCAGAGACCCAGTCCAGGCCTCACATTTGGTTGAAATGTGCTGCTCCAAATACTACCTGAGGGGGGAGGGGGTGGCTGCAGCTTCCCACCAACCACACACAGCAACCAGGTGTTCGTTGCTCTCTAACTACAACAGGGGATATCTGTCGGGGATCACCACCCTCTCATTCCACACTCTCCAGTCGTCCCACCATCTCTCCCCATAATTCCAGGTCGTGGTCCGCGTTCTTGTCCATCTGTACCCTTTTCAGCCTACACTTCTCGCTACAGCCCACTCCCGTATGTCCGCCAACCATTTGTGCAGAGAGGGGGAACTAATCCAATGAATCTCAATACGTCACCTGGCTAACACCAGCCCCAGTAAAGCGAATCTGTGCCCTATTTTCCTCCCTGTTTTGGGGAGAGGCAATAGGCCAAGGAGGTAATGGCGAGCCTTCACCTCCAACCGGGCTCTGGGGACCCCCCATAGTACCTGCACTACTCCATCCCAGTAGGCCTCAAGTCTTGGGCACCTCCATGTCGCGTGAAAAAAATTAGCAGGGGTCGCATTGCATCTGGTGCACCCTTCCAAACATTCCGGAAATATTCTGTGCAAACGCTGCGTTGTTAGATATGCCTGATGCAAATAATAGAACTGCATGAGCTTAAAATGCACATTGTTAGCGGTGCCTTTCACTTGGGCACAATCACGCTTACACTCCATCTGTGAGCGGTTCTAATAGATCTGCAGTCCAGCTGTTACGAACAGACGCATTATCAATGCGTCTGTCTTCTTTTAGAGCCGCATACAGTTGGGAAATGAGACCCATTCTAGAGCCCGGGTCCAGTATGACAATGAGTGCGAGATTCCTCCGGTTCATTCATACCTCCTGGGCTGTACGGGAAAATTTGCCGTATTCTAGGAATTGTCCATGACCCACCTGAAACAAAGGCCCAACCTCCTCCACTGTAGTTATGTACCTCTAACAACAGTTTTGGACGTTGAAACTCGTCTAGATTCACATATGTGTTAGAATTAATTTTTTTTATAAAAAGAATCCAAAATGAAAGTTGCGTGTTGGAGCATTGTGGTTTCTCGATCAATGCCAGGTTCAATACTTGAATTTTGTGCCTATACTTCCGTACCCAACTAATAGATGGTGAAATAATGCAGAGCACGTTTAACTAAGAGAATTTCAAGCATCAACATTATTGTTACAGGTAAGTAATTAGTTGCCATGCTGCAACTCTGAATACATCACAATTTTCTTTTAGTACATTTTCGGTTCCCTTGAATGTAAGAGAGTAAGTAGGTTGGCCACTGTCTAACTCTAACTATTGCTTTCATTGAACTGTGATTGTCGGAAATGATTTTACAAATTGTTTTCTGTCTCTAAACAATGTAAACCTTTTTGTAAACATCTTTAGAAGAGATTTATATTTTGCTGTGAATGGTAAAGCAAAATACTTTAATGGTAGTGAGCCTCCCCTGTTTAATCCTAAATTATGTGTAAATGACAAACCATGGTTAAATTTCTGTCGTCATTGGAACATGCCGTTTATAGCTTAGAACCACCAGAGGTTCAGAAGGCAGTTTATACTAGGTCTAGTAGCGCTAAACTATTAGCTCTAGTAGTTTGGACAAAAGTCTGTTTTGAAAGAAATATTCGTCATTTTAAACTTTTGTTAAAAAAACATGTATTTTAGTACTTCCAGTTTCTAACATTTATTTTCAACATGGCCCCTATGCACTTCCACTTTTCAAGCATCTTGATGTCTAAACACTTGCCTTGCTGCCAGTTTTTGACTGGGAAGTCATTCGGTTTGTAAGCGCTTTCATGCTTCACAGTTAGCAAGAGTAATCCTTTTTGTGTCACGCGATCCCCTCCCACCTCCCAGGTAGTAACCATGCTCTTCTTAAAATGTTCTTCTTGAATTCACTAAAGGATCTCTGTAAGTAGTAAGTTGACAGGTGTTTAAATCTTCTCAGTTGACGATCTCCCACGTCACCAGATAGAGCGGATCCTTTTCTGCACTGAATGCAAAGCTGTTGAATTGTCTTACATTCATTCAGTAGTAGTAGTAGTTCATTATTTTGTGTATTTATTCAGTTCTTCCATCCCCTTTTAAAGAGTTTGTACTTTTTTGCGGTTAGACAAGTGCCATTCGAGTTGGAATAAAATCAGCTAGCAGCTCACTGAGATCCTCCAATACATTTGTTCACAGTAGAAGAAAACAGTAAAAGTACTTCACCTTCAAGTTCCCACATCCAATAGCTCTAGTCAGTGTACTATTTATCGAGTGGTCAGAGCTTTCCATATCTTTTCTCATGATACCACAAGTAGTCACCAAATACTTACTGACTAATATGATTATGATTCTCACAGCAACTACTTGGACCTGTTGTGGTTCTAATACCTAATGCACAGGTAGGCAGCGTCTCACAAGAAGTTGCTGCCTCACTCACAGTTACTGGTGCTGCAATTAGGCCATGTCAGACAGCTTTTCTCCTTAAACGTTACATTTTGATATCTCCTGCAAAGGTACAGTGGCCGCATAATAGAGGCTTGATGACCAGCTAGCTATGCATATGTATTTTACTGCAAGAAGGGTACTATTTAACAATCAAAATGTATCCCCCAAAAATTTTCATCTTTCATATTAATCCAAACGACTCGGGTGCCATGTTCTTTCATAATCCATAGTCCGTGACAGAAAAGCAACCACTACTCTAGATGTAAGAAGAGTTCTTACCTATTACTTAAACCCACACTTAACTTTGTTTCCCACTTTGCACAGATGTTATGGAAGCCAGTTACAAAGGGAACTATGGCAATGTGTATTGATCAGACTATACAACCAGGCTACCCTTCAGCTAACAAAGCATTAGTTTTGAAACTTCACTAAATTACGCTCTGGAAAAAATGACCTCCGTTGCTTTTATTCAAAATGTGGTCATCTTTTTACACATTTTCTAAACTTCACTTGGAAGATATTCAAGCACAACAAGAAGCCACAGTGGGTCAGACAATTTTAAATCATATGTTTGCTAATATTTTAACTTAAGGGCCTCATCGCTGGTTTGTAATTAATGCATAACGTGATTTTAGATTAGGTTAGATATCTGTAACAATGAGTCTTAAAATTATTTGTGTATGGCCAGTGTTGAAAACACGTATTTAGTATACATATCCGAATTCAAAAGGGGTCGTATGTGAATCTAGGACAGTCTGAAGCGGTTAAACTATTGTTACTGGGAAGTAATAGTTTCTTTTCTCAAAGTACATTTGGCTTTAATGACTGTGTATGAAGGGTAGTTCTTATCTTTTTAGAGTAATTGGCAAATATTATTTTTATTTTTTTGTCAGTTTTAATTTGGGTTATCCCACCACACCACAACTGACATCCTTCTGCCTAGAGTTATTCTCATTAGGCAGATGTAGCCTCCTTTGGAACCTTTAGCTGCTTTGGACAAACTGTTAATGGCCATCACATTCCCTGCAGTGTGGTGAATGCGAACGGTTCATCCACCACTCTAAAGGAGAAAATGCTTTGGGTGCAAACACCAGAAATATATATATATATTATTTTAAAGCAAATGTCTGGATGCAATCGAAGAGCTCCTCTCGCTCCTAAGATTTTTATTTGCTTGTGTATTTACATCAGTGTGACACACAATACGCACTGTGCCGACGTGTTACTAATTGAGGGTTACACCAGTTGGCACCATTGGGCACCGACTGGTTTTTCTTTGATCTGTGCTCAGGGGCATAACTTTGCTCCCTAAGCACCAATCCAAGCAGGAGACGTACCTCATCTTCGTGGATCCCTGCTTAAGAATCACCACAGGACTCGATTCCCCAAAAGGGAATCCATTCTGTAGACACCAGGGAAGGGGGCACATCCTCCATGTGCATGGGAAGGTTTTAAAAAATGAAACCGGATGAGGCGCAAAGCTCTTAGACTCGAGAGAAAACATTTAAACAAAGAGGGGTCTGAGGTGGCCCACCCTGGCTTTCTCCCACCTCATAATGGCCCCTAGCAGTCTTTTTGCTCACTACCCCTCATCCCCCCAGGACAGATGCCCACTAGCCACCTGAGAGAACTTGTTTTTAGGGAAAAAAAACAGTGGACAGCCACCCCAGACATCGCACTATGCCCCCACACCATAACGGATCGCAATACCTATTGCGACTCCTCCCTTGTTCCTGAATGCATCAGCACAGTTGCTATACATTAGATATGTTTCTTCCACGATTGAGCTCATCCGCTCAAGACGCTGCTCTGAAGTTATACAGCTGCCTATTTTCTTATCTAGAGATGAATACGGTCATCTTGCATCAAAGATCTTCAATTCTTTCAAGTTTTTCGGAATCCACTCAAATGTCCTGTGACATCGACTTGACGTTTCTCCTTTGAGGCCTCTCAAGAATAAACCAAGAACTTAGCCATTTACCGGACTCCTTTCCATTTGTGTCCAAAGTACAATCCAAAGTACGCCTGGTCTCATTGCCACCACGTCTGTAATCTCTGCCTCTTCCAGAGCAATAAGAGTCAGACAGCGAGGCCTCCCTCACACTGCTTTGTAAGAAAACCCTCAGACTTAGGAGGGAGAGACAGTGGGCCCACTACAACATGCAACACAAGGGGCTATCAGACACATCTGACATCTTTGGAGTTGAAGATATCCATGGAGCTGAAGGGACAGGCCCTTCGTCATCCCCATGGGCCAAGAACAGAAAAAGGTGGAGGCCTGCTTCTCAAAGTCTTCCGACGCAGAGAGAGAGGTCCAGTTCTTCAGACCGCCACTGTAGCAGGCACCAGCTTCAAGATCTCAAGACAAAGTAGGCACTGCTCGCCACAGTGGCGCCTGCAGGTCAGCCTCCAGCCCACAAGTGCATGGCTGTCGAGGCAAAAGCACTGCTCCCATCGAGCCTGGAGGTGAAGCAAAAGAAGCCAAAGCTCTCTGGGAACGTTCCTTTAGTGGCCTGCTCGATGTCTAGTAAGACAAAGTGCATCGACCCACATCATGCACCATCAACAAGCCACCCAGGCCTTGCTTGGCGCCGAAGCCTCATCTCCCATCGGCACCGAAAGCTCAGGCACACTAGATGTTGAAGATTCACACTGACATGCCCACTAGGAAGCCGAAGTCCATGCCAAAAAGCGGGCACTCCCTAGCCTCAAGGTCAAAATCACCACTGGCTGTCAGGTAGATGCCTTCAGAGGGGCCTATATTCGGGACTCTCACTGACGTTCTGGAAGAGAAATAGAGGAATGTGTTTATCCACCTGGCAAAATTCTTACTAAACGTCTTAACTCCAGGACTCTTTTCCAACCCAAAGAAACTGCACCTTGCCTTTGAGGAAGAACCCCATTCACCTCTTCCTCCTCTTCCACCAACAAGCACTAAGAGAATTGGGCATATGGCTACCAGTCTTCCTTACTTTCCAATACTGCCTTCCACACCACCACCTCCTTTACCTCCACAATCACCACCACCTGACACACAGGACATAGACTTCAACCTAGAGAGTCCTTACTACCCCCAGGACCCAGAGTAAGAGCCCTTTAGATCAGAGGCGGGGACAATCCTTAGGAAGACTATATAGTTGACCCACAGGATGTCCCAGATTTTGAGCCATACCCCACCAGATGATACAATGAAGTTTCATGCTGTCCTACAGCAGGCAGGTCTACAACACCAGGTCCAGCTGCACACAGTAGAGAATGAGGACAATTTCTTGTTGGAAACCCTCTCCAGAGCTGAAAGGTCCGTCAGTTACCTGCCCATGCTCCAGGGCATGCTTAGACCACGGCAGACAATTTCAAGGACCCAGTCTAGGCCAGAGTGGTAACCCCCTTTCCCCCCCACATTGGGGGAAAAACTTAAAGCCAGACCCAGACAATCCGGCTTACATCAGAGGTGCTATTATCCCCGACTCACTGGTGGTACATACTGCCCATAAGAGGGCCTCTGCTCAGTCTACATGGGATACTCCTCTATCCGATAAAGAGTCAAAAAAGATTGATGAGCCAGGAAAAAGGGTAGCTTTCGGAGCGGCTACTCATTAGAGAATTACAAATTCGTTGGGCTTCCTCTCCAAGTACAACCGGTACCTTTTGGATGCAATGGAAGAGCTCATAAAGTACCTTCCTGGGGCTCACCATAAGTGTGGAGAAGAACTATAGGGTAAGACCATCAGCAGCGCAAACTTCAGGTCGCCCTTGATGTGGCGGATACAGCAGAGCCATTAAAACTAGCGTATTACTCCAGTGGCATACTTGGCTTAGGGTGTTGGGATTTAGGCCAGAAGTGCAACAGCATCTTTTTAATGTACCCTTTGATGGGAGCATCTTTTTTTTGCCTACAGGTCGATCAGATGCTGGAAGGAAAAAAGACACCGACATTACCATGTCATGGGTGCCCCACAATTCCCCACACCAAAACCTGCTTTTCGTAAGCAGTATACCAGAGGAGGCAACAGACCAAGGGGAATCTACATAAAGGCCCCTCTTCAGGACTCTCAACAGGCAAAGCCTTTTCATAGAGATGCCGACAGATGCAATGGGACAGGCATATGCAGAGTTGGCCACACCAAGGACTCCTCTGCTACCAAACAATGACTCCCTTCGCTCCTGATCACATTACACCTGTGGGAGGGAGGATAATACAATTTCTGTGTGGGAAAAAAATCACATCGGACCATCGAGTCCTTTCCATCATGTGGGTAGGGTACTGCCTTGAGTTCAACACAGCCAGACACAAAGAGGATCACTTGCACCCCCTCCGCTGTCATGTGCTGAGTTCACACCATCTACATCTTCTGGAGGAAGAGATGTTCTATTCCCTATAGTTCTTGGTTCTCAAAAGGACTGTCACGCTATGACTGATCTTTGACCTCTAACCATTGAACAAGTTCATCTCTTCCAAACACTTTCACATGGTCACATTACACTCCTTCCTGTTGCTACGACAAGGCGACTTCATGGAAAGTGAAAAACATGCCAGTTCAAGATGCTTCCTTTCAGCCTTAATGCAGCGCGGGCATGCTATTCACTGTTTTCCATACCTGGACGACTGGCTGACAAAAGAGCAGCAGCAAAGACCAATGTCTAACACACTCAAATAGCAGTGTCGCTACTGCACATATTTTAATTTACCAGCAGTGCGTAAAAAATCGCATCTCCAACCTCAGCAAATTCTGCCTTTCTTAGGATAAGTCCTCAATATAGAGACAGGCAAGGCATACCCACACCAAGGGTGACTGCATTCCAACTGCAGCTCCCTTTTTTTTTTTTAGACACTCCGTCCCATCATTGCCATGCGCTGTAATGAAACTATTGGGCATGATGGCTTCTTGCATAGCAATGGTCCGCAAGTCATGTAGCACATGCGATTGATTGATCTATCACAGCAATGGGCATGCGGAAGGGCAATGGGAGGGTCTAGTGATGGTAACAACAGGGGCCCAGCATTCTCTCCATTGGAGGAACAGCAATAACTTGTTGATCGCAGACCCTTTGTAGACACCCTTCCACAGGCGACTGTTACCACAGATGCCTCTCTCGTGGGGTGGGGCTTCCATCTTCACCACATGAGCATCCAGACACTTGACCTCTTCCTCACTAGAGTTGTCATATCAACTACTTGGAACTGCGAGCCAGGAGAGCGTTTCTCTCACTTCTCCAGAGAAGACTGCACTCATAAGTACAGACAACATGGTGGTCATGTTTTACATTCGAAAGCAAGGGCGAATTTACTCCCCCAGCTTTTGCAACTAGCACAACAGATTTGGCATAGGGCACTCTGCCACCACATTCTCCTCCTGGCAAAGCAATTACCGGGAGTGGACAGCAACATTGTGGACCTGATCAGCAGGCGGCATCAACAAGTACACAAATGGGAACTTCACCTGCAAGTCCTCCAAAAGTATCTCCACCATTGGGGAACTCCCACAATAGATCTATTCACCACTCCTGAAAAGTCAAAATTCCCAAACTTTGCAGCCACCAATCCAGTAGCAATGCTTTTTGGGGCAACTAGTCAGGGATATTTGTTTAAGCTTTTCACTTCTTCCCCTCATCCCATATGTCAGGAAGATTCTGCATGTGTCCATGATTCTAGTTGGCTCAAAATGGGCATAACAGCCCTGGTACTCGGGGTTCTGAAAATATCAAGCCCTCATAAGCAAGCTCCCACCACGGCTGGACCTTCTCACTCAACATCAGGGATGCCTCAGACACCCCAATCCCAAACAACTCATTCTAGGGATTTGTTCCTTGTGTTTACTCTTCAGATACCTTAACCTCCCACAAGAATACATGGTGACCCTGGGGGAGGCTAGAAAAAACTCTACTCGGGCTTGCTACGCTGCCAAGTGGAAAAGATTTATGCACTACTGTTTTTCGAGACAGACACCTTTACAGTTTCTGAGCAGCGCATTATTTCCTACCTACTTCATCTTTATAACGCAGGCTAAGAGCACACTGCCATTTGCCGGCGTCTCACTGCAGTTGCAGCATACCTTCAAAACAGACAACATTCCTCCATTTTCAGAGTACTGGTCAGTGAAGTGCCCATGGAAGGGTTAAAATGAGTTATCCCTCCGAACATGCCTCCAGTATCTATATAGAACTTAAATGTGGGGTTCACACAATTTATGGTCCCTCCTTTTTAGTCTTTGCATTTGTATGTGTTACAATATTTATCTTGTAAAGTGGCTTTCTTCGTAGCAATCACTTCACTTAGGTGAATTACTGAGCTCCGTGCTTTCACAATCTAGTCACCATACCTTTGTGTTCATGGAGATAGGGTAGTACTAACCCTAAATTCCTTCATAAGGTTGTCTCATCTTTTCATATCAACCAAACTATTCAGCTACCATTTTTTTTCAGACAGCCGGAGTCAGTAGCTAAAAGGGCGCTACACTTTCTTGATGTTACAAGACCCCTTCTATAGTATATTAAGCCATTCAGAAAGTCTAACCAACTTTTCATAGCCTTTGCCAAACCTCATAAAGGATCTGCTAATGCCAAAGCTGGGATTTCCGATGGGTGGTTAAACGTATCTAAATATGTTCTGCTTAATCTAAGGACACTACCAGGGCCCCCAAGAGCTCACTCTACATGGAAAAAGGAGGTCACACTAGCCTTTCTAGAAAATATCCCTATCCTGGGCATATGTGAGGCTGCTACTTAGCGCCGAACAGTTTCACAAAGCATTACTCTGTTTCTGTTCTTAGCCAGCTCTAGTTGGCCAAGAAGTTTTAAGGACACTTTTCCTAACATCTGCACAATCTGGTACTAGCCACCACTTTGTTGGGGTGAGGGTACTGCTTCGCAGTCTATGCAGATACACATGCTACGAAATGGAAAATGTTACCCTGTAACTAAATGTTTGTAGCGTGTAGTGCTGTCGATTCACATGCGCCCAACCCAGAAGCTACCAATGATCGCACGTTTCATATATTCCACACGTATTATTCATTCCTGAGCATTGGCAAACTCTGAGTCAAGCTGTTACTGTTACACTACTCGCCCACTTAGCAGGAAAACAATTTGAGGTGAAGCCATTGTGCTAATGCATTCTGGGAAAAAAAGGACTAGAACAATTTAGAAGAAAACCACGTTGAAAATATCTGGGCCCAACACTAGATTGCATGAGTATGCAGAGTGTGTGAACCTACAGCACTACACTCTACGAACAGATGGTTACACAGTAGGTAAAATGTTTCCCTATACTGGATCTTTCGTGAAGTGCAGATTGGAATGGAATTGGTTGTGAAAACTCCGATTTTGGTGGGAAGGGATTACCCCCAATCAGTACCCCTTTAGGGGAAGAAAGCCCACTAGACACCAGGAAAACAATAGGATGGGGTCCGCCCACATTAACCACCCAATCTGTGCCAGGGAGGTTGGGGGTCAGGGGGTGGGGGCAGAAAGCACACTGGATGCTAGGGATATGTTTAAAAAATGGTGTAGGCGCTGGTCCATCCTGACACACCACACTCCCACCCCTGAAGACTTAACAGTTTCCACTCTAGAGCATCCCTATCCCCATGGCAAGCGAGAGGAAATGTCACTTCTTTTGGGTGTAGTTTTGACATGGGCCGGCAGGGAGGATGTATATCCCAGCTTCCTCTCACTTGCCATGGCACTATTCGGGCTCTGGGTCATCCGGCAGCCATTAAACCCTACAAATTCTGCCCATATCTGGAACTTAGAGATTCCGCAAATCTAGGATGGTGTGGCTTGGGTCGAAACCACTATTTTCCCACCCAGAATATTTTGGGAGCCACAAACTTTCTACCACCCAGCGTTCCCTATTCCCAATAAAAAACGTTACCCCAGAAATTTCTATGACAGACGTGAGAAAAAAAGCATGATTTTAGCCAATGTTTGAGTTTTCAGGGCAGTTGGGGGTAAGAAAACATAGTGGGATCCCACGTAAGTCACACCACCCTAACTTTGTCTTTGCCCCCACAAAAATCCTAGGACATTTATCTCCTGTAGTGTTTAATGCACCTGTACCATCTTCTGTTCATGACTTTTCCTCATTCAAGAACTCTGGGGTATCTGAAGCGTCAACATACCCAACATTCTCATTCCTCCAATTGTGAATCTTACTATGTTTTGTCCTTTTGAAATTCTTTATCGTGCCAGTGCAGGCTTTGTCCCTGGCTGATTTACAGAGGTGTCATCTATCACATGTTTATACTTTTGTTTGCCTTGGTAGATAAGTGTTTCTTGGGTACCTTGGTTGTGGATGACTTCGTAGCATTCTGGTTATAGACCAACTAGGTTTTTAGGTTTGTCTTCCCCCACACAGCTGTGTGCTCCATTTGTTGTCATCTGTTCTTTAATATATCCATATTCAGACTGGCATTATTCTCTCTCATCTCATGCTATTAGCTGTTAGGGGTATTCTTTTGCCTCATGTGGAGTTCTTGCTTTGCAATTCATGGGGCTTTATTTTACATCTTTGTTATACTTCCATTATATCCATTTTTTGTTATTTTGGTTTTACTTTCAAATCACACACCTTATGAACACTCTTTTCAGATTTCTGGAAAACTTTTTCTAAACGATGACTCTCCAGTGCTGCCAGGCACAACTCTGCTTGCAGATGTGAAGTCACCAGTGTATTAGATGCTAACTTGCTCGTTGATGTCAGTTTCTGTTTTTCTGCTCCTCATCAGTGTACTCTGGAGTGCTGTCTGTTTCACCAACAGATTCCTTAACTTTTAGCGGCGATTAGGTTAGATGTCTCCCCAAAGGGCCTCAGGCTTTAAGCGTTATAGACAGTTCCACGAGATGTCCATTTCAGACCCCCCATGACAGCTATACGTGATCCCTAGAGTAAGAACTTGGTGCTCTGAACTGTGAATCTTGCGCCTCCAGGCATCAGCCTGCAATCAGGGAGCTGGAAGCCAAGTTACTTTTTGGCTAAGGGCACATGAGACCCCCAAGCAGACTTCCTCTACTAAAGATAAGTCACCTCCAAGGAAGCGTTCTACCCGCAAGAAGTGCCACAGGAACGATTTGTCTTCATCTTATTGAGGAAGCTGTCCCATCCCAGATGCCTGTCACTTCCTCGACGTCTGACGACTGTGAACCGGCACCTAAAAAGAGAAGACTGGAGTTTCTTGGTCCTTCAGCTGACCCTGCTTCGATTAAGGCCTACTGGCTAGCAATACTGAATCTTTTCCAAGTGGCTCTGCAAAACTCTGCCCTACTCTCTATTAGGAGGTCTCTTCCTGCAGGCTTGGCAGCTCCTGTGGCTCTGACTCGAGTGGCTTCTAACACTGGGTCTCCACCAGCTGTGGCCGTAGCACCTACAGCAAAGTCGATACTGGATAAGGGGCTGGCTCCCTTTTGTCTAGACCCTTCTTTAGTGCCGATTTCGAAAACACCCATGGAGCTGGCACCAGCCAATGAGTAAATCAGAGAAAGTATCATCTGTGTGAGAACGTCAGGGATAGCTTTCACATAGTGAACACCTCCCCAGAACCCAAAGGTTTGCCCCCATGGAAGAAGTTCTCATTTCAGATTCAGATGCCTTGGCTTTGGTCCGACGGAGGATGACTCGGAGGCTGATCACCTCCTTACACAACTGAAGCTAGCTGCTCCTTTGACTTACAAAATGAATGTCTTGGATTCTTCCCCAGGAGATGACGTTTCCTACCTGTGGCCCTACTTTAAAGGGGGTTTTGTCTTTGGCGCAGCACCTTCACATTAATATGCTCGAGCTGTCTGCAGTCTGGGTTGTCTTAGAAGCCTTTTTTGCTTCCATCTCAGGGAACACCATCTACGTTCTGTCACACATCTCCACTATGATCAGTTATATCAACATGTAAGGTGGTGCATCGTAGTGGACCTCGTGTTGGGAGACGATTTACATGTTGATATGGGCGCCACTTAGAGCTTTCCCAGGCACAGCCCAGCTCACTGGCTCCTTCAGTGTTAGTGGATGTCCTGTAATCTTTGCTGGAGTGCAAAGAAGAGTGAGAGCTACACCCCAAAGTTATGGAGGATGTCTTCAAATGACTGTTTCCATTTGCCCTCAGTTTTGCATTTTCGCTGATCCGGCCTCTATCAAAACGTTCTGCGGAAAGTGTTAGAGAATCATGCACAGGTGATTCTAAACATTCCCAACTGGGCGAAGATATGTACACTGATCTGTTGGCACTCAGCATTCAACTTCCCCTTACCCTCCTGCTCAATGCAAACCTGCATTTGCAGAAAGACTAGGTCCTCGATATCCAATCCCCAGATGCCTTGACTGCAAGTGTGTAAATTGTTAGAGATTGAAAAGTCACATTAAATCAAAAAGACCTTTGTACGTAAGGCTCCTCTACTTGAGGTATATGTATAAGTGGCGGTAGAGATTCCTTCACTACTTATCTATCTATACCTCCTCATTTGGAAAAAGAGGTAATGTCCTACCACTTTACTGCCTAATTTTTCTAAAAACAACGTTTTTGCGACTGACAGTCAAACAACCATATACCCCCTCTACACATAGGGGTGTATTTTAATTGTTGTGAAAAATACACAGGTTGCACCCATCTAGATGTTACCTTTACCCAAAAAACAAAAAATTGTGAAAGGGCAAAATGGCACCTCACGTGCGCACCACCAGTCGAGCTTACTGATTGGTACTCATCAGCTATGCTCACTTTCCTCATCATCGGCCACCATATTGCCCAAATAATGTGTTCCCAAAACAAATATATTGGTGCCAAAAAAGGGTTAGTGCCAGTTGTATATCACAACCACCACCAGAACATGACCCCGTGCAAAATAAAATTGAGATAAGTAACACAATCACCAACTTTTATTCTTCACTTGTGTACTTATTCAAATTTAAAAACCGGCTGCTTTACGCAGACCTTTGCCGCAAACATTTGCCAACATGTTTCATTGCCCCTGTTACTTCAAGGCAATTTCGTCAGGGCTGGGTCATCAATCACCAATTTTGGACACTGATAACTTGGTATAAAATGACTGTCAGAGGCAAAAAGAGAAATGGCCCAGTTACTAACAATCATTCATTCTTCAAAGATTCACATCCACATCATTAATATACATTACAAATCTCATTACCATGTGGGAGCCTATGTCAATCGTACCAGCTCTCCACTCCGTCAATGCGAGGAGACTTCCAATCGTGAATCCCTCTCTCTAGGCGTACACTCAATTGTCGTGCCAATTTCTAAACATCAAAGAACAAATGATAAACATCTTGTTTCTCATGTGACCCCAAACTGAACACCTCAATCATTCTACACTGAACGGTGTTTACCCCAACGTAGTCTCGTTATTCTTCTCCATGACCTACTTTACTCTAATAAAGACTGGCTTTTCACGTTTCATTCACCCACCTTCTTTTTCATTTCAATGGAGCGAGTTAAGTTACTATCTCACTCCCGATACTGAATGATTCTACCGGGTCAATCATACTGCTCTTCTCTTTCATAATCGGAAAGCGCATTCTATTACCCTCTCGCTCCTAAGACCGGGGTCACTAATTCTAGAGCCTCCAACCTTACCTCATCTCTTTTTGAAAAAATGGGTAGCTTCATCCAAACCCTTCATTACACACGCAGCACCTTACCGCCTTGTTCTCCCGGGAGCGCTTTACATCCATCCTCGCTCTCGAAGCAGAGTAACCGAGGTTTAAAAACCTCCCGCTCCGCCTCACATTACGTCACCACGCTCGTCACGTTATCGGAGCTGGCAATTCACATCACGTGATCCCGGCTTCGACTACGGCGGCCATCTTTGACCGCCCATAGTCAGCCCGCAAAATTGTAGTGATCACCACACTGTGCAAAAGGATAGTCTATTCCGTTATCAGTTAAAACCACTCATATTATAATATTCCCTCTCAGTGGTTTTTAACATTGCTACAACATCATAAGTCTTAAACAAAACTTTTTAATGCTTTTTTCTTTTTTTCTTTTTTCCAAAGTACTGTCTCGAGAGCTTTTATTTCTACATCAGTATTTTTAACACATGACCTCTCCGTAGTTTTTAAAGTTACTCAGACATCGTGGGTTTTACTTTATTATACACAACTCTTTCATGCTTTTTTTCAAAATACTGTCTCTAGTGCTTTTATCGTTCCAAAATGTTTATTAACACAGCCGTTTTTTATATATGCACTAGTACCAGAGACACTGGCACTCACTGAAAGAACTCACCCTCTCAAATACCAAGGACTACAGACACCGCTTTCAAAGATGTTTAGTTTCTGACTTTATTCCATTCAATAAAGTCGTTCAACCCGGTCTGATCACATTTTTCCTGAAAAATCCAGTGCGCCTCTTTAGTAGCCAGGACCCTATCAATACTATATGGGTCCCCCCCTACTTTTTCTAGTACCACCCATGTAAAAGAATGCTTATATTCATTACAATGTTGTACTAGTTTAGTCGTCAATTTTCCTGATTTTATAGTACTAAGATGTTCCTGTATTCTCACTTTGATCTTCCTTGTGGTGAGCCCTATGTACTGTAGTCCACACTGACATGTCAACCTATATACGACATTCATCGTATTACAGTTACTAAACTGATTCAAATACCATATTCTTCCGGATTGCAAAACCACCTCCAGCGTCTTTTTGTCAAATTACACACTGAACATGTCCCGCAAGGATAATGCCCTGGAGGGACTGTAGTCTCTTTTTGTAATGGTTTACAGCGGGAATGCACCAATTTATCCTTAAGATTGCTGGACCTTCTAAAAGCAAACCTTGGGGGTGGCATCTTAAAGTCAGTTGTGGATAATAACCTCCAGTGTTTCCTTATTGATTGTCTAATCTGGGTTGCCAATCGATCAAAAGTCATAACCACTGGAAGACAGTCGTTTCTTTTCCTTTACATTCTTTTCCAAAAGCGCACTGCGTGGGGTATTAAGCGCTCTTTTTCTTGCTTGATTCACAATTTTGTGCGGGTAACTTCTCTGCCTCAATCTTTCACATAATTCCTCTAATGTAATGAAGGGTTTGGATGAAGCTACCCATTTTTTCAAAAAGAGATGAGGTAAGGTTGGAGGCTCTAGAATTAGTGACCCCGGTCTTAGGAGCGAGAGGGTAATAGAATGCGCTTTCCGATTATGAAAGAGAAGAGCAGTATGATTGACCCGGTAGAATCATTCAGTATCGGGAGTGAGATAGTAACTTAACTCGCTCCATTGAAATGAAAAAGAAGGTGGGTGAATGAAACGTGAAAAGCCAGTCTTTATTAGAGTAAAGTAGGTCATGGAGAAGAATAACGAGACTACGTTGGGGTAAACACCGTTCAGTGTAGAATGATTGAGGTGTTCAGTTTGGGGTCACATGAGAAACGAGATGTTTATCATTTGTTCTTTGATGTTTAGAAATTGGCACGACAATTGAGTGTACGCCTAGAGAGAGGGATTCACGATTGGAAGTCTCCTCGCATTGACGGAGTGGAGAGCTGGTACGATTGACATAGGCTCCCACATGGTAATGAGATTTGTAATGTATATTAATGATGTGGATGTGAATCTTTGAAGAATGAATGATTGTTAGTAACTGGGCCATTTCTCTTTTTGCCTCTGACAGTCATTTTATACCAAGTTATCAGTGTCCAAAATTGGTGATTGATGACCCAGCCCTGACGAAATTGCCTTGAAGTAACAGGGGCAATGAAACATGTTGGCAAAGGTCTGCATAAAGCAGCCGGTTTTTAAATTTGAATAAGTACACAAGTGAAGAATAAAAGTTGGTGATTGTGTTACTTATCTCAATTTTATTTTGCACGGGGTCATGTTCTGGTGGTGGTTGTGATATACAACTGGCACTAACCCTTTTTTGGCACTAATATATTTGTTTTGGGAACACACATTATTTGGGCAATATGGTGGCCGATGATGAGGAAAGTGAGCATAGCTGATGAGTACCAATCAGTAAGCTCGACTGGTGGTGCGCACGTGAGGTGCCATTTTGCCCTTTCACAATTTTTTGTTTTTTGGGTAAAGGTAACATCTAGATGGGTGCAACCTGTGTATTTTTCACAACAATTAAAATACACCCCTATGTGTAGAGGGGGTATATGGTTGTTTGACTGTCAGTCGCAAAAACGTTTTTAGAAAAATTAGGCAGTAAAGTGGTAGGACATTACTTCTTTTTCCAAATGAGGAGGTATAGATAGATAAGTAGTGAAGGAATCTCTACCGCCACTTATACATATACCTCAAGTAGAGGAGCCTTACGTACACAGGTCTTTTTGATTTAATGAGATGTTGAGGGGAGGGCGACCTGTGAATTTGTTTCCCTCTTAAGCTCCTTTTTGATTGAGTGAGAGATTGAAAAGTGCCAGCTAAAGTCCTTTTGTCTTCCTGATGAGCTCTCGGGTATTTCCTTAGTTGCCAGGAAGCCTACCTCCAATTGCGTCTACGCAGGCCGCTGAAAACGTTTGTGTTGTGGTTTGAGTTAGAAGGCATTAATCCTTTTAAATCTCGCCTTTACATCCAGTTGAGGTTTGCATTGTTCCTTGCATAATAGTCTGGCGGTGGCTACAGATCAGGGCTACCTGGCTGAGATTTCTATTTGTGTGTCTTCCTGACCAACCTTCCCTTTTTAAATCACCACAAGTGGTTTGTTATTCAAAAGGTTTGTGTTACTTGTTTCCTCCTACTCCCTTTATTGTTCCTCAGTGGGACATACACTTAGGTTTGACTTCTTTTGATGGCATCTCCATTCATGTCAAACTGTTGCCCAGTTCAAATTCTTAATCTAAATATTCTTGTTGATTACTTCTGTTCAATGTCTGAGGACTTCATGTCATTTCAGTCTGATAGAGACTTCTCGCTGCAGATTCCTTACCTTAGAATATCCCCAGGCGTCAGACTGGATCCAGAAGATTTTCGAGCAATACGCCTACACGCCAGTAGGTGGCGTTGTTCGGCTCCACATCGGTGACATACGCTGTACCTATATAGGCGCCACTTTGGTGCACTGACGTCAGTTACTTTTGTGACTTTCCGCACCAGATAGCGATGTTCCGGTGTGTGCTACCCCTTAGTCGTTTTTTGACTGGTCTTTTTTGACTTTGTCAACTTTTTGAGATTTATCATCTCCTGGTGTGAGGATGTCACCAAAGAAACTTTCTGGTTTCAAACCTTGTTGGGCCTGTCATAGACAAATGTCAGTGACAGCCCCCTCACTTGGTATGTTTATGGTGCCTGGAGCCAAGACACAACTCCAGGGCTTGTGAGGACTGCCGTGCCATGCATCCCAAGGCACCAGGGGGGCGATCCCTCAAGCTCCTCACAGCCCAACGCCCGTGGACTCCCCAGTGCTTAAGGTCCCGTTCACATGGGAGGTCCAGGGACCGTTCGCGGAGCCCCTCCCAACGTTAATCATTGCATTCAAAGTCATCGGGGAAGTCGGGTAAGTCCCACAAACACAAGCAGTCAGTCTAAGCACTCTTTGACTTCACCACATCTGTCTGTCATCCGATGAAACTAGGGGGCGTTGGCACTCCAGGCCCCGCAAGTTCGCAGAGCCTGATCCTGGGTCCGCTCCACGCTTCCCCGATTTTGCTGGAGCGACACATGCCTAACTAACAGAATTTTAGGAGGCCATGCGCCTCATCTTTGGGCACCCTGGCCTCTCTGGTGCGCCTAAAGGCCCCACTGGCGAGAGAGGGGCCCACACTGGGACCACGTCAGCAGGTTTGCCTTCGGGGCCAGACGGGACCCCTCTCAGGATCTGGAGCGGAGCCAGCTGCAAGATCAAGACCGTAGTCTGTGCCTTCTACCAGTGTGACGCTTCCGGCGCCGCCCCTATGCAACACCATCCCCATCGTTATTCCCAACTTTGACACAAAGCTGGATGGACCTCCCCCGACACGGCGTCTGGCACTGACCGAGGACATTCTTACCAGAGCGGAGACAGTGCCTTATTTGATGGATAGGCCGGGTGAGGGAGATGTTTGGGAGAGGTCTGTGGACCCTTATGAAGATGACCCAGTTGAGGAACAGGACAACTGGTGTGAGGAACTGGGCGAGGCCAGTGGGATGGACACCTCACCTGACACTGGCCTGGTTTCCCCTCCTACTGTGGCTATGGAGGTGGGAGCCTCGTTTACAATGGTGGCTGAGGTCATAGACCTTAATTTGCCCTAGTGGCAGTCAAAACTAATGTCTTGATGGAGGTGCTTCAGCCATGTTTCACCCCCCCTCAGTACCCTTACTCTAATTCAGTGAAGCCCTTGCGGACGTCTTTCTTGGGGTCCGGTCAAAGCCCTACACAGGAGCTCCTGTGAATAGAACGATTGCCCGACACCATCGCCCTGCTCCTAGGGATCCCAGTTTCCCTACCCAGTACCCCATCCCGAAGAACTTGGTGGTCCAATCCTCATCATCCTCGATCCACCCTGGTGTCTTCCCTACCACTCCACTGGATAGTGAGTGCAAGAGGCTGGAAACCTTTGGCAAGAGAATCTGGTCTTCCACCAGCCTGGCACTGCGGTCTGTGAACACTGCGTGCCTATTGGGCTGTTATTCCCATACACTATGGAATTAAGTTGCGGAAGAGGCCCGGGCCATATTGTCTCAGGTTGTTGCTGATGGGAGGGATGCGGCTAAGTTCACCATCCGATGTGGCCTTGACACGACTGACTCGCTGGGCAGATCGATTTTATCTTCGGTGGCCTCGAAGCACCATGACTGGCTGAGAACATCTGGATTTTCAGGCTTCCCTATCTGGCTTTTCAGGCTTCCCTCATGGACATGCCCTTTGATGGCTCTTGCCTTTTTGGAGACGGTGGATTCAGCGCTGGAGCGATTCAAGTACAGCAGGGCTACAGCCAGGTCCTTGTCTATGGCCCCTCGTCATCCCCGATCCGCCTTCCGCCCCTTTCATGGGTGCAGAATGGGTCTTCAACTGCACCCATACCCTCCCAGCCACCCCGGCCAGCAGGCTTTCCACCCTTTTCGTGTCCGAAGGCGCGGGTCCCAAAGACCACGTGAGACACCAGTCTGATCAGTCCGCCAGCAGCCGCTACCTCCAACCCTCTTTAGTCTGCCCTCTTACCATCATGGGCATCCAGTGGGGTGCAGGATACACCATCACCTCCCCCACTGACGGTCAGTAACATCAGACTTTTGGTTACTCCAGATAATCTAAAGGGGCCCCTTTGTGACAACTCCGCCACCCACTTGCGATGGGCTGATGGAGGACCTTCTCTCCTTGCTCTGTCAAGAAGTGCAGGTTCTCTTAGCCAAGTGAGCCGTAGAGAGGGTGCCTGCATCAGAAGTAGGTTGTGGTTATTCTCGCTACTTTCTGGTGCCAAAGGAATATGACAGAGGACTTCATCCTATCCTGGATCTGCACCTACTCAACCTCTTCTTGAAAAAGAAGTTCAAAATGTTCATGCTCACCCAAGTTTTGTCTGCCTTAGACCCGGGAAACTGGATGGTAGCATTGGACTTGCAGGACGCAGGCCAGTCAACAGACGCTATCTTCGATTCATGGTGAACCAAGAGCACTTTATTTGCTGTGCTACCTTTTGCCCTTACCAGCGCTCCTCGGGTGTTCACCAAGGTGATGGTGGTGGTCGCACCTCATCTGCGGAGGTTGGGGATTTCAGTCATCCCCTTCCTCGACGACTGGCTGTTGAAGGTGGGCTTGCCACAGGCAGTTGTCACCCACCTTCAGACTACAGCAAACCAGCTGCATTCGCTAGGGTTCACTATAACCTTACTCCCTCTCAGATGTTCCCTTTCATCGTAGCTGTTATAGACATGGTGCAGTTCGGTCCTGTCCTACCAAGTGGCGAGTCCAGGAAATTCAGGCTATGATTCTGATGTTTCAACCTCTATCCTGGATTTCCATGAGACTGAGGCTGTTGAGCCTCATGGCCTCCTGCATCCTGCTGGTGAAACTTGCCCGCTGGCATATGCAGGCTCTGCAGTGGTACCTGAAGGCCCAATGGGTGCAGCATCAGGGGAATCTCTCCGATATTGTCCAGATCTCAGAGGAAACTGCAAAAAGACCTGCAGTGGTATCTAACAAACCTCAGTTGTGTTGATGGCAAACCCCTCTCCCTTCATCCAACAGATCAAACAGTAGTGACAGATCCGCCACTCCTGAGCTGGTGCAGCGATCTGGGGAGGTGGAGATGAGCGGACTCTGGTCTCTGATGCTGTCTGAGATCTACATCAACCTGTTGGAGCTTCGGACAATGTGCTTGGCACTGAAAGCCTTTCTTCCTTTAAACAAGGCAAAGCTGGCGCAGGTGTTCAGACAACACCACCGCCATGTGGTACTGCACCAAACAGGGCGGGGTGAGTCGTGGACCCTGCGTCAAGCTAAGAGGCCCTGCGTCTCTGGACATGGCTAGAATGTACGGGCATTTCCCTGGTGGTTCAGCATCTGACAGGATCTCTGAACGCCAGAGTGGACAAACTCAGCCAAAGATGCCTAGCGGATCACAAATTGTATCTCCATCCGGAGGTGGTGCAAGGTCCCTTTCAGCAGTGTGGAGAGCTTTGGTCAGCATGTTTGTGTGCTGAAGTATCCAAGGCAACTATCGCTCGTAGATGCTTTTCTTCTCGAGTGGAGCTTAGGCCTCCTTTCCACCAATACCACTCCTTCCCAGAGTTCTCAAAAAAAATCAGGAACTACCGGGCCCAAGTTATTCTTGTGGCTCCGGTTTGGGCCCAAAAAGTCTGGTATCCCGAGCTGTTGAACATTACCATCGGTCCTCTAGACAGGCTTCCTCTTTGGGAGGATATTCTGTAGCAGCAGCAGGGCAGGGTTCTGCACCAGAACATGTGCACCCTCCACCTGCATGCGTGGAGATTGAGCAGCAACAGTTGACAGATTTCTAACTTCCTCCCGAAGTCTTGGATGTTATTCTGGTAGCCAGGTGTCCCTCCACCAAGTCGGGTCTGGGATAAGTTTGGGTCATGGTGGGCTTCCCACAGCGTTGAACCCCTTTCTGCTCCTCTATCAATGATTCTTTTGTTTGCCCTATCTTTGGCCCAGCAGGGCTCTGCTATTGGCAGTGTCAAAGGGTATCTTTCTGCAATCTCTGCATTCCTGTGGTTGCCGGACCAACCGTCTCTTTTCAAATCCCCTGTTGTAGCCAGGTTCCTTAAAGTTCTGCAGCACGTTTCCTCCCTCTCCATGTATCCTGTCTCAGTGGGACCTCAACCTTGTTCTCACTTTCCTGATGTGTGCACTATTTGAATCTTTGTACTATTGCCCTCTTCGACTGCTGGCCATTAAAACAGCTTTTTTAGTGGCCATTATATCAGCCAGGAGGGTCAGTGAATTGCAGGCCCTCTCTGTGCACCCTCCCTACACCTCCTATTACCTGGACAAACTAGCTCTCCGTACAAGTGCCTCCTTTCTTGCGAAGGTTGTCACTCCCTTCCATGTAGGCCAGACCATTACCCTGGCTACCTTTTTTGCTCCACCTCATCCCTCCAAAGAAGAGGAGACACTCCACTGGTTGACCCAAAAAGAGCGTTGTCATTCTACCTTTATCTCACAAAAAGAGTTCCGGGTGGATGATCCTTGCATTAAGATCTGGTATGCATTGGCCAAGAAACATCTCCCTAAGGGCTTGCTGGCTCACTCTACCAGAGCTAAAGCTGCGACCACTGCGTTAGCGCGCAGCGTTCCTCTCCTGGACATCTGTCAGGCGGCAACATGGGCATCACTGCACATGTTCACAAAACATTACTACCTGGACAGTCAGGTCTGTTGTGATGGCCACTTTGCCCGTTCATTCCTTCAGGACATTTTAGTCTAATCAATTTTGCAGACCCACCTCTGGGGAGGTATTGCTTGGGTAGCTGTTCTAAGGTAAGGAATCTGCGGCTAGAAGTCTCTATCAGATGAACAAGTTCCTTACCTTCGGTAAAGCCTTATCTAGTAGAGACTATCAAGCCGCAGATTCCTTACCGATCCTCCCGCTCTGCAACCCGGTTACGCTGTAAGGGACTCCCTTTTCAGGACCTTAGTCTTTTCCACACTAGTGGCCGGTTCTCATCGTGGCTACGCACTTCTGGCGTGGAAAGTGGCGAAAGTAACTGACCTCAGCGCACCGAGCAGGCACCTATATAGGTACTACGCGCATCACTTCCGGCACGGAGGACACCTATGCAGAGCCGAACGATGCCACCTACCCGCACTCAGGGGTACTGCTCGCAGATATTCAGGATCCAGTCTGATGCCTGGAGATATTCTAAGGTAAGGAATCTGCACCTAGATAGTCTCTACTAGATAAGGCGTTACCCAAAGTAAGTGACTTGTTTATTTGTCCACTTTCATTGTTTTCTACCCAGTCAAGTTGGTTCTTCGCATCTGTCCATCCTTACCCAAAGTAGTTTCTGCATTTCATATGGACCAGTCCATTACCCTCCCATCTTTCTTCCCTCCTCCACATTCAGCCAAAGAGATGAACACCTGCATAGCCATACGGTGTCATGGTACATCAACTACAAGCAAAAGGACGGATTTGATACCAAATCTTTGAGGGCTTAGCTGAAGCTGAAAAGGGCAATTACAACACCAGTTCAAGGAGAATCATCCTTTGTATTAGCTGATCAGCTGTGCCATGGCAGAGAGGTCTGTTGAAGGGCATTCATGCTCATTCCATTAGGAACAGGGTGGCTCCACAGATGTCCCAGTTGCCAACATCTGCCGGGCAAATACAGGGTTGTTCTTGTATACTTTTGCAAAGCACTTTTGTCTCCTATCTCAGGCACACATTGACGAGTACTTTGCCCAGTGTGTCTTTGCACGATTTCCTTGGTTATCCGGCACTACTGAGTCCTGCGTCCCAAGAAGGTATTAGTTCTGGGCTCCGTCATTAGATGCAGAATATGCGGGAAGATGTATCCATCACAAGACAATTCTTACATTTGTAGTGACATTTCTTGGTGATAGATTATCTTCCCTCTGGTTCCTCACCACACCCACCTATCTCTTCGATGACCTAGTGCGTGATTAATATGGACTCAAGGTGTGCAAACATTTTATGTGCTGTATTTGTCACTGCCGTGACTCCCTTGCTTCCGGTCTGCATGCCTCGATAGGGCATGGGAAAAATGCCAGGAACTTATGTTGGTGCGCAGATTGACACATATGATACCCTGGTGATATTCATATGGAAGCAGTCTCGCTGCTCAAACTGTGTGGTGCTAACTAGCCCCACTGAAGAATCATTGTGTGATGAAGGTTTTCTGGACCAATCCGAAGCCTGAAAGGAGTATTCATAAGGAGAGGAATCTGCAGGAACATTATGTATTCACCAGAAAGCTCGTAAACGAAGGTAATTAACTTTTCTTCACTGCATCAGTCAGTCAGTCTCTCCATATCTTAGAAGTTAAGCACTACCCTCTGTTGGCTGGACGTCCCATGCACAATGCTTCTGCTCTTTTTCTGTAATTGCCATTAGAATTGTTGCTGTAAGCAACGACTGGAAGTACAAATTGCATATTTACGCACCGCTTGCAGGTTTTAAAAACACATAAATAAAAGGCGTTGTCATTTACAATGCCAATAGCTAAATCTCTCGCAAATGCAAGGCCTATTGCATTGCAAATGCTTGTTCTGTAAGGGCTTTAGTGATTGGTTCATAGTCTGCACCCTGCTAGACTCACCCACAGCGGCCACAGTTATAAACAAGAGTCCGATATAAGCGGGAAGGTTTACTTTGGTTCTTGCTGGTTGAGTACCAACAATACGATTCCCAGTATTTCTGTGCCCCATTATGCTTGCCTATTCTGCATTCATTTTGCTGGTGCTGGCACTGCCTGCATGCAGTGATCATATCCACTAGGCTGCAACAATAACTCTGGAAGGCCTGTGCCAGCCACTTCTTATCAGTATTGATTTCACTGAGCTGCTGCGGTTGTTATGGAAATTTTGCATTGATGAAATTAAATCTTGGGTGTTCAGGCCCTCATTACGATGGCCGGTAAACCGCCACCGACAGGCCGTCGGTGGCGATCCGCCCGCCGCCATCCAGTGTAGTCGACCGCTGCATTTCAGTGCAGCCACTCGGATCGCAGAGCTCGGGGGTAGGAATGCCGCCTTCGACAGGACCAAAGTTCCCATCGGGACTGCGGTCGGATTCCTAACCCTACAATGGAGGCGGTGCCTGCGCAGGCACCACCGTAGGGATTAGGGTATCCCTTTCCGACTGCCTGTTCATGGCGGTCCCACTGCCATGAACAAGCAGACTGAAACTGACTTTGGGGGCCCCAAGCAGGGCCCCCGTCCCCCACTGCAAAGTGGCCTGGGGGCACATGTAGTGCCCTGGAACACGGTGCATGGATGTGCACAAAGTGCCTTTTTCTACAGCCGCATGTTCTGCAGCCCAGGAAAAGGGCTGCAGCACTAACCGCTGTAGAAAAAGGCATTTTACTACCGCCTGCAATGCAGTCCTATCATAAACCTGACAGGTGGGACCGCCAACACATGGTCGGACACTCGTCCGACTGCCATAGTAATGAGGGCCTAAGTCTTGCTGCACATTTGCTTCCAACTCAGGCCTCCATGTGGTGCTTGGATGCAGGAGCGAATCAGTGGCAATCCTGATGCTTTTGTTTTATGGGGGGGAAGGGGTTTCGCCATCAGACTGCTTTACCTGTTTACAGTATCAATATCCATTGTGTGATTTGTCAGCCCATTGCTCATCATCTGTTGTCTTTCTCGTCACTCATTGGCTTGCATTTTTTCTAAATCTTTTTTTGTTTTTTTTGTTTCATAGATAATGCAGCAAACATTGCATAAAGGCGCTAAACATGCACCCAAAGGTGATACTAAACTGTGAAGGCGGCATGCACACACCCACCCGTTCAACTATAAGAGGCAATACCATGACATTTCCATAGATAGGAGAAATCACCATGATGGTCACAGCAACACCCCCACGCATAGTGCAACAATTCTTTTATTTCAAGGGTGTCGCAGCACCCGATGACAGGTGAATATCCTAGTGTCTGAGACCCCCTCCCCCCAAACCTTGTGAAATTTTCACACCCCCTGCTCTTATACGTGACCCTATCGCCTCCATATATAGGTCCATCCCTCTCTTCCATTCCTGCAATGTCAGGGCTTCAGGCCCCCCCCACCCTCCATACCATGCCACATCTTGCTTGGCCACCACCAATCCCAAATTACAAAAAAGGAGTTGCACCCTGGGGACATCAACATCTTCCGGCACTTTTAACAGTGTATACTTGGGATCAAGAGGCATGGTTTCGCCCACCAGCTGACACAGTTCTCTCACCACCCGTGACCAGTATGTCTGAATAGCTGGGCAACTCCAGAGCATGTTGATATATGAGCCCCTTGCACCCCCACATCGAAGACCGTTCGGGGAGGCCGCCCTCCCCATATGATGTAACCAGCCCCGGTTATAATATGGAGAATTTTGAGCTTTATCAGACGCAGGCGGGATTTTATTGCCACCCCTCTCTGGTGCATCAAGGCCGCCTCCCAATCCACGTTTTCCAGGTCTCCCACCTCTAGGCACCACCGTTCCCTCAATTTGGCCAGTTTGTCTGGCTTGTGGTTGAGTGTTTTGTATGTGAGGGATATAGCTTTGGAAGGCAGCTCTTCTAGGAGCAGCCGTCCCTCCAGTGGGACGAATTCAGGTAAGTCTAGTGTCTCAATGCCCTCTGCCTGTCAGGCGCATCTCAGCTAGGCATATTTCAGAAATCGGTTGTAGTGCATAAAGTAATCAGGCCGGAGAGATGCAAACGGCACCAGCTCGCTCCCCTCAAGGAGATCTCCTATACGCAAGATCTCCCAGAGCGGTGTCTCTCTTGTCATCTTACCCGCCCAGCCTATACAGCGAGTGGCCCTCTGCCATGCATCTATCGCCACCTAGGTGTCCGCCAGCAATCGTCGAACTCCCTTTCCCCCCCGTACATGAAGTGGAGATAAGAGCAACTAGTAAATTGGGTGCGTTCCAGCCTGTAGGTGGAGTGGCCCTGTGGGGTGAACGTCCAGATTGGCTTGCATTCTTATTCAAAGACTTTTCCTCCTCTTTTTGTTTGTCTTTCCCCTGGAGCATAGTTTGTTTAACAACATTTTGATTGGATAACCTGTATCCTTCCAGTGCTTTCATTTCAGGGAACTACTTTTTAGGTAACCGCTTTTGGCTTTCAAAGACCTCTTATGGACCATAACCATGGGCAGTGGGCTTATAGCTTTCTTGTCACTCTTATGCTTCTTGTTCATTGGCTTTATTTCCTCTTGCCTTTCCCCTGAAGCATAGCCTTTTTACTGGCCTTTTGATTTGATGAATTGTATGTTTCCCCTTCTCAAATTCAGGGAACTAACTTTTTTCGGACTCTCTCCCTCATGTGCTGCCTGCCCCATCCCCCACCCCCAATTTCCACCCTCGTGTGCTATGTTGCTCCCCAGTCAGCCCCCCTCCCCCCAGCTTGTCTATATAAGTACATCAACACATAAATTTGCCGGGCTATGACTAAAGTGCAGACTTCAAGCCTTGTTTTATTTCCAACATTCCACATTTTGCATGATATACAAGTCTTGGCACACACAGGGTTTTATGGTGCTAGCAGAGAAGCGGGGCTGCACTCAGCTGGCGTTTGAGGCTGAAGGTGTACATAACATGACTGAAAAGACGGTGTCTCTTATCCTTGAAGCCCAAACATCTGGTCCCTGGGCTACTGCTGAGGACCAAATAGCTCGAGTATGTTTCAATTCTGAGTCCTGTAGAGAGTAAATTAGAGCTTGGCAAGCGTTTTCCTTTAAATTCTTACACTTCCTTAATCTTTATACACTATTTTCAGATTTTTGTGAGTGAAAGTATTTGAAAAATAAGTCAGACCATTCGTAAAGTTTGAAAATATTCAATGTGATGTAAAGTTTTAAAATAGCGTTGGCATAGCCAATAGTTTGCCACTAGCCTTATAAAGGCGAGACCTATTGGCTTTAGCAGTGCTAGTTTCTTTTGCTTTTAGCACTTTGTGTAAGTGAATGGGGTTTCTTGCTTGCTTTCCCCTCTCCAAAACTGGTAATCCTATTTTCGGATCCCTTCGATTTTGTTTCTCCCCAAAAAGACAGTCTGTTCTGCATCTGTCAGCACAAGGAGCATGCATTGTTAATGCTTTAATTCCTCTTTCCTACGTGGACATGGATGCCGAAAGCACGTCAGTATGAAGGATAAAAAGAACGTACCCAGATATGTTAAAGTGGTGTGCCTTTAAAGGGTTACGATTCCTTGACTTGATTCTCCCAAAACGTCTCTGAATGTGCCGTGCTTGCCCTCCTTTGTTTAATTCTTGTTGATTTATAGCCACTCAGGCTCGTGAAGTGCAGCGATGCTGACCGCTGCACTATACTGTCATGAGATGACACACCGGCACACTTAAGGGTGACCGAGACCGGAGCGCACCCCGAACTTCGCAGCCAGGCGTCAAAGCTCATGGGCATGGAGAGACCGCACCATGCCGTGCTGCAGGAGAGTGCCCTAGTTTCTCCATCCCTTCTGAACTCCTTCTTGGGTAGGCAGAACAACTCAGGACGCACCATAGGAGTTACGGTACCATAGATCGAAGTACGAACATCTTGAGCTGCCACTGTCAGTTTTGTTTAGCATTACCTAAATTGCTATTATATTCTGCAAGTTTACTCCCTGCTCAGCCGATGAGTCACTGCTCAGTCACATAAATGACTGGCGAGCAACGTCATTTTTCATTTTCATTGTCATAAAGTAGTTAGTGCCCGTGCCTGATGGATCCGAAATAACGGCATAACTTAATTGGCTTGAATGGAAAGACATTCCAGGCCAGTTTAGTGGACTTATTTTCTTTAAGTTATATTCCTCTTTCCCCGCGCTTGTGTGGCATGCTGCAGGGCTACATAGTTACCGTTTTTGGGTGGACATGTCTTCTGCTTGGCTCTTGCAAGCATGTGCCACCGCAGGGGATGCCTCTGAAGATTTTTTATGTTCGCCTCGGTGTACAAAGCAGTCATTTCTCTTCGCTGAGGCTCTCCATTATGGTTAGATATTCCAGCGCACAGTTCTGCGGTCGTGAGGGGCACACAAAATACAGTTTGGAGCTTTAAGAGACCGACTACTGTCCTGCACTAGGCTGAATAAAAAATAACTGTCAAACTGTGTCGATATGGGGTGGTTTATTGATAAATCCTGTTTCTGAAGACTATAGGCAATTGTTTATTGATTCATAACTTTGTCAACACCTATATACTGTGGCTTATTGATTAATGGAAAATGTGTAGTATTTAGCTGTGTATAGAATAAAGTACTTTCTTTTTAAAGTAAAAATACTAGCTGGTGTGGTCCTATTATTCAGGGATAGTCTCCACTGAACTACTAGCCATGCCACATCCCTGAGTAAACTGTTCTGAGCTCGCTTTCTGAGGGTCAAGTGTTAAAGGGTAGTTTAGGTGACAGTACTAAGGTGGCTCAATTTGACACTATTGAACCATGGTAATACGCCGCTGCTTTGGGCCCCCTGAGCTAGTTCCCAATCACAGCACAAAATGTTTGTGCACTTCGATGCAGGCCTGCGTGTATATGTGGTTACACATAATAGTCAAATCTGTTGACATTGCCAGTGCTTGTTTATTCACGTACTTGACATTATTTCGAGATTTCTGTTTATGGGTTCTGTTGGAACTAGTGCAGCTTTTAATTTTTTCTTTAAACAGAAAGTGATCCCTGCGAAAGTGTACCCTTATTATAGGAGGAAAGATCCTTCTCATCCATAGGAGACTCATTTCTAGAACTGAAGTACACACTGCTTTTACTACGCCCTTCACTACTGTTACTATGCCTTTCTGTGTGCAGCTGGTACTACACCATGCCAAAGAACGTATCAAAAGCATCCTGAGTAGCAATTCTTTGCTTGTTATGACTTGGCTCATAAGTAACCGTGGATCGCAAACCAGCAAACCAATATATTCCGTTTTTTTGGTGAGAACAATGTTCTTTACTGTTCACTTAGCCGATCTCTTTTGGATACTCATGGGAGTGGTGAACGACGTCTTGGGTTGAAATGACCGTTCCCTCACCACACATCTTTCTCTGTACACTTCTCTCCCGTTGCCTCAGTACCAAGGATGTTGGGCAGCCCAAGAAAAGGCGGTGATAGGGCATGAGGTGGAGAGAATTTAAATGGTTACAATTTTTATTCCCACAAACCCTCAAATGCCTTGCAGGCACGCAATCCTGATAAACCCGACTGACACTGCATTAAACATGGCGTAAATGTTTCCCCACATGCACAAACCCTGCTAGTGATTAAGCATTTTCACAATACCACATTAGAGGTGAAAAAATAAAAAGGTACTTAACTGGCTTTTACTAGCAGCAAAGAAAAAGGAAGGCCTAATATAGAAGCCTAGTGATTGATATTTTATTGTAATTGACACAATTGGCTGACACAACAGGTGTTGTAGTTATTTTTGACTAACCTGCTTTCCAGATCTTTCCTGGGAGTGGAGTGTTTTGTAAAGACATTGTTAATAGACTATGAAGTAATAAAACATATAATCGCAACCTTGGGTCCTGCCAAAATCAATGAACAGTCAATTTAGATGAGGTAATTTACATATAATCATATTTATGATGCTTCTAGATCTAAAATCAAACTGAAATTACAAAAGTATCTACGTGTGCATTGAACGTTTCTTAATGAAGTTCTAATCTTTTTAGGATGTTGAAATAATGAATGTAGCTGTACTTTAAGAGTAGAATTTTTTTTGTTTTGTAAATCTACTTCAGCTAAAGAAGGCCTTGCTGAACACTGTGTTAGCCTTGTCACACTAGCGCAACAAAAAGTGCATTTTGCCAATGCTTGTCAAGGCCTTTCGGGTACAGGCTGTAATGCACTCCTTGATCGAGGCAGACAAAATGTTCCCCTGACCCAGTTCTAATCAAACAAGTTCGACTTTTCATCTGCATTCGATTACGGACGATGCTTATGTTATCTGCCTCGAAGGAGCGAGGCTGCAAGAAAGAGGTCTGTGTGCCCTCCTTAGTTTATTTCAAATAAGTTATTCGCCTTGGGCATTTTAAGAAGATAAATTGTTTTGTCAATTTATTCACCATTCCAACATTGCTTTTTTTTCTTTTGCATGTTTTCCCAAACTAGAGATCTATGACTAATATTTGCAAATGTTTTAGAAGTGAAGTGTTCGTTTGCTATTCACACAACTGTGGTTTCTACGGACGTTATTCTTATATTGGGATGTTAAAGAAATCGAAATTCAAAATGTCAGTGGGGTGTGTAAGTACAGGACATTCATTTTTCCAAAGAATGTGACAGATCAACCCTGTGCACTTTCAAAGGCGATAGAGTGGATTTATGTTGCAACCTCTTGAAATGTTATTGTATTGGTAGTAAAGCAGTCAAGTACAATATGAAATTTGAAGCTGTAGACATTTGTTTACAATATTGTATTCTAGTAAAACCACTAATGCTGCTATTCCCTCCTCTCAGAATTGTGATGAGCGATTTCAGTACAAGTACCAGCTCCGCTCACACATGAGCATTCACATCGGACACAAGCAGTTCATGTGCCAATGGTGCGGCAAAGACTTCAACATGAAGCAGTATTTTGATGAACATATGAAAACGCACACTGGTAAGAACAAACTTCTTGAGTGATAGTGAAGTGGATGAAAATATTGCTTTTGTGCAAGTGCCACCCGCCAAGTGCATGCATGCGTGTGTAGGAGTGCTGCTGCCTTGTGCTCTCCAAAAGTGACATCCATCACATGTGCTTCTAAAATATGTAGTATAAGAGTTCATGTATGTGTTGTGTATGAGTTCATGTATGTGTTGTCCTGTCATACCTTGCCGTCATATCTGATGGGTCAAGCCTTATGCCATCATCTCTTTAATTGTTTGAGTACCGCTTGAATAGTATGAAAAATGAACACTATGGTTACATAACTCCTAGCATTTAAATGCTACTCTGTGTTAAACGGTCATGCCCGATATTCTGTATTGCTTACAATTGCTTTGCTGTTCTCCCACACAGTGTTACAAAGTCATTCCTAGTGTTCTCATATCTGTTGTGGCTGTTAGGAGTGCTATTGCCATTATGGTGTCTCGAAGGGCATCGGGTTGTGCAGACGATATCCACCGAAGTTTACCCGGTGATGTCACTGGTGTGTGTTGTCAAACGTCCTGTTCCCTAAAATTGCTGCATCAGTATGGTAATAATTGATACAGTAAATGTACAGCGACTAAACTCCATTATTAAATGTATAACGCATTAATTTATCTCTTTCATGCAATCAACTTGTAGGAGCTATAGCCATTCTCAGGCTTGGGCAGTTCACAGTGAAAGATTCTTCATTAGTTTTCATAAACACTAAATTAACCCACCCATGTGCTTGATGCAAGAACACTTTTGAAAGCGTTAAGAAATACCTTCCAGCAAAGCAAAATCAAGATGCTTACGAACAAGCAACATTTGCTTTACATTTTTTGCACTTTCAAAAATGAAATAAAAAGGACATTATCAAAAATCCGTAGTAAACTTAAAAACATGGTCAAAAAGTCGAAGTCGCAGACAAATTCACAATCTCGAGGCAGTTCCAGGGTGAGTAGTCATCTCACTTCAAATCCTCAGGTAAGTCCAAATCGAAATAAAAACACAAGTCCAAACATTCCCCCCGCCCCTCCAGCACGCATGTCAAGAGAAGTCCCCAGACGTCAGGGTACCTCTTTGTCTGGGTCCCACTCTCCCACCTCTAAACCAGTGCCCAGCCTGGTCCTTATCCTGTCCGAATTTCCAGCCCTATTGGCACCACCACAATAGATACAGGCCTTCAAAGAAGCCATGGGGCCCTTTTTTGATACATTTCCGGAGCCCTTAGGCACGCCTTTGGGCCCCATGGATCTGAGGAGGCCACCAGTCGGGTTGCCACTGTGGATCCGTCCCTAACCATGCCTCTTGACCCAGTCTCTGGGTCCGTGTCAAACCTAGGGGCGATGCCCACTCTGACTTAATCTGTGGGTCTGTCATCTTCACAAGGCCTGCGTGTTGACGCTGGTAACGATGACACCAGAGGAAGAACTCGTACTCCTTTCGGACTCTGAAGCGAATCAGCTGTGATCTTGTTCTAAGTCGTGCCCACCTCGACCTCAACTACATTCTCTCTCTGGTTCTGGTACACTTCCACTACCATGAAGGTTTTTAAACCCCGAACACCAAAGAGATGTCTATGGAGAAGATGAGTCCCTAATATATGATGAGGATCACTTATACTTATCTTTGGATCTCCATGACGCCAGTAGCTTGGAAACCTCTCCTGGCACTGGCCTTCATACCCCAGCTGGTCCCTCTACAGAACAATCTGCATCCTTTGCCTTGGCCATTAGGAGAGCTTCAGAAGTCCTTTATTTGTAGTTTTCCTCCATGGAAGTGAAAACAAATGTACTCACTGAAGTCCTGCAGCCAGGACAGAGTTCATTAGTTGCTACTTCCCTTCAACAAGGCTCTTACTGTTACCCTTATGGGCCCCTGCGAGAAGCCAGGATCTTGCCCACAAATTAACAGACAGGTGGTATAGACCAACTCCAGCGGATCCATCTTTGCTCCTCCAACACCCCACACCTGAGTCTTGTGGTTCAGGCCTGTACAAGCCAGCTAAACCCGAATTACTTTCCTACACTGCCTTTGGACAGAGAATCCAAATGCATGGAGGCCTTCGGAAAACATAACTTCTCTTTTGCAAGCCTCTCCCGTAGAGCAGTCAACTCGAGTTGCTGCTTAAGACATTACCCGCATGTGTTGTGTGACATGAGGGGCCAAGATCATGCCAGAGGTTCTTTAGGAGCTCTAGTTCAATTTAACCCAAATTCAGGATGGCTAAGACGCTGCGAAATATGTTATCCGTTCTGGTTCTGGACACTACCAACTGGGTAGAAGGGTCACAACCAGGAAGATTATTTCAGCACCACAAACGGATTAGATCCACAGGCTTGTCAAGTGATGCCCAAACAGCACTAAGGGACATGCTTCGGAGACCAGGCAGACTCAACCCTGGAGCACTTTAAAGAAAGCAAGGCCACAGCACGCTCCCTGGTTCTTTCTGTGTCTCTGCAGCAGTTGCTCCAATAATATCATTCCTTTCGAGGTTTCGGAAGAGGCAGTCAGCAGAGGCAATGCCAAAACCTACTTCTGCAGCAACAAGTCTCCCAATTCTTTTGGGGTAGAGGCCAGGAGTCTGGCTAACATCGTCCAGGCCCTCAGGAGCAATATACAACCCAATCCTGACGCCCCTCACCCCTCCCGGCACTGCAGAATCAGTTTAGTATGCCGTTAGCAGCGCATTGTTGCTCTGTTGGAGGTCAAATAGCTATTTCCTAGCCAAGCATCACATTGGAAAGGTGGGTGCTGCAAATAGTCCAGAATGGTTACACCCTACGTCTCCTATCCAACCCGTCAAATGTGCCTTCTACACCACAACAACTTCAGGAGGACCACTCTTCTATTTTATGCAAGGCGTTTCTGGCGCTCTTGGAGAAGGGAGCAGTAGAGATGGTTCCAACATCAGTGATCATGACTGGCTGTTTTTCTAGACCTCTCTGCCTTCTGAACCTCTACCTCAAAAAGGACAAGTTCAGGATGCTCACCCTTGCCCAAGTTGTCTGCCCTGCATTCAGGCAACTGGTTGGTGGTGCTGGATTTGCAGCATACCTGCTTCCACATTACCATCCTGCAGTCCCAAATACATTACCTGCACTTTCGGGTAGTCCAGGAGCCCTTTCAGTTATCTGTGCTCCCATTTGGCCTTACTAGTGCCCATCAGGTGTTTTTGAATGTTATGGTGGTGATTGTCATTCCCAACCTCCAAAGAAGGGAAGCAATCTTCCTATACCTAGATGACTGGTTGCAGGAAGCGGGCTCATTACAAACAGGTGTTAACCACCTCCAGACGACCAATCTGTTGACATTTTTGAGATTTTCCATCAACTTGCCAAAGTCACACCTGACTCCTTCAAAGATGCTCCCTTTCCCCTTTCATCTGAGCCACCCTGGACACAGTGCTATTTCGAGCCTTCTCCCCATCTCAGTGAGTCCAGGACATTCTGGCTATGATTCTGATGATTCAACCTTTCACCTGGATTTCAGTGAGAGAGACTCTGAGGTTTATTGACCTCTTGGCCTTCTGCATCTTGCTAAGAGACCCCACCAGTTAGCACATGCAGGCTGTGCAGTGGGGTCCAAAGTCTCAGTGGACTCCGCACCAACAGGAAACTCTTGGATTCCATCCAGATGTCAGAAGAGAGTGCAACAGAGCATTTTCCTGGTTGTACAACACTTGGCAGGATCTTTAAACACCTGGGTGGATGAGCTCAGCTGGTTCCTCTCGGATAATGAGTGGCAGCTACACTCAGAGGTGGCACATGGCATCTTTCCGCAATAGAGGGAGAGCCTGGCTTAATCTTTTTGCCACCGCTGAAAATGTGCATTGTCCAAGATTTTGTGCGTTTCACTTGTAAAGGCAGTTCTCGCTTAGAGATGCCTTTCAGTTGGACTGAAACTGGGGACTCCTGTATGGCTTCCTGTCTCTCTCTCTTTCCTGCCCAAAATTATGAAGAAGATCAGGATCGACTGGGCCCAAGTCAGACTAGTGGCTCCAGATTGAACCAGGAGAGTGTCGTACCCAGAAATTCTGGCCCTGAGCATCTGTCCTCTCCAATTTGAAAACATTGCACAACTTGCACCTCCATGCATGGAGATTGAGCGACGGCAGTTGATAGCCTTCAGTCTCCCTCCCAAAGTGGTGAATGTAATTTTGGCAAACAGGCATACCTCTACTAATCATCATTAAGCCGGCGGCAAGGGTGGAGCAATTGTTGTCCCGAATCTACACAATTATGAAATTGTGGCAAACAGGCTTCTGAGTGTATAATTCTATTCTGTTATAGAAGGTCCTTACCCCAGAACTGAGAATTATCATTCAACAAATGGTAAATGATGCAGCTGGAACACATTGGCTGCCTAATAGGAGAATTACATTTCTGCTAATCCTCATGTACCAGTCTTTTACATTCTGCCAAAAAGTCATAAACCTCAGCCCCCCCGACCCCTCCTGGCAGACCTATAGTTTCCAGAATCAAGTCAATATTGGAGTAGTTATCTCAGTTTGCGGATTTCTTCCTTAGGGAGAGTTTAATCAATCAACCTGTATATTTGAAAGCTACCTCGGATGTTTTGCACCTCCTACAAGATTTAGAATTTGATCCTACTAAACAATGAACAAGTTACTTACCATCGGTAACGATATATCTGTAAGAGACATAGATTAGTTATAGATTCATTACCTTTAGAATTACCCCCAGGCGTCAGACTGGATCCAGAGAATTTTTCGTCAGCAGTACCCCTGCGCGTCGAAAGGTGGCATCGGTCGGCTCCGTGTTCGTTGTCGGGGTCGCCGGGATGACGTTGCGGTAGCTACTTAGACGCCGCTCTCGCACGCTTACGTCAGTTCTTTTTCTTGACATTCCACGCCAGAAGCACAGAGCCATGCAAGACACCGACCACTGGTGCACAAAACTAGGGCCCTGAAAGGGATTCCCTGACCCTAGAAGTCAGTTCACAGAACGGGGAGGATGGGAGGGGCGGTAAGGAATCTATAACTAATCTATGTCTCTTACAGATATATTGTTACCGAAGGTAAGTAACTTGTTCATCTGAAAGAGACAATTAGTTATAGATTCCTTACCTTTAGAATAGATACCCCAGCAATACCAATCCCGGAGGTGGGTCTGCGAACCAATTTCACACCAGAAAGTCCTGGAGAACAGAACGGCCAAAGAAGCCGCCTCTCCGGACTTGGCTGTCCAGGCAGTGGTGTTTTGTGAACGTGTGCAGAGATGCCCACGTAGCTGCCTGACAGATGTCATTGAGGGGAACTCCCCGTCCCAAAGCAGTGGTAGCTGCCATCGCCCTGGTGGAATGGGCACGCAGTCCCACTGGAGGTTCCTTCTTTGCTAAAGAGCAGCAAGCTTTAATGCACAAAACAACCCACCTAGAGATGGTCCGTTTGTGCACGGCCCGACCTTTTTTGGCGCCCACGTAGACAACAAAGAGCTGGTCATCCACCCGGAATTGCTTGGTGCGATCCAAATAAAAGGAAAGCGCACGTTTTGGATCCAGATGGTGGAGCGCCTCTTCCTCCTGAGAAGGATGCAGAGGCAGAAAGAAGGTGGGCAAAGTGATGGTTTGACCAATGTGGAAAGAAGTAACCACCTTCGAAAGAAAGGAAGGTCTGGTTCTGAGGACGACCTTGTCCGGATGAACAGCCAGAAAAGGAGGCTTTGAAGAAACACCTTGGAGCTCACTCATCCTGCGAGCAGAGGTGATGGCAACCAGAAAGGCAGTCTTTAAAGTAAGAAGTCTGAGAGGACAGTTATGAAACTGCTCAAAGGGAGCGCACATAAGGTAAGTAAGAATCAAGTTCAAGTCCCACTGAGGCATTACGAAGGGGAAAGGAGGAAAAAGATGAGTAATGCCCTAAAGGAAGCGATTTACAACAGGGGACTTGAAAAGAGAAGACTGATCAGGAAGCCTAAGAAAAGCTGAAAGAGCCGAAAGGTAGCCCTTCAGAGTGCCCAGAGCAGAGCCCTGCTGGGCCAAGGACAGGAGGAACAAGAGAACTTCAGAAAAGGGATCCACAGCCTTTGCTGTGCACCATGCCACAAATTTGTTCCATCTACAGGCGTATACCGTCTTAGTGGAGGGACGCCTGGCTGCCAAGATAACATTACAGACTTCGGGAGGAAGGTCAAAGGCTGTCAACTGTTGCCGCTCAATCTCCACGCAAGGAGGTGGAGGCTGGACAGGTTCGGGTGGAGGATTGTCCCCTGCTGCTGCGACAGAAGATCCTCCCGAAGAGGCAGTCGGATCGGAGGATCGATGGCCATGTGTAACAGCTCGATACCAGACTCTTCGTGCCCAATCCGGAGCCACAAGGATGACTTGGGTCCGGTCGCGCTTCATCTTCTTCAGCACTCTGGGCAGAAGTGGTATAGGGGGAAAGGCGTATAGAAGACCACAACTCCACTCGCGACGAAAAGCGTCCTCTAGCGAGTGCTGCCTTGGAAATTCCAACACACAGAATTGCTGACATTGCGCGTTTTCTTCGGTGGAGAATAGATCTAACCAAGGCTCTCCCCACTGCTGAAAGAGACCTTGTGCCACCTCCGAGTGAAGACGCCATTCGTGATCCATCATGCATCTGCGGCTGAGTTCGTCCGCCCTGGCGTTCAGTGAACCTGCCAGGTGTTGAACCACCAGGGATATGCCCTGATGGTCCAGCCATGTCCAGAGACCGAGAGCCTCTTGACATAGGGTCCACGACCCCACCCCGCCCTGTTTGTTGCAGTACCACATGGCGGTGGTGTTGTCCGTGAACACCTGCACCACTCTTCCCCGGACAGAGGGAAGGAATGCTTTTAGTGCAAGAAGGATCGCCCGAAGCTCCAGAAGGTTGATGTAGAGCCCGGACTCCGCCGGAGACCAGAGGCCTCTGATCTCCGCCTCCCCCATGTGGCCGCCCCACCCTAGAAGTGATGCATCTGTCACCACCGTGTACTCCGGCTGGGGAAGGGAGAGGGATCTGCCAATCCTGGTTCGTGAGCCACCACTGCAATTGTTGTGCAGGGCCCTCCGAGATCTGCACGCAATCGGACAGATTCCCCTGATGCTGTGCCCACTGGAACTTCAGGTCCCACTGCAGAGCCCGCATATGCCACCTGGCATGATCCACCAGCAGGATGCAGGAGGCAATGAGGCCCAGCAGCCTCAGGCTCATCCTGACCGAAACCCGGGATAGAGGCTGAAAGATCAGAATCATAGCCCGAATATCCCGTACTCGCTGCTCGGGAGGATAAGCCCGAAACTGCGTCGTGTCCAGAACCCCTCCGATGAAAAGGAGCTTCTGAGAGGGAGTCAGGTGTGACTTCGGCACGTTGGTAGTGAATCCCGGCGAATGCAGGAGGTCCGCCGTAGTCTGGAGGTGGGAGACGACTGCCTGGGGCGAGCCCGCCTTCAACAGCCAGTCATCGTGATAGGGGAAGACTGGAAACCGTGATCTGCGCAGATGAGCTGCGACCACCGCCATCACTTTCGTGAACACCCGCGAGGCGCTGGTAAGGCAAAGGGGAGCACGGTAAACTGAAAGTGCTCGTGGCCTACCGTGAACCGCAGGTAACGCCGGTGGGCCAGCAGGATAGGAATGTGAAAGCATGCGTCCTGCAAGTCCAACGCTACCATCCAGTCTCCAGGGTCGAGGGCAGACAGGACCTGAGCTAGCGTCAACATTTTGAACTTCTCTTTCCGGAGGAAGTGGCTGACGTTCCTGAGATCCAAGATAGGACGCAGGCCTTTGTCCTTCTTGGGCACCAGAAAGTAGTGGGAATAGCAATCACGACCTACTTCTGGGGCAGGAACTCGCTCGATGGCTCCCTTGGCCAAGAGTGCCGAAACTTCCTGTTGGAGAAGGGCCAGATGATCCTCCGACATGCAATGGTGCTGAGGTGGCATGGATGGAGGGGTAGTCTTGAAGGGGAGGGAGTAGCCCCTTCGGACTATCTGCAAAACCCACCTGTCCGATGTGATGGTGCGCCAGTGGGGGAGGTGATGGCGAATCCTGCCGCCCACTTGCGATTGGTGGCCCTGGAAGGTCGGACTAGGAGGGTTTGGAGGCTGCTGCAGAGGGGGCTGTGGTGGACTGGCCCGCTCGCTGGCCCCGAGAACCATGGCGGTGGTTCCCACGTCCCCGGCCGTGCAGGGGCTGAACAACTTGCACCGGCCTGTGGCTCTGGGCGGAACGTGGCGGGGTACCCCTTCCGTAGCCACAAAAGGGGCGAAAAGCAGACTGCGCAGGGCGGGTGGTGGAGAGACCCAAGGACTTGGCCGTAGCCCGAGAGTCCTTGAAGCGCTCTAGCGCGTTGTCTGCTTTGTCGCCGAACGGGCGACGGCTATCAAAGGGCATGTCCATAAGGGTAGCTTGGACATCCCCGGAGAAACCAGTCGACCTCAGCCAGGCGTAGCGTCGAAGGGCTACCGACGTTGAAATCGTCCTGCCTAGCGAGTCGGCGGTGTCCAGTCCACAGCGAATGGTAAACTTGGCTGCGTCTCTCCCCTCGGCAACTGCACGGGAGGACGGCCCGGGCCTCCTCCGGCACTGGGGCAGCACCTGCGCCACCGTATCCCACACAGAGTGGGTGTAACAGCCCAACAGACATGCGGTGTTTATCGACCGCAGTCCCAAGCTGGAGGAAAACATCTTCACAAGGTGGTCCAGCTTTTTGGATTCCCTATCAGGTGGTGCATTAGGGAATGCGACTTTGGATGTGGAGGCTTGGACCACCAAGCTCTCAGGGGAGGGGTGTTGAGAGAGGAAAGAGGGGTCGCCCGGAGCCGGGCGGTGGTGTCGGGCGATCATCCTATTCACAGGAGCCCCTGTGTTGGGCCTGGACCAGGTGCCCAAAACGACATCAGTGAGGGCTTCATTGAACGGCAGCAGGGGCTCCGAAGAGCTCGCTGCTGGTTGAAGCACCTCTGTCAGGAGGTTAGTCCTGACTGCCACCGTAGGTAGCTCGAGGTTGAGGGCCTCGGCCGCCCTGCGCAACACCACTGCGTAAGAAGCTCCCTCCTCCGTAGCCATGGTAGGAGAAGACAACATGCCAAGATCTGGAGAAGTATCCAGCCCACTGGCATCCCCAAACTCCTCTCGCCAGTCCGGATTATATTCCAACTGGTCAGTTAAAGGGTCTCCAGACCCCTCCCAGTCCTCCTCACCCTCCTCTGGTTGCCAATCGGGCCTAAAAGAACCAGGGTGGAACAGGGGCACAAAAGTACCCGTCGGTGCCGAAACCGGCGTCGGTTGACGTCGGTCTGGCTCCGTGTCCACCTCGGGGTGGAGGCCGGGGTCGACGCCGGCTGGGGACACAGCCGGTGTCGGCTGCGGACATGGTGCCGGTGGAATTGGCGCCGGGGGAGGCGTGATTAGGTCGACTGGCGCTGATCCGGATCCAGGCCTGCATCCAAGGGGAACCTGCGGTGCCGGGGCCGAAGCCGCCGGCGTTGAAGGCCCAGGGCCCCCAGCCGAATCCGTGGGGCCCGAAGCTGCCTAAAGATGGCATGCATCGCCTCGTAGAAACTCCGAAGCTGGGCAGGGGTCGCATCCGGTCCCGGAAAAGGAGGGAAACCCAGAGTTGACCCAGCAGGCTCCGAATGCGGCACCGCGGAAGGGGCACCACCCGCATCCCTTGTCGTGTCGGCCGACGGACAGGGAGAAGTCGAAGAGCGGCGATGCTTCTTCGACTTCTTCTTGTGCTTAGACTTACTTGATGAGTGCGAAGACTTGGAAGAGGACTGGTGGTGGTGGCTCCGCGACCGGTCCCTCGACCTCCCACGCGACCCGGACCTCGAGCAGCGCGGAGCGGACTGCCGGGCCTCGAGAAGCTTTCGGGACCGCTCCCGCAAAGACTTCAGATTCATGGTCCGACAGTCGGAACACGACTTGGAGTCGTGTTCGGGTTCTAGATAGAACAGGCACACGCGGTGCGGATCCGTCACCGACATCAACCGTCGGCAGGAACCGCAAGCGTTGAAACCGGGCATCCCTTACGTGCACCAGGAGTCGAAGACTCATAAACGGCGTCGACAAAAGTCGGCAAAAAGTCAGTCAAAAAGTGACTGGGGGTACAGCTCTCTCCGGATCTGCGCTGGCTGGCGCGGAAAAAGAAAGAACTGACGTCAGCGCGCGAGGGCGGCGTCTAAGTAGCTACTGTGACGTCATCCCGGCGAACACGACGCCAACGACGAACGCGGAGCCGACCGACGCCCCCTGTCAACGCGGAGGGGTACTGCTGACGAAAAATTCTCCGGTTCCAGTCTGACGCCTGGGGGTAATTCTAAAGGTAAGGAATCTATAACTAATTGTCTCTTTCAGATATCTGGTTATAATGAATAATATATAATATATATAATTATTCCACAAGATGCTACGCTGGCAGTGGCAGCCAGGGCTTTAGCATCTCAGCAATATTTTTACAACACCCCACAATCTTTTGTATTCCAATGTATTGAACTGGCCCTGACGTGGAATTTCTTTAAGTTCAAAGATCAATTATATCTACAGGTCTCTGGGACCTCAATGGGTGCCACCTTTGTACCATGCCTGGCATGTATCTATATTGGTATGTTTGAGACACTCTACATCTATCATGAGTCTAACACTTATTGTAACAACTTGACTCTTTGGAACCATTATATTGATGATGTGCTATGCATCTGAATACAAGTTTCAAGCAGGAGGGTCCTAGGGAAATTTAAAGACCTGCAAAGGATTCAATCCCCAACTATTAACAGATAAAGACACGTACGAAATCCTTGCGTCTATCATGTGTAAAAGTGAAATACAAATAAAAGATAATTAAGCCATAGACTATTCCACACAGATTAAACTGTGGGAAATTCCCTTTCAAGGACGAAATCCCTCACTCACCAAAGGTGACATGCTTCATCATATGGGATTCTCCTCACGAAGGAAAAACCTAGTTCCTTCGAGGGCTACAACCCCCTCTCTGAGAGGGAGGAGCTCAGGGATGTTTTTGGGTATCTAATTTTTAAGATGTTCTAAATCCACATAGATGAGCAGAATGGTGTGAACGAGGACGCAGCGCAAAACAAATATAAAAAATGTGGAGGAAGTGAGAATAAAACTAGCTAGGGGGCGTCATATATATGTTTTATTCAGAAGCACCCTCTGCCAGGATTAAAAACAATAGTGCATCAGCGACATAGATTTAAGTCGCAATGATATGTTGTAAATTAATGGTCGACATGTTTCAGCCTAGAGTGCCCCCATGATCGGGCAAGGCTTTCTTCAGGACCTATACAATGCTGCTGCTGGTGCTCAAATAAGAATACAAACAAAGGATACAAGAACTAAATGTGTTCAAAACTCCAACTGCTCCGGAAGGTAAAATTACCTATTGGAAACAGAAACAGAAACATTGATTGGAATTCATGCAACCTGTGTGGAAACATATTTAAAAGACACCAAAGATGTCTTGCGGCTGGTGGAAGATATACGGTTTGACATTGAGCATGATTTTCTCGTCTCCTTTGATGTGGAATCGTTATATACGTGTATTCCCCAAGATGAGACTATCGACCATTGAGGCTTTGCTCATGAATAAAGCTCCGGATACAATTACTCCTAGCTAGTTTTATTCTCACTTCCTCCACATTTTTTATATTTGTTTTGCGCTGCGTCCTCGTTCACACCATTCTGCTCATCTATGTGGATTTAGAACATCTTAAAAATTAGATACCCAAAAACATCCCTGAGCTCCTCCCTCTCAGAGAGGGGGTTGTAGCCCTCGAAGGAACTAGGATTTTCCTTCGAGAGGAGAATCCCATATGATGAAGCATGTCACCTTTGGTGAGTGAGGGATTTCGTCCTTGAAAGGGAATTTCCCACAGTTTAATCTGTGTGGAATAGTCTATGGCTTAATTATCTTTTATTTGTATTTCACTTTTACACATGATAGACCCAAGGATTTCGTACGTGTCTTTACGTGCTATGCATCTGGCCTGTGCCAGAAGATGATTTGTTATCATGCCTACAGTGTGTGAGTAATCTTGACTCTCACATTCGCTTCACATGGAATGTCAGCCGGGATTCTATTTCATATCTTGACCTTGACATTTGTCAAAGACTTCCGCTTTATGACAGAAGTTCACCAGATGCGGACTGACAAGAACTCTTTGCTTCACTATGCTTTGTACCACCCGAGGGCCTTACGAGACAATCTGCCTGTAGGTAATTTTTTGCGGTACAGGAGAAATTGCTCTGAAACAGACATTTGAGGAACAGTTCGTGTCTCGCCAAAATCGACTTGTGCAGAGGGCTTATTCAAGACAGGTAACAACTAAGTGCAGAAGAGAGCCATTAATGCACCTCGCTCTGCTCTGTTGGTGACGCATCAAAAATGTAAATCGGAATGCATTATGGTAGTCATGATCGTTGACCCTTTGGCCTCCAAGATGCACCAAATTATTCGTAAGAACTGGTACCTGCTACGGGTAGGATCAAGCCTGGTCCCCCCCTTCAGTTTGCTTTATGATGAGCTTCCAATGTGAGGGATATGTTGGTGCATACTAGAATTGGGAGTGTATCTAAAAGGACACAGAATAACCTTCCTACAATTAAGGGGCATTATCCCTGCGGTTGTTGAAGCGTATGTAATCTTACATCACCATCGCAACAAGTAGTGAATGGACGAACCTAGTTTCAAAACAAAATGAGCAACTCTAATTGCTGCTTTATCGTCTATAGACTGCAATGTCCTTGTCGGTTGTTATACATTGGGCTTAACCACGAGAAAGGTGAAAGTTCGTATGCAGGAACATATCAGTACCTTTAAGACTAAGACTGACAACTAAATTGGTTCCACATTTTAAAGAAGCATGGTCCTTGAATGTTTAGACCAGAGCTTTGAAGGGAGCAAAGGAGGCTCTTATTAAACAGGAAGCTCGTGGATTTTTTATGAGCAGACAAAGAAGACAGTCGAATGATTTAGTGTAGCGGCATAGAATATATAATGGCACCCCTATCAGTACTATCCCTGTTTCCAGAATTAGAGCGGAGGGGTTTGCATGTCTGCACTCCAGTGGTTGTTGCTTTGAAGTATTACACTTACAAGTAGCTCCCTTGATCTGTGACGAGTATAGATGTTTTTGTAGCTTGGTTTTACATAGGAACATCCATTGGAGGGCCCCCCCCCCTTATTTATTATGGACCGGGTTTAAGTTTTCACTGAAGTGAAACATTAGCCTCCTAGATATAAACAGGTGAGGTGATGCCCTTTTTCCACTTTTGGTTGTTGGTTTGATCATATCACATCGGAGCGTCAGACTGTTTGATGGTGTTACGTTTTTTCACGTCCTACAATTATAATAATTTTGTTGACAAGTCGCTGGGTTAGAGTCTACTCCTTTGCCGGTTATGTCATAATCTACATAGATGTACAAGGCAGCCATCTTTCCTTTTGGCATAATCTCAAAATGGCGCCCGGTTGTTTAACGTTATAGCGTTCGATACCACAAGAGTGAGGCAGGGGAGGCGAATTTCTCCTGTGTGGTTCTCTGCATTGCTTGTGTAACCGGACAGAGACATTTCTTCTGACACCGCAGTTTGGTTTCACCTCCTTGGTTTAATTGTTTGGGCCTTCGTAGGTACCCCTCCATTGGGCTGCTTTGACCCCAAAATCTCCAGTCTGATTTATCACTTTTCTGGTTGGAGCACTTCTTAGCAGGCATTTAATCTGCTTTAACCAAGTCAGTCTATTTTTTCACCACCTACTGGGGCATTCTGGCGGCCAGGTGAATGTTGGGCATTAATTGAGGCTGGTGCCAGGGTTTGATAAGACAGTTGACCACCATTTCTGATGTGTAAACTGCTTGCAGCTCTCGTTTCACTCTTTAGGCCCTGTAAACAGGAGATATAATGCACCTAGAGGATTGAGGCATATATTCTTTCCTATTTTCTTTTCCATGCCTGTGCTAATACGTTCAAACAATTGATGATCCTCTATTTGAGCACCTGTGATACAGCCGAACTCGTTATATGTTTGAGCTTCCCATTGAATGGGACTGCTTATTTTTTCAGGAGGTTTAATTTTGAACAGATCGAGTGCATGAACCATTGACCATTGGTAGGCCTTCACATGATGGCAATGTGGTAAATATGGAGTTTATTTTCTTTTTTTCACATTACTGATTTGTACAGCCATTGATGATAGTTTATTCTTTTGACCGCTTTTGTTGTATTTTCCCTTTTCTCACTCAGTACGATGTACTGTTAGGGGATGGTTCGGTCCTTTTTCCTTGATGAAATTGCCGGAACCTGCTTTGGCAATGAAAAATGTTAGCTGTTCATTTACCTGGTGGAATGAGTTTTATTGGTATTTTAACCATGCCCTAAAGACCTACATAATTAGGGTGATTTTGGTTTTTAGGACACACTTTTACTATTTGTTTCCTGGGTGTGATGTACGACTTCTCGGATTTTTAGAAGAACTTATTCTTGGGTGGAGATACAAGGACATAAACCTTTGCAATGAGCTACACTCTGCAGCAAATCTAGAAAATCTTTCTCCTGCTTCTGTAGGAAAGCGCAGACTCTGACAAGTTATCCCATTGAGCAGCATGACTTGACAGTCTTATGGTGGTTGCTTTTGTGAGTTGCATCCTATGTTTTATACATATTTTTTACCATAACTTTTCAGACGGTTTGTCACTGTGACACTACACCTAAGTGTACTACCATTTTTGCAGTATCACCCACAGTTGATGGTTATTCTCTAATGCCGGGTCTTTGGTTATTTTTTTGTTTTTTTTGTCCTCATTGTGCAATATTTTGGAGATGGAGGTATCAGGGGCCCCCGACCAAACTGTTCCAAACAGGGGTTTCCCCCTGAGTAGGCGCCTGTGTGTGCGGGGGGGTTTTTCCAACCCTTCTTTTCGTAGGGGCCCCTTTGTCCGCTTCCAGAGTACACCCCTTTCGGGGGGAGAGCTAGCCAATTTGACTACTCGTTCAAGCCCTTGCTTGAAAGTTTTATTGCATTGCCTAATCATTGGACAGTCCTGATACATTCAATAAATTTTCAAGTTAGCTGATTATGTTGTTCCCAGATATCCCAAAATGTATATCTTTTACTCTTCTTCCCGCATCTATCTAATTTGTTTACCCTTTGAATAGAAGCCAGCCATTCCTTATGTGTTGAAGGTATATTTTTCACCCATTTAATGCATATTTCTCTTCTAGCCAACAGTATCAACAGAAAAAGTAAGTTTTCCTGGTCTTTGTTCAGTTTTGGATAACTCGCATTAATGTGTCCTATCCCAAAAATAACAAGATCTATGCTTACCTCTACTGGTTGACCCAACAGCCTTGAGAAGACCTTACCCGCCTCTCTCCAGAATTCCTCAAGCTGGGGGCACTGCCGAAACATATGTAGGTCGTCTGCTCCTTCTTCCCTGCATTTTGGACAGCCTCCCACCTTCTGCTTATTGAGCTTGGATAACCTCTTTGGTGACCAGTACGCTCTGTGTGCGGTAAACAAGTGGTTTTTTCTCAGGGGGGCGGATTTCACAATACGCCAATGCAGGGTCTTTATGTTGAAAGGTGCTAAAGGACCTGCATAGTATATTTTTGAAGTTACTTTGGCTTTAGGAGAGTGGGATTCTTTTTGTTGCGAATTGTCTTTGAATAGGGGTTACCCCATTGTTCTCAATTCCCCTCTATAGCTCCTCTGTGTTTAATGAATCTTCTACTAAGACCATTTATGCAGGATGCTGGGAGAAGTTTGTTGCTTGATGTTCTTCCCGGCAAATCCAACCCTAATAGGTCCAATTGTCGGATGGTCTCCTTTTCTCGCTGTCTGTAGCCCAGCATGCACAGTGTTGTGATCAATGATGATATTTGAGATATTGTAGTGATGTTATGAATGATGTCATAGAACATTGCATGAGTGACATAATATGTGAGGTAATTAGCTGTGAATGGCGAGGGTGTTAGTTATAGTTACTTTAGGGCATGAGGTATAGTTACTTGAGAACTATAACTGGTGAATTTCAGTGGTTTTGTTTTTTTAAAACAGTACGTGTGAACTGATATTTTTTTCCTAACTACAACGGCCCTTTAACCTCTGTTTTTCTTATAGTGAATATCTAAAGTGTTTTTTTAATGCAAAGTAAGATATAATTACCATACATAACTATAAAGTCACTTTAAACTTAGTTTTTTCCCAGTGAATTTCTGTTATCTTTTTTTGTTTTAACTTAAAGTAAGATGTCAATTGCTGTGCAAAGTGTGTGATTGGTTGGACGAGGGCCTGCACCTAACCCCCTCGCTGATACCTATTCCCCTCCCCCCGCAGCACATGGCCAACAACTCCTCGTGAGTGCCCTAAAAGGCACACACCTTCCCCCCCCCCCCAACCCGCTGCTGTGCACTGGGCGCAGGGACTGGCGGTAGACCTTTTCTGAAAAACGCACACACGTTATAGTTAGGAAATGGATTTAAAAAAAAATAGAAATTCACTGAAAAAACCAAAGGTTACAGGGACGTTATAGTTAGGCTCAGGTTTCACTCGTACAACACCAGAGAAATTCAACGGTTATAGTTAGCTGAGCTAACTATAACTCTCGCCCCCGCAATGCACTGCTTATGACCTCACATATTACATCACCCATGACATGATCAGTGACATCACTCATGACAACTCAAATTACATTACTCATGACATCATCCAGTGAGTGTTTTTTTCAAAAGTTTGAGTGTTAAATATATATACTAAGGTGTATTGGTGAATCAGTGGGTGTGTGAGTGCCTGTATGGATGATTCAGTGGGTGCGTGACGGTATAAGTGAGTGATTAGGTGTCTCAGTGAATGTATTGGTGAGTGACTGGTTGCGTGAATGTCTGTATCAGTGTGTCAGTTGGTGCCTAAGTGGCTGTATGGGTGTGTGAGTGGATGCGTGAGTGGCTGTATGGGTGAGTGATTAGGTGTCTGAGTACCTGTATGGCTCTCTGAGTTGGGTGAGGGGGTGTGTGACTGCCTGTATGAATGAGGGAGTGGGTGAGTTAGTGGCTGTGTGGGTCAGTGAATGCGTGTGAGAAGGACTGCATGGGCAAGTGTGTGTGTATGGCTGTGTCGGTGAGTGAGTGAGTGGATGTGCCAGTGGTATATGGGTGAGTAACTGTATGTGAAAGGCAGTATAGGTGAGTGTTGGGGTATTTGAGTGACTGTATGGGTGAGTGACGGATTGTGAGAGTGGCTGTATGGGTGTGTGCTTATGTCAGTGACTGTTTAGGTGAGTGAGTACGTGTTAGTATCTGTATGAGTAAATGAGTGGGTGTGTGTATGTAAGTGTATGGGTGAGTAAGTGTCTGTGTGATTGACTGTAAGGGTGAGTGAGTAGGTGTGTCAGTAGATCTATGGGTGACTGACTGAGTGGCTGTACGGGTGTATGAGTGGATATGTCAGTGGCTGTATTAGTGTGTGAGTGGGTGTATGAGAGGCTGTATGAGTGAGTGGATGTGTGTGTGTGTAGTCCTAAGACTCGGGGAGTGGCTGTGTAAGTACTGGAATGGGTGTGTGAATGGGTTTGAGAATGGTAGTGTGGAAGTTGGAGTGGATGTATGAAAGGTTATATGGGGGTTGAGTGGGTGCGTCAGAGATTCTGTGGATGATGTCATTTGAGATGTCATCAGTGATGTCACTGACCATGTCATGAGTGATGTAATATGCAGTGCATTGCGGGGGCACAAGTTATAGTTAGCTCAGCTAATTCCTAGCTGTAACGTCCCTGTAACCTTTGTTTTTTTTCAGTGAATTTCCCCTGGCGCATTGCTGCTTGGGGGAAGAAGTCCACTTTAGTCCTGAGACCCTCCGGAGGCAAGGGGACCTCATCCCCCAACCAGCAGTGTATCGAGGGGCGCGTTTGCAGAGTGGTCGAGAATGGGGGTGTGGCCTCTGAACACCTCTCAGCAATTCTCCTGTGTGTAGCTTACTGGAGGTAACAGGAGGTCTTGTTGGCCCCCAAGGACCCTCAGCAGCTAAGGTGACTTCATCCCCCAACCAGCAGTGTCAGGAGGCGTGTTTGCAGAGTGGTGGAGAAAGGGAGCGGGGCCTCCTGCAAGAACCCCCCCCCCCCGAATTCGGCCCCGGGGACCCCATCCCCTGAGGCCCGGCCTGTAGTGGTGGTGCCCTGGTCCCACCCAGGGCACCCACTTTTGGAATGTTGGGGACCGCGGGGGGAGCTTCAAGGCCCCCGCCGTCTCCCCGACTCCTACATGAGCCGGCATTGCTTTGAGACCCAGGGAGCTGGTAACATGCAGCTACTTGCCTCTCAAAGCAATGTCTCTTTCCCTGCTCGCTTGACAGCTGGCAGGGAAACAGACATGCTCTGCTTTCAGCAAGCCAGAGCATTTTTGGGCACGCGGGGACATTGCAGGAGTCGGCCCAGAGTGGTGCTGCGTGGCCTCCCCTCCCATATTCTATTTTGCCTTAGGGAGATGGTGGTCCCCGAGGCTGCGAGGGGCGAGCGCCCCCTGCCATCAGTTTGGCAAAGGCCCGGGGAAGGTGACGGTCCCCGTGGCTGCGCGCCCCCCCCCCCCCCAATAATTAAATTTAAAGCCCCGGGGAGGCTGGTGGTCACTGGGGGGGAGGGGGGGGTCTGCCCCCGTACCCCCCCTTCCCCCTCGAATTATCTGCTAAGCTCCGGGGAGGTGGTGACCCCGGGACTAGAAGGGGGTCCATGAGGACCCCTCCATTAATTAAAGAAACAAGCCCCGGGAGGTGGTAGTCTCCCCCTCTGCATAACTGATAAAACTCTGGGGCGTTGGTAGCCCCTGGGGTTTTATTTACCTCTAGGAAAGTGGAGGGGGCGGGGGTGGGCATGCGCCGTAGAATTTGTTTTTTTTAAAAAAAAGCTTTTAAATCCCCCCACCATATCGGGGGGTGGGGGGTCAGGGTATTCCTACCCTGCCCCCTTTTCTTATTTTTTACTTTTTCTCTGGGACTCTGCTTCCCAAAAAAAGAGAAAAGGCTGAGGCCCAAGATGGCTGCCGACACTTCCTGGTTGAAGTGTTGGCAGCCATTCAAAATTTAGTAGGATCCGTGATTCCACTGCAAGGACTCGCGTCCCCAGATATCTATATGTTCTAGGCATATGAGCTGTAGATCATATGCTATGCATAGATCGCCATCTAGTGTTGGGTCCGGATGTTTGCACTTTGTTTTTCTTCGAAGAAGTCTTTCCAGTCACGAAGTAGGTGGCTCCTCCTTTCGGTGATAGTGCGCATGGGCATCGACTCCATTGTTAGATTGTTTTTTTCCGCCATCGGGTTCGGATGTATATCGTTGCGCTCCTGTTTGACACCGTTCCTTCGGGTTTTTCTCGGCCGCAAGATACTCACCCTCGACGGTATTGTTTTCGATCGCGTCTCCCTTTCTATTGCTATCGTAATTACTTAAAATAATCTTTTGAACGGAAAGTTGTGGAAGGCCTTCGGGCCTACCCGCGTCGGGTCGACCTGCAGTCAATGGAACGAACTCCCTTTAAATTCTGTCTTCAGTGTCACGCGAAATACCCGCGAACCGACTCACATGAAGTGTGTAACCTGTGTTTGTTCCCCGAACACAAAGAACATGACTGCGACGCATGCCAGGCTTTCCGCTCCAAAAAAACACTTTGCGACCGTCGGGCTCGATGTCACGACACGCAGAGCCAGCACACAAGCTCCATTCCGGACATCTTTGGTCAACAGTCGGACGAAGAAACCGGCGAGGCCATGGGAACAGAGGAGGACCAGGAGCCAGTCGACATCTCAGATTTTGAATCCGGCCAAGAGGAGGACATTCCACATGGTCAACGTACCGTGAGTAAAGCTCCCCCCTCATCCCAAGACACAAGTTCACTAAAAAAGAAGGCTCTGGTCCAACCCGCGCCCTCAGGCCCCTGTCGGTACCGAGATCACGCTTGACGCCCCGCCCTCTGGCTCGGCACCGAAGCCTACAAAAAAGCCTTCCGGCTCCGAAAAGACTCCTTCCAAACCAAGTTCGGAGCCTAAACCTTCGGGGTTGAAACACAAGTCCGGCACCGACCCCCACCATTCAACCCCGAAAAAATCGTCGGATCTGAAAACATCAACGGTTTTGACTCCGGCACCGAAAAGTTCGGCGCCGAAACGGACAGAAAGGCAGAAAACAGCTACAAAGCACAGTTTCGATGCCCCAATTGAAAAACCGGATCCGAAACAAAAGCTTTTGTATATCCATCCACAGATTGGCCATATCACCACTAAAGTGACTCTAAAAAGAAGGGCTGATTTACAAGAAGAATATCACATCCCTTCAAAGAAGAGATCGAGATCGGTTGGAACTAACCCTCCTCCTCTTCCTCCACCTATTCTTCCTTCATCACCTCCTTCCCCTCCGATTCAACCAATTTCACCTGAACATTCACCACCACATACACCTGACTTCCAGGATGATGGGATGATGATCAGGAGAGGGATGATGGTCAGCCATTACAAGACCCATGGGACGATTATAACACCAACTCGCCCACAGACAATGATCCCGACCGGTACCCTACCAAACCCTCTCCACCAGATGATAGTGTAGGCTACATTGAGTTACTGGGTAGAGCTGCCAACTATCATGGAGTCAGCTACATAAAGAGTCATTAGAAGAGGATTTCCTCTTTGAAATCCTCAGTACCACACAGAAGTCATCACATACACTGCCCATACTTTAAAAAAAAATGTAATTATTTTTTTATTGAAGTTTTGATACACAGAAAAACATAGAATGCATCGTCTAGCAAACATGGTGAGAACCATTGCCCTATCCCATATCATTCCTAGGTCATCTATTGGTAACTTTATACATAGAACAGAAGCAGTCATATAAGGATCAAGGTTTGCATGTACACGAAAAGGTCAAAATTACCATAAAGATCAAAAAGAAAAGCATTAACCATGAGAAAAACACTAAATAAACCCCAACTAGTTGGGGGTAAACAAAAAACAGCAATGCGTTATATCACAATTTGGTGAAATGGAAAGTCACAACATCGCATTCTTTGTCAGCGATACACTTATTAAAGGAAGAGCATACATTAATGAGAAAAATGTGGTGCCCCCACGACATTGAACCCCTAGTGACCATAGGCACAACAGTATCCTATCCCTTCCCAGTCTCTGCTTATACATCTGAGTGTCAGTGCCCTAGGGCACATCTGAACCATCCCCTGTCATGGCCCGGGCCCGAACCCAATCTTGGAATGGGCCTCAGATTTCCCGGGGTCTGGATGCTGTCGGCATTAGCTCCCAAAATGTATTCAGTTGTTCCTGACAGAGTGTGACGTCTGCTATCCAGCATTGTTTGTGGGACCCCGGCTCTCCCCCAGGACATGGCCACGCGTCTCTTCGCCAAGAGTAGCAGCATGGCCAATAGGCGTCTGGACTCCACTGGCATGTCTTTCGTGTACAACAAGAGACCCAGCAAGGGCGATGGCTCCAGTCTTAGGTCTAGTATCTCATTTATGAAGGTAAAAATCGCCACCCAGTATTGCGCCATCTAGGGGCAATGCCAGGCCAAATGAAGAAAGGGAGCCTGCGAAGCGTTACATCTCCAGCATCTGGCATCTCCCCGAAGACCCATACGCATGAGTTGCGCAGGTGTACTATAGTACCTATGCAGAAATTTAAAATGGATCAAACGTAGTTTATAGTTCGGGGAAAGCAGCTCTAGCTGCCCACAGCAGAACTTCCACTGTTCCTCTGTCAGGGGTGTGGGTAATTCCTCATTCCAGCCCTCGAATGACATATGTTTGGCAATAGGGAAGTCGGTTTGCATCGTAGTGTAGAGACGAGTGATCAACTTATGCTGGGCGGTTTCGATATCAACTGCTCGAATGCAGTCAAGGTAGGTGGGGGGGAGGGAAAGGAATCGTGCAATTTGCGGCAGGTGACCCTGATTCTGTAATATAAAAGCAGGTCCGAAAAGTGCGTGGTGCTCGTCTCCGTATTATCTGGGGGGGAGCGGAAGGTGTCCGCTGGATACAGATTAGCTAAGGTCGACCAGCCCAATCTCCCAGCCCTGAGCACTTCTCCCCGCTTCCCCATTGCCGGTATTAGGGGATTTATATGCAAGGGGAGCAGATGGAGCGAATAACACATCGTGTCCAGCTCTTGTACGCAGTTGATGCCAAGCCCATCTAAGCGTCTCTGTTGTATCTATTTCGCTTCTCGGTCTTTGGAATTTAGAAATAATTGCCACATTCATCGGAACCGGCGCAGCCCTATCTAATTCGATCGCTATATGTGGTTGGAACGGGGTAGGGAAAATCCAATGATGCAGAAACTGAGCCTGCGCACAGTAGGCATATAGAGAGATGTCTGGCGCACCCAGCCCACCCTGGTTCAGGGGTAGAGTTAAAAGCTACCAAGCAATACGAGCCTGCCCTCCAGCCCACACGAGCGTAATGAACAGGGATCTGAGTTTATGTAAAAAAGGCCTTAGTGAGAATAATGGGAAGATTGACGAAGAGATACAGAAATTTGGGCAGCACGACCATCTTTGCGATGGCTATTCTACCCGCGAGTGAAAGCGGAAGGCGCGCCCATGTCTCAAGTTTACTTTCAAACCAACTCACTGCACGACCGAAATTCATCGTCCAGAGTTCCTGCACATCTCGACTGAGCCAGACCCCCAAGTACTTAACTGGGCCCTCTGCCCATGTTAGTGGATAATCCAGTGTGAATGGGATCGTACTATCGGTCAGAGGGAGGATTGTGGATTTTTGCCAATTAATCTGAATCCCGGAGAGGCCACCGAATTTGATTAGTTCCCTTAGCACGGCGTGTATGTTATTCACTGGATCTGTGAGGTAGAGCGTGATGTCGTCCGCGTAAAGCGATATGGTCAGACCCCTAGACAAAAACCCCACTCCCCTATTTGCGCGATGTTGTCGAATTCTGGCGGCCAGGGGTTCCATTGCTATGGCGAAGAGGAGTGGGGACAAAGGGCACCCCTGTCTGGTGCCTCTGGATACAGGGAAACTCTCCGAAAGAAGGCCGTTAACTCTCAGCCTAGCTGTAGGACCTGTGTATAAAAGCCTAATTTGGGCTATAAAGGTGGGGCGGAGGCCCACCCTAACCAATACAGCCAAAAGATAAGACCATTCGAGGGTGTCAAATGCTTTGGTAGCATCTAATAGTATCGCCACCGCCGGGGTTTGGGGATGCAAGTAGTGGAGCAGAGCAAAGAATGTTCGCAAGTTATGTGCCGTCGACCTGCCCGGTATGAAACCGGATTGGTCTGGCCTCGCTATCAATGGAAGCAGTGGTTGTAATCTTTCAGCGATGAGCTTAGCCAAGATTTTATTATCCAGGTTAATAAGTGATAACGGGCGATAGGAATCCCGGCATGTAGGGTCCTTATCAGGCTTCAGTAATGTAAGTATGACTGCTTCGCACATCGAGGGAGGGAGGGAGCCGGTTTCCATCGATTCTTGGTAAACATCCAAAAGTCTTGGGGCAAGTATGTCACTATACGTTTTGTAAAAGGAGGCTGGTAGGCCATCAAGACCGGGGGCTTTGTCATTAGGAAGACTATTGATTACATTTGTTATGTCCTCCAGGGTAGAAGATTCATCCAAGTACTCCCTATTCGCTTTACTAAGCCAAAGCAACTCTAATGAGTCAAAGTATTTGCAAAGCTCCTCCTGCATATTAGGAATGGTAGACGTGTAAAGGTTTGCGTAAAAATCAGTTAAGTGGTTCAGTATTTGTTGCGACCCTCTGATTGGGTCCCCCCCGTTCTGTTGGAGTTCAATGATATTGTTAGTGGTTCTAGACGGCCTAAGCATACCTGCTAGTGTCTTCCCTGGTATATTGCCTTCCCCGTACCTTCTAGCTGGGCTATATTTCCCCAAAAACTTAACCTCAGGGTTAGCCTCTTCCGTATATTCAGAGAGCAGTTCTCTAGCTGCAGCCATATGTGTCCCGTTGTCAGAGGTAAAAAAACTCCTTCTCATTATCCTTCAATTGACTCTCAAGCATATGGAGCCTCTGTCTAATCGATTTTATAACTCCGGCCTGTCTCGCTATACAACAGCCCCGTATAACCACTTTGAACGCCTCCCACAGTGCACCTGCTGTCTCAACTGAGCCTTCATTTTCACTGAAGTAGTTACTTATATCTTGTCGAATCTCCGCGCGGAATACTTGGTCTAGCAGCGCCGTATTAGGAAGCCTCCACGAGAAGGGACGCCTCAGTGCTTTGGGGAGATCTAGCTGTAATAGGCATGGGGCGTGGTCTGAGAAGGTTCTGGGGAGAAGGGAGACATCCGAGGTCCACGCCGCAATGTCCCGGGACACTACCCAGAAGTCTAGCCTGGACCATGCGCTATGCTGTGCAGTTACGCATGATCCTTCAGTTTTATCCGGATTTCGGTGTCTCCATATATCTACCAGGTCATTAATTTGGATCAAGGAGTTCAGTGCTGCACTTGCCCTGGGATGTAAACTGCGGGACGTACCCAGTCTGTCCAAGGAGTCGTTTAAGATTGCATTAAAATCGCCCCCCCCAAATGACTGTGTCGCAGTCCAAGACTGCTATAAGGGCCCAAATCATGTGAAAGAAATCAGGGTCGTCTGTATTTGGCCCATATATTGCCGCAAATACTACCTCCGTTTCGCAGAGGGAGCCTTTGAGAACAATAAACTTGCCCTCTGTGTCAATGTGTGTATGTGTTGTTGTCCAGTTCAATCCCCTGCGCGTCAATATGGCTACTCCACGTGAATAATTAGAGTAGCCTGTGGAGTACGTCTTGCCCCAATGGCCATGCCTTAGCTTAACACTTGATGCATCAAAGAGATGAGTCTCCTGCAGGAAGCAGCAGTCTATCTTGTGGCGGATCAAGTATGCATGTATTAACCTGGCCTTCCTGTGGTCGTTCAGACCTCTGATATTCCAGGTTAAAAGCCTCAGGGATGTCATTTTATGTCATTGCGGTACATGTTGGGCGTGTCTCATTCCTCCCATATTCAACAAAGCAGGTGATGTGTGACAAGAAAATCAAGCATTGCTGCATTGCACCCCCCCGCCCACACCAACCCCCCAAATAGGTTGAGTTACAGTATCCCACCCTCCCCCCCAACTTCAAACAAACCCACAACATGAATATACTGAATAAGAGCTGGAGATCTCCCTTGAGGCGAGATGTCGCCGGCTAACACCCTGGTCAAAAACCAGGTGGCTGAGAGATTTCATGAGAACGTGACTCAAGCGAACAGGACCGTAGTGTTCCGACTCTCCATCCAATCCGGGGAAGCAAAGGCTAGTAGGACTGCCGCGTCTAGCATAAGGTACACCGGTAATGAGGTGTTCTTTTACCCCTCCTCCAGCACATTAAGTGCAGATCAGTGCAAAGTGAGCTCAAGTTAATCGTTGTCGCTAAGTGTTCCCTCCGTACGCTCTGTGGTTTTCGTCTGCCGTTTGTTTCCCGCGGCGTTTGGCAAATTTTAAAGCTGATTTCGCATCCGTGAAGAAATGCTGGTTTCCTTCATGATTAACTCTCAGCTTGGCCGGGTATAGCAGGGCGTATGTGATACCTGCCTGTCTGAGGAGACGTTTGGCGGGGACGAATTCACGTCTCGCCGATTGTACCGCTGGAGTGAATTCCGGGAAAATGGAGATCTGGTTTCCCTGGTGCGTTATCTGGCCCATTTCTCTAGCTACCCGCAAGATGGTGTCTCTATCCCGGTAGTTCAAAATACGGGCCAGGATGGGTCTCGGTGTACCTCCCACAGGTGGTTTGGGGTCCAGGGATCTATGGGCCCTTTCCACTATGAACAACGGTGAGAGAGATGTTGCAAAAAGATTGCGAAGGAGATTTTCAACAAAGTCCTCCACCGTGCCCATGGCTGTTGTTTTGGGGATTCCAGTTAGGCGAATATTATTGCAGCGGGATCTAGCCACTAAGTCCTCATTCTTGGCCTTGATAACTTCCAGCACTTTCCCCATATTCAGTAATTGTTCTCGTGACTTCGTGTGGAACTCATGTGCGTCGGAGACCCGGTTTTCAAGTTGGTCTATCCGGAGTTCGTGCGAGTCCACTTGTTTCTTAACTTGATCCAATCGATCCGTGAGCTTGTCAGTTTTAGTATCGATAGTTTTGAGGCTTGATCGCACCTCAAGAAGGATAGAGCGCATGTCGTCACTCCCCTCCGCCGCGCCCGATCCATGCTCATTTTCGGGTTCAGTCTCTGATTCCGCAGTGCTGGTATGTCTTTTATTTTCAAAGAGTAGCTTGGTTTGTCTAGTATCTGCCTTCCCCATTTCCTTGTTAGGCGACACCACTGGTTCTCGAGCGGCCGTTGAATAAGATGCCGCCGGGTGTGGCGCGCTCAGCGGCCTCTCCGCCTGAGCGACACAGCAATGGGACTATTAGAGATCACCGCTCCTCGCTTTCAGAGCCGCCGAAGATTGTGCAGGTCAAATAAGGGGAACCGGAGCCTCCCTCCGACGACTGAGCTGGGATTAGTAACACAAAAAGCCGCCACTGCCCCGGGTTAGAAGTGTTGTATGGGCACGAGAAGCCGTAGCCGTAGTTTCAGTCGCCCTGTGCAATTGAAGCCATACACCCGCTGAGCCTGCTTTGCGGGTAGGGATTTATTGCTGGCGGCTCCCCCAGCACAATAACAGTCAAAGGCACGTGTGGTGTACTCGGTGTTAATTCAGTGGCCTCAGCAGACTTCCATGGCCGTGTGCGGTGGTTTCTCCCTTCGCGCGTCTGAGCCTCCGCTTCTCCCGGCCGCCCGGGCTTTTCCTACACCACTCGGCGAGGACTGTCGCACACACGCCCACTGCCATGGCGCGCAGCGGGTCTCGGAGGCCGCCAATCGGGCCACCGCTCGGCGGCTCCAGTCCAATGGCGGTCGAGTCTGCTACCGGAGCTCAAAGCGCAGTATCTGCAAGCGAGGGGGCGCCGTCTCGCAGGCCCGCCCCCGGGATCGCACCAGCCCCGCCGGGGCAGCCAGAGCCATCCCGCGAAGCCTCCCCGCTTATCACTGCAGATCGGCGCGCCCACTGCGTTCACGAGCCGGCCACGTAGTCTTGGTCCGGCCTCTGGGCACAATGTCTCGTCCCTCATCCGGGCACAGGCAGGCCGCGTTCCCCAAGCTCCGGGGCCTCCGCCGATGCCGCGTGTCTATGCACACGCCGATACGCTCTGGGCTCGCAGCATGCACACGCAATTTCGATCGCAGCGCGGAACAGCCCGCAACAGTCCGATGGCGCTTGGGGGCGTGGCCGGACGCCGATGGAGACGGAGGCCTGAGCTGCTGCCGGTGAGCCCCCCATCCAGTGCCATCCTGCCCGATATAGAGGGGCCCCAGACACAGGCAACATCCACCCCGACCCTGGAAGCACTGGGGGAATCAAACGGTGCGGGGTAGCAAACCAGCCATCGCTGGGATCAGACCGAAAACCACCACTGGCGAAGAGACCGCGAGGCCAAGCAAAATGGCGGCTGCGATCTGACTGGCGGCGACTGAGGGGGCTGAGGACGCCACAGACACGGGGAGCGCTGCGGACACCTGCTGCTGGCGAACAGACGGCGGAACAGTAGAAGCCCTCACTACTCACACCAGCAAGGTACGCAGAAATCACGGGGGCGGCCGCAGAGACACTGCGGCGGCCCAGCATCACGGCGCAGAGAGTACCCGGTGGTGGGAAGACCGAGCCCGGGAGCAAGCAAGCGGAGCGCGACGTGCTGGAAATAGCTGGGTTATGTTCCCAAGCTGACCGCCGCAGGTAGATCTCCCCATGGGACCCTAGGGCCGAGCGCCGGCAGCGAGACCACAGAAGGCGGCTGAGCGGGAGGACGGCGGTGGCTGGGCTGGTGGTGTCCGGCGAAGCCCGGAACAGAGCTCGTGCAGAGGGAGATACGGGCGAAAGCGGTGCACAAGCGGCTGTGGGGGAATTATTGATCCCTCCAACTGATGTAGAGGAGGCCCAGGATAGGCGGCAGGAGAACGGACGGCGAGCCGGACAAAATGACGGCCGAGACCTAGGACGGACCAAGAGCCGGGGGCCTCCTTAGAGTCAATATCACCCACGCATTGGGCGACACTCCCCAGGACTCCTGACCCTGCCGGGAGAAGAGAAGAAGTTCGGCACGTACCTGAGAGCCCCCAGCCGCCATACGAGGAACCCAGTGAAGTCACCGGGCGGGAGGCCGGAGGGAGCGGTACCTGCCGGCGGGATTCCGGTGGGAAAGGGCAGTAAATGAAGCGGGAGCTGGCGCATAGGAAATCCTCCTACTCCCCCTGGGAACACCCTGCTGTAATCTAAAAGCAACACACACCCCCCCCCCCTGCTGGAGCACCGAAGAGGGAAGGGAGGGGGTTCGACGGCTCATAAGGAGGCCCGTGGGTCACCAGCACGGCCCCCACGCTGTCAGGACCCGGAGAACTGAGGCCAGTGACTAAATAGGGAACGCCAGAGGACGGGCGGCCGAGGCAGCATTGCAGGCCACAATACTACCGGAGCGGAAAGTCATAGAGGCCTGCCGGATACTCAAGGGCCCGGGTGCAGCTGCGGAGAGGGAGCACCCGCCCGACCAATAGACCCTGAAGACACATTTGCCACAAGGCATAGGAGAGGCGCAGCCAAGCTACTCACACCGGAATCCAACAAAGACGAGGAGCAGACCGCCACCCACGTAAGCAGGGTTGACACAAGCGGTGGGCAGCTGACAACAGCCGGGCTCTCCTTCAGCTATCCCGTGAAGAACGCCGGGGGGCGCCGGAGCAGGCCTGAAGTGCTGCTTAAGGAAGGCCAAATATGGCGGGCTGTGGAAACGCATAGGAGCAATAGACGCCTGGTCAGAGCTGGGAACTGACCAGCGGCAACAGAAACAGAAGGGCCATTCGGAGGACCCAAATTGCAGGATAAACACCGGCGGGAGGCAGACCAGAGCTGCTACTAAAGGAGAGCATGTGGGGCGCCACTAAGGGGGGAAGTACTGAACAACGCTATCTGGTGGCACCGGGATACGGAGGGGGAAGAGACGGGAGAAGGCCCATACAGTGGAGAAGCGGCTGTAAGCGACACCCAGCTCCAGTGAAAAAAGCGGAGACCGGCGCCCCGGACATCGACGCGGACAAGGGGGGCTCCCCAAGAAGGAAACCACCAACACCATGGGGAGAGTATCCAAGAGGCAGGACATGGAGCAGCAAAATGAGTCGCCAGGAGAGGATTCGGGGGACGCCCACCCGAGAACAGGAGCGCGCACGGACAAGACGGAGAACCATGAGGACCCATCCCTCTGATATATTGAAGGCCATAGAAATGTCAAGAACAGCAGTGGAAACAAAAATTGATACACTACGCGAAGACCTGGGCCTGCTCAGGGCAGATCACAGGAAGCTGATGGACCGGGTCACGGCGACAGAGGAGGAGATCCAGGAGCTGAAACCACAGGTGATTGCGTCTGCTCCGAGATTTGATGCGATAGAGAAAAGGATCCAAGCGCTGGAACCGGGCGGAAGACGCTGAAAATAGAGCAAGACGCAATAACCTGCGAATTATCGGCTTGCCAGAGAAAATTGAAGGAAATGACATGGTAACCTATTCGGAAAACTGGATCCGAACAGAAGTGGCGGAAGAAGGCCTGTCACCATACTTCGCTTTGGAGCAGGCACACAGAGTCCCGACTAGGGCGCTCCCTCCTGGACGGCTTCCGAGGCCAGTAGTAGCCCGGCTACTCTTCTACAAAGACAGAGACCATGTGCTCAGCCAAGCCCGAATCAAAGGATAACTCCGAATCGAAAACAGCATCATACGCATCTTCCCGGACTTCTCAAGGGAAGTGCAAAAGCAGAGGGCGTCCTACACCGCAGTCAAGCGGAAGCTACGACAAATGGGGGTACAATACTCCATGGTATTCCGGGCTAAGCTCCGGCTGATTTCCGCGGGAGCAACCAAATTCTTCAATACCCCACAGGACGCATGGGACTGGGTTGATGGGCAAGCACCACAAGAGAGACAAGAAGGAAGACGAGAGACAGCAGGACGAAATAACCCAAGCACTGCAGGAGGAGGGGGAAAACCTAGGAGCTCACCCACAGTAGAAGAGCTGCAACGAGACAGGCAGAATGCTGTGGCGGCAGTCGCCTCCCTGAGCAGGCAGGGGCCGAAGAGCGTATCTTCAATGTCGGGGGAAGACCTGAGAGACTCAGACACCAGTACCAGCACACCGGGCGAAACCAGTCAGACTTTTCCGGGCATAACTCCCATACTGGCGGATGATATTGCTTGAACGTTCCTGGGACACGCAAGTATACAGAGGGGACGGGATGGAAGGGAATCCACGATACACCGGGAGGGTACTAGCACGAGGCACAAGGGGCCCAGACACTGGGAATTGAATAGGAAATGAAACATGCACTGGAGGGGGGGGAATCCGGGGGGGCGGGGCACGGCTTTCCTCTGGGTGGACACTGGCTTCGCCGCTACCTGAACATTGGACTATTGTTACATTAGCACCGGAGTGCTTAGTTTGGATGGGGGGGGGGGGGTGTTTCTTACCTGTCCTGGGGAAGGGGAGTTGGGGTGATAAAATTGGGTTGTTTTTAGTATCGGGGTGCTGCTGCTAACCAAGGAGGGACAGGAAATATGGCAACCACAACTACTGAATTCTGGGGATAGCCTTGAAGGCCTGCCCAGGGAGGATCAGGGAGGGGACATGACGAGACACAGCTATGGCGAAAAAGACAGACTATAACCTGTTATCCTGGAACATTAGGGGCATGCACTCCATGCATAAGAGATATAAGATATTCTCTCAGCTCAATAGGAGGGGGATCCATATAGCGATGCTGCAAGAGACTCATACACTGGCCTCAGAAGGAGCTGCGCTGCACCGGAGATGGAGAGGACAGGCATATTATACGTCGTACTCGGCGTTTGCAAGGGGGGGTACTCATTTGGATAAGAGCTGGGGTCCCCTTCCAACACATTGGGCACAAAGTAGACCCAGAGGGTCGGTACGTCATTGTAGCGCGATGGTTGGACGGACAAGATATTACACTAATTAACATCTATGGACCGAATACAGACCAGAGCAGCTTCTTGGAGCGGATGTCCTGAATATTAGCGCCCTACATGATCGGTACGGTCATCGTGGGAGGCTACTTTAATTGCATTGCCGACCCTGAACTGGACCGATCGCACCCCCCGCTCTGTTACTCACCAGTCTATAGGCTAGCCAGCACTTTTAGAGATTGGCAGAATCAGTGGGGGATAGATATATGGAGACGCACTCATCCCCTAGACAGAGAATACTCCCATCTCTCCCATGTACATGACCTACACGTCAGACTGGACACATTTTTATGCTCACCTGACATGCACGCAATGCTCCAAGGGACGGAATACCTGACACGAACTATATCGGATCACAACCCACTACTGGCTAAGGTACGATGGGGAACGCAGCAACAACCCATCCCTACCTGGCGCCTCAAACCTGAGGCTCTGGAGGACCAGGTGTTCTTACAGGAAATTAGGGGCCATATTACGGCATATTTTGCAGATAATGCCTACTCTACTGACTCTAGGGGAACGGAATGGGAGGCGTTTAAGTCTGTCATCCGGGGGGGTTGTATGGCAACCTCAATTGGGGTACGCAGGTCATTAGTTGCGGACGTGGAGAGGGCGGATCGAGCGCTTAGAGAACTAGAACTGAGAAGGCCTGAACACCCCGAGGTGCTACAGGAGCTGTTAGAAGCGAAAGAAGAGGTGGCAGTGCAGGAAGAAAGGTTAAGGTGCTTTGACTTTAAGGCATACATGGACAGGACTCATGCAGAGGGGGATAAAGCAGGCAGGCTGCTGGCGTGGCTAGCCAACCCGACCAGAAGAGGAACACAATTATAGAGATCACGGATCAGGCAGGGCGCTCATATAGGCAGGACGAAATAAACGCCAGATTTCAAGACTACTATGGGCAACTATACAAGAGCAATGGCCCCAGGGAGCCAGGAGAATTGGAGGAGTAACTGGCGGAACTCCCACTATATGTCCTACCGGAGGAGGATACGGACCAATTAGGGGCGGAAATCACGGAGCATGAAGTGAGGGTGGCCATAAAGAATTTAGCTAGGGGTAAGACTCCGGGCACAGATGGGCTTCCCCAGGAGTTTTATGCGGAATACGTAAAGGAGATAACCCCTAGGTTAGTAGAGCTTTATGCAGAAGTTTGGGAAAGAGGCATTCTACCACAGACCACTCGGGAAGCAGTGGTGATCCCGCTCCTCAAACCAGATAAGTCCCCACTCGAATGCACAGCATATAGGCCCCTATCAATGCTGAATCTTGACTTCAAAATCTTAAGTAGAATACTGGCGACAAGGTTGCTCCCATACATGATCGCCCTGGTCCATCGAGACCAGGCGGGCTTTATTCCCAGCAGGAACACGACCCTGAATATACGGCGCCTTCTCGCTATACTGGAGCTGAGTAAAGACGAGGACCCAGATGGAGCGATATTTGCAATAGATATCGAGAAGGCATTTGATAGCCTGGAATGGGAGTTCCTGTACGCCGTGTTGGCGAAAATGGGAGTAGGGCAGGGATTCATAAAAATGGGTACGGCTCTTATATGAGAATCCAGTGGCTAGGGTCCACACAGGACGTGCAATTTCGGCGCAGTACCAAGTGAAGAGGGGCACGCGACAGGGGTGCCCCCTCTCCCCACTATTATTTGCTCTGGCCATGGAGCCACTGGCATGTAGGGCGCGGTCCGGGAGAGAGTACAGTGGCCTGCAAGCGGGAGGACTATAGCGCTGTACGCGGATGATCTACTAATCTTTTTAAAGGAAACAGAGGGGGACCTAAGAGGGGCTAAACTAATGATGGGAGAATTTGGTATGCTCTCGGGACTGAGAGATAACTGGCAGAAATCTCGGCTGTTCCAGGTGACGGAGGGTGCTCAGCCCCCAGCGGGGATGGGAAAACTGCAGTGGGAACCACAATGCTTTCGATACCTGGGAGTAAAGATCTTTCACTCCATACGGGATGTACAAGAGGGAAACGTGGGAGGAGCGCTTCAATCTTTGAAAAACAGCATGGCGTTCTGGGGGGGGACTCCCTCTGTCAGTAGCAGGAAGAATCTCCCTGTTAAAAATGGTGGCTCTTCCTCGGTTGCTGAATTACTTTACCACACTCCCAGTGTGGATATCGGGTGCATGGTTCCGGGACTTGGACTCGCGCATCTCAGCCTTTATATGGGGCTCGAGCAGACAGAGGGTAGCCTTAGCTATGTTGAAGAGATCGCAGCCGGAGGGAGGACTGGCAGTCCCGGACATGGAGGCATACTACCTAGCAGGACAGCTGCAGAGACTTACGCATTGGGTGGCGGGAAGTCTGACACCGGAGAGAGGGAAGCTTCCTTTTGCCCCAGAAAAACCAGAGGTGCTCGGCACCCTGATGGGGATACTTAAAATAAGGCATGCACACACTAATGAGCACCGGGTGATTCGGCGCTGCTGGCATAGATGTCTACAAAAGACAAAAAAGAAGCGCCCATACTCACCAGAGCTGTCGCTCGAAATGCTGAAAGTGCTCCCACATGGAGGACAGTCTGGGAGGATAGAGGAATGGGAACAGGCAGGAGTGGCGAAGATTGGGGTCCTCTACAGAGATGGAGAATTAATCACCTTTGAGGACTTCAGTACAGAATGGGATATCCCGCAGGGGCATTTCTTGCTCTATGGAGCAGTCACTGGGGCAATGCGAAGACATTGGGGAGCAGGGACGACAGAGCCACCCACACATGCCACCTGCGAATACGTGGGACTGGCGGGGGGCACCATAAAAGCGGTCACATGCTTATACAGGGCCATTAGGCGTGACTCTACGTATCCGCTCGAGGGCCTGCGAACTAAGTGGGTGGAAGACCTGGGCAGGCCATTAGAGGACAAAGACTGGGAAAACATATTGCAAAGAGCCACCAAGGTCTCTCGCAACGCGAGGTTTGGCTTGATTGGTTTTTATATACTACATAGGGCATACCTTACCCCAGACCGAATTAACCGGCTCTTCCACAGGGAAGATGCGGAATGCCCAAGATGTAGAGAAAAGGGAGCAAAGTTGATACACATGCTGTGGAGTTGTCCGTCGTTGGAGAACTACTGGCAGGAAGTGATAGGAGAAGTAGGGCAGATTATAGAGCGGGACATACCACGCACACCAGAACATGTCCTACTAAGCATGTTCCCTCACACAGCCAAGACTAGAGTCACCGATGAATTTCAAGACCTAGCATTTATATTGGCAAAAAGAGAGATCACCAGTAAGTAGAAGGCACCGAATGGCCCCAGCCTCCATTGATGGAAGCAAGAACTGGAGAAGTGGGCGAGCAGCGAACGTAGAATTCTGCTCAGGAATGCGAGAAGAGGGATAGGCAAACTTGAACGAGCACAAGCCTGGGAGGTGTTACTGGAAGACATGAAAAACCCTGACCCGGAAGGGGATTTCGCCGCCTCGGAGGGAGGGCCTGGACAGGGGAGCCGTGGGAGGCGAGAGCGGGAAGAGGAAATGGAACCGGAACTAGAGGAGAGGGATCCATAATGATATGGCTATACGGGATACAAGTTCACAGGACCACCCAGAAGAATGTAGCATGATTTCATAGGAAGCAGCGGGGGGGGGGGGATGTTGGGGAAAGTTGGGAGGGGGAATGATGCCCATACAGATATGAGCCAGACGGTGACAACAAGGATGATTACTAAATGTGGCTGAAATATAAGAGTTCCTAATGTGATGAATAGATATGTAACGCAAGAGAAGGAGATATAGGATTTGAAAGATGGAACTGTATGGATAAACTTGCAGATGTACTGCTACGGCGAATTAATAAAATATGTTTAAAAAAAAACAAAACTGTCCGATGGCGCTTGGTACAGCCTCCGGACCGGGCTCAATCAACTCCCCAGTGGACGGAGAGTCGTTTGCAGGTGAGTTACAGCAGTCACGTTCTCAGATGCAGGCGGATTGTACACGGATATTGACCCAGCCGGCGGAGCCCTCTCAAAGAGCGGCCATTTCGCTGCTCGGCTAGACCACCCCCACACTGCCCCTACTTAAAGGATGGTCAGGCATGTAGACATTTTTAATGACCCAGTCAGGGCTCGTATTCTTACCCCTAGAGTGGACAAGAAGTACAAGCCAGCACCATCAGACCCAGTATATATAAGGGGACAATTGCCACTAGACTCCCTGGTTGTGTCCAATGCAAGAAAAAGAGCCAACTCAAGACAACAGGAGAGGCTCCACCTCCTGATAAGAAATCAAAACTTATTGACGCTTCGGGGAAAAGGGTAGCTTCTCAAGCAGCCAATTTCTGGCACGTCTCCAACACTCAGGCACTGTTAGCACGTTACGACTGTGCACACTGGGATGAAATGGAACAATTAATCCAATATTTACCCCAGGAACACAAATCAAAAGCACAAGATCTGGTTCATGAATGGCAACTTATTGCTAACAATCAAATAAGATGCTGCAGACACTGCTGCTAGAGCCATAAACACTAGTGTCCTCTTAAGAAGGCACGCCTGGCCCCGTATATCTGGGTTTAAACCTGAAGTTCAAACCTCCATTTTAACCCTTTCAGTGCTCATGACGGAATGGTTCCGTCATGAGCACAAGTTCTGGTGTGCTCATGACGGAACCATTCCGTCATGAGCACATGCTCAGGAAATCCCTCTGCTGCAGACAGCAGAGGGATTTCCCATTTTTTATTTTTTTTGCCTGGGGAGGTGGGGAAGAGCTTCCCCAACCTCCCCAGGTCTATTTTTAGATTTCCTTGCAATGACGATCGCGCGCATGGCACGCTATCGTCATTGCAACGAAACTGAAACTTAGTTTCAGTTTCAGTGCTCGTGGGGCTATCTCAGCCCCCGAGCACCGAAAAAGATGGGAGAGGTATCGTTGGAAAGGGGAGAATCTCCCCTTTCCAATGGTACCCTTCCCTAGTGGATCCCTGCTTGGGGATCACCCCAGGAGGGTGATCCCCAAGCAGGGATCCACCCACTAGCCACCAGGGAGGGGGAGCGGAGCCTTTGCTCCCCCCATATTCATTTGGTCGCAACAGTCTTTCTGCCCCCCCCCCCCGGGTGGGCGGAAAGCCCACTAGAGACCAGGGATTATTTTTTTTTTTTATTGACTGGGTGGGGGCTGCCCAGAAAGGGCATGGCAATGCCCCCCCCCCCCCCCCAGAGAAATGTCTTTCTGCCACCCCTGGGGGGCAGATAGGAGCAGTAGCCCCCAATCTGCCCCCGGGGGGGGGCAGAAAGCCCACTAGGAACCAGGGATTTTTTTTTATTGACATTGGGGTGGGGGCTGCCCAAAAAAGGGCATGGCAATGCCCCCTTACCCGCACCTCCCCCACCCCCCCCCCCCCCCCCCAAGAGAAATGTAAGTTTTTCTGCATGGCAATGCCCCCACCCCGGCCCAGAGAAATGTCAGTCTTTTTGCCCCCCCAGGGTGCAGACTGGGGCAGTAGCCCCAATCTGCCCCCCCGGGGGGGGCAGAAAGCCCACTAGACACCAGCGATTTTTTTTTTTTTTTTTTTCCTGACTTTTTTTTGTTGAAAAAACACGTTTTGTTTGTTGAAAAAACACATTTTCCTCACATTTCTGTGGTGGCAAGTTCTGGAATCTGCGTGGATCTACAAAATTCCACTCACCCCGCATTCCCCCAAGTCGTCTGAGAAAAATGGTGGTACCTCCTTTGTGTGGGTAGGCCTAGTGCCTGCGACAGGAAACGGCCCAAAACACAACGTGGACACACCACATTTTACTGTGAAAACTGACACTATTTTGCAAAGTGTCTAGCTGTAGATTTTGAACCCTAGCTCTGTGGGCACCTAGGGAAACCTAGCAAACCTATACATTTTTGATAACTAGACACCCAGGGGAATCCAGGATGGGATGTCTTGACTGGCTCTCACCAGGTTCTGTTACCCAGAATCCCTTGCAAACCTAAAAAATTGTAAAAAAAAAAAAACACATTTTCCTCACATTTTTGTGGTGGAAAGTTCTGCAATCTGCGTGGATTCACAAAATTCCACCCACCCCGCGTTCCCCAAAGTCTTTCGAGAAAAATTATACCTTACTTGCGTGGGTGGGTCAAGTACCCGCGACAGGCAAGGGCCCAAAACCTATTGAGGCGACATCAAAATTACTGATCACAAACCAACCTGGTTTTGCAAGGGGGGTCCCATGAGTTTTTGGCCCGGGGCTCGGCGACCATCTTGGGAAACCTACCAAACCCACAAATTTCTGGAAACTAGACACCCGGGGGAGTCCAGCAAGGTATGGCTTCCGTGGGTCCCCCAACATTCTCCTACCCAGAATCCCCTGCAAACCTCAAATTTCGCTGAAAAAATCACTTTTTTCTCAAATTTCTGTGTGGGAAAGTTCTGGAATCTGCGTGGATCCACAAATTTCCTCCCACCCAGCGTTCCCCCAGGTCTCCCGATAAAAATGGTACCTCACTCGCGTGGGTGGGTCAAGGACCTGCGACAGGCAAGGGCCCAAACCCTATTGAGGCGACATCAAAATTACCTATCACAAACCAACCTGGTTTTGCTAGGGGGGGTCCCATGAGTTTTTGGCCCGGGGCTCGGTGGCCATCTAGGGAAACCTAACAAACCCACACATTTCTGGAAACTAGACACCCGGGGGAGTCTAGCAATGTATGGCTTGCGTGGGTCCCCCAACATTCTCCTTCCTAGAATCCCCTGCAAACCTCAGATTTTGCTGGAAAAAATCACTTTTTTCTCAAATTTCTGTGTGGGAAAGTTCTGGAATCTGCGTGGATCCACAAATTTCCTCCCACCCAGCGTTCCCCCAGGTCTCCCGATAAAAATGGTACCTCACTCGCGTGGGTGGGTCAAGGACCCGCAACAGGCAAGGGCCCAAAACGTATTGACTATTGAGGCGACATCAAAATTGCCTATCACAAAACGACCTGGTTTTGCAAGGGGGTCACCTGGGTTTTTGGCCCCGTGCTCGGCGGCCACCTAGGGAAACCTACCAAACCCACACATTTCTGAAAACTAGACACCCGGGATTCCAGGGAGGTATGGCTTGCGTGGATCCCCCAACGCTTTCTTACCCAGAATCCCTGCAAACCTGAAATTTAGCTGAAAAAATCACTTTTTCACACATTTTTGTGTGGGAAAGTTGTGGCATCACCGGGCTGACACAAATTTCCTACCACCCAGCGTTCCCCCAGGTCTCCCGATAAAAATGGTGCCTCACTCGTGTGGGAGGCCCAAGTACCCGCGACAGGCAAGGGCCCAAAACGTATTGAGGCGACATCAAAATTGCCTATCACAAAATGTTTTGGGCCCTTGCCTGTCGCGGGTACTTGGGCCTCCCACACGAGTGAGGCACCATTTTTATCGGGAGACCTGGGGGAACGCTGGGTGGTAGGAAATTTGTGTCAGCCCCGTGATGCCACAACTTTCCCACACAAAAATGTGTGAAAAAAGTGATTTTTTTTTCAGCTAAAGTTCAGGTTTGCAGGGAATTTTGGGTAACAAAACATTGGGGGATCCACGCAAGCCATACCTCCCTGGAATCCCCCGGGTATCTAGTTTTCAGAAATGTGTGGGTTCGGTAGGTTTCCCTAGGTGTCCGCCGAGCCCCGGGCCAATAAGTCATGGGACCCCCCTTGCAAAACCAGGTTGGTTTGTGATAGGTAATTTTGATGTCGCCTCAATGGGTTTTGGGCCCTTGCCTGTCGCGGGTAGTTGACCCACCCATGCAAGTAAGGTACCAATTTTCTCGAAAGACTTTGGGGAACACGGGGTGGGTGGAATTTTGTGAATCCATGCAGATTCCAGAACTTTCCACCACAGAAAGATGAGGAAAATGTGTTTTTTTAAAACAATTTTTTAGGTTTGCAAGGGATTCTGGGTAAGAGAACCTGGTGAGAGCCAGTCAAGTCACCCCATTCTGGATTCCCCTTGGTGTCTAGTTTTCAAAAAGGTATAGGTTTGCTAGGTTTCCCTAGGTGCCGGCAGAGCTAGGGTTCAAAAACTACAGCTAGGCACTTTGCCAAAAAAGGGGCATTTTTCACTGTGAAAATGTGGTGTGTCCACGTTGCGTTTTGCGCCGTTTCCTGTCGCTGGCACTCAGCCTACCCACACAAGTGAGGTACCGTTTTTCTCGAAAGACTTTGGGGAACGAGGGGTGTGTGGAATTTTGTGGATCCACGCAGATTCCAGAACTTTCCACCACAGAAATGTGAGGAAAATGTTTTTTTTTTACCATTTTGTAGGTTTGCAAGGGATTCTGGGTAACAGAACCTGGTGAGAGCCAGTCAAGTTACCCCATCCAGGATTATTCTGGGTGTCTAGTTTTCAAAAATGTATAGGTTTGCTAGGTTTCCCTAGGTGCCGGTAGAGCTAGGGTTAAAAAAACTACAGCTAGGCACTTTGCAAAAAGAGGGTCATTTTTCACTGTGAAAATGTGGTGTGTCCACGTTGCGTTTTGCGCTGTTTCCTGTCGTGGTCACTAGGCCTACCCACACAAGTGAGGTACCGTTTTTCTCGAAAGACTTAGGGGAATGCGGGGTGGGTGGAATTTTGTGGATCCACGCAGATTCCAGAACTCTCCACCATAGAAATGTGAGGAAAATTTGGGTTTATTTAAAACCATTTTTTAGGTTTGCAAGGGATTCTGGGTAAGAGAACCTGGTGAGAGCCAGTCAAGTCACCCCATCCTGGATTCCCCTGGGTGTCTAGTTTTCAAAAATGTATAGGTTTGCTAAGTTTCCCTAGGTGCCGGCAGAGCTAGGGTTAAAAAACTACAGCTAGGCACTTTGCAAAAAAAGGGTCATTTTTCACTGTGAAAATGTGGTGTGTCCACGTTGCGTTTTGGGCCGTTTCCTGTCACGGGCACTAGGCCTACCCACACAAGTGAGGTACCATTTTTCTCGAAAGACTTTGGGGAACGCAGGGTGGGTGGAAATTTGTGGATCCACGCAGAGTCCAAAACTTTCCACCACAAAAATGTGAGGAAAATGTGTTTTTTTGACAATTTTTTAGGTTTGCAAGGGATTCTGGGTAACAGAACCTGGTGAGACCCCGTAATGTCACCCCATCCTGGATTCCCCTGGGTGTCTAGTTTTCAAAAATGTATAGGTTTGCTAGGTTTCCCTAGTTGCCGGCAGAGCTAGGGTTCAAAAACTACAGCTAGGCACTTTGCAAAAAAAGGGTCATTTTTCACTGTGAAAATGTGGTGTGTCCACGTTGCGTTTTGAGCAGTTTCCTGTCGCGGGCACTAGGCCTACCCACACAAGTGAGGTACCATTTTTATCGGGAGACATAGGGTAACACAGAATTGTAGAGCAACTGTTATTACCTATTGACTTTCGATGCATTTCTGCCTTCCAAATGAAAGACAATGTGTAAAAAAGAAGTCATTTTGAAAAATGACCTATAATTCTCATGCTAGTATGGGTACTCCCAATTTCGGAAATGTGCAAATATCTACTGTTTCTAAACTCTATATTTTGTTACCATTTCAGAAATACATAGGTGTCTTTCATACCGATTTTTTTCATGTATAAATTTTCCCGGAATAATTGCTATATACCCGGTACATAATAAAAAAAAAAATTGCAAGACGCTGCTTAGTTATTGGCTCTGGGTTCGTCGGGTTCTTGGTGAACCTACAAGTCCTATATATCGCCACAACCAGAAAGGTCCAGCGGATGTAACGGTATATTGCTTTCAAATACCTGTCATACTTGGAAGAAGTTACAGGTGAAAACGTTGACACAAATGGCTGTTTTTTTCAACTAATTTTCAATTTTTCCTATATTTAACTGTTTGTTTCTATAAAGAAAACTTGAAGGATCTACACAAATGACCCCTTGCTGAATTCAGAGTCTTGTCTACTTTTCAGAAATGTATAACTTTCCAGGATCCATTATTGCTTTCATATCCATTTCTACCATTAACTGGAAGGAGGTTAAAAGCACAAAAAATAGCAAAAATAGGCTATGTCCCAGAAAAATGCCAAAACTGTGTAAAAATTTTTGGTTTTCTTACAAAAGTCTGCTTGTCCCTGAAAGCTGGGAAGATGGTGATTTCAGCACCACATCCCCTTTTTTAGGTCTCGCCTGAGCCAGCGCATGCGCTGCTCTGGCGAGACTTTTAGTAAGTGGCTTTTTGGAGTGCTACCCACAGGCTTTTGCTGGCCTCCAGCTTGCTTTCACGATCGCGTGCACGCGCGATCAGGCGCCATCTGGCTTCCCTCGCCATCTGGCTTCCCACCCTTACACTTGCAGCGGCTTTTAATCGCTCGCGATTACTTTCACTTTCGCGGCCGTGTCACTTTCACGGCCGCGCGGCCAATGCTTGTTCTATTAGTTTTCATTTAATGAGGGGATTTATTCCGACACAAAAACACTCAACTATAGTTTGGAGCTCCTCTGACTGGGAACACTGTATTTAGGCGCTAGAAACATAACAACCTTTCTCTCTTTTGCAAGTTTTTTTTCCTACGATACCAGCTCCCAACCAAGAGCCTACATACTACTATCACCTGAAAATTATAATTCACCTTGACTGGAGGACAACCTATTAAATTTGAGGTTAAAGCAGAGTAACCTTAGCATTGTGTACTATGCAAAGTTTCAAATGTCATCTCGTCGCATTCCTTCATTTTGCTAGAAAGCCTATTTTTACGGCCAAGTTTACACGCATTTGTAGGAGTACTTCACGGCTACCGCCCCTGAAGAGGCCATCAGTATCACAAATCAAGCAGGAATGGCGCCGCTGCTCTCCAGGCAGTGACAGAACTTTTGATGACGCAGAGGTCGTACTCGGAAACTGATACACCTACTGAACACATCTGTGCTCTCAAAATAGGATTCAGGGGCCTGCTGCATGAGGCTCCATGAGTGCGTTTCTTCGATCTGCCCCGAGAAGCTCTACGTTTAGGTCGTGGTTTCAGGAGTGTTGATCTAGTCCTGTAGGCTTGCAACCAGTCCCAAGCTACACCTTGGTCTTTGCAGAAGTGTGGCCCCATCCAACATTATCCAGAGCTGGGCTGGGAACTTCAGGGAATTTTGTATCCCCTCATCAGGAGGGCCAGCATAGCCAATAGGTCTCGCTTTTGGGACCTTATAAGTGTTTAGCCATGCATCAGTTCATGTTGTTGCACCAAGGATATTGTGCTGCATAACTAAATACTTATAAGGTCCCAAAAGCGAGACCTGTTGGCTATGCCAATGCTTGTTGATACCATTTGCAGGGAAAAAACCAGACGCTTTCATCTGTAGCCCTTTTTTCGCATTTTTTCCCAAATACCCAAAATGTAGCTGTATTTTGGCTAATTTCTGGGTCCCCTCCAGGGGAATCCACAAACCCTGGGTACCTTTAGAATCCCCATGAAGTTGGAAAAAAAGGACGCAAATTTGGCGTGGATTCCTTATGTGGTCAAAACGTTACAGGGGCCTAAGCGCGAACTACCCGAAATAGCCAAAAAAAAGGCATAGCACAGGGGGGGAAAAGGCCTAGCAGCGAAGGGGTTAAATACCCCATTCGATAAGGAACATCTATTTGGCCCAGCGGTAGATTCTTCACTTGAAAAAATGAAGAAAGATACTGAGGTAGCCAAATCTATGGGAGCCCTTCAGTCCAGACAGGGTTGTGCTTCCTTTCGACTCTCCTTTTACCGAGGTGGTTCCAAAAATACCTCATCAGAAGCCACCTCCACCTATAAGGGCAATAACCAACCCTCTCCATCCAAAGGTTATTTCAGGGGAAATTACAGGGCTAACAACGGAAAGGGCAGGGGTCGGGGTTCAAACACACGCAACTCCCCCACCAACACAAAGCAGTGACTTGCCTTCAATTCCCCCGACCACTCAACACCTGTCGGGGGAAGACTGTCAGATTTTCTACCAATCTGGCAATCAATAACAACAGACAATTGGGTACTCCAAATTATCCGTTCTGGTTACTGCCTGGAATTTATCAACACACCTCCAAATATTCCCCCAAAGCCCCACAAACTATCACACGACCACCTTTACCTCCTCAATTAGGAGGTTCAGTCTCTACTTCTAAAAGGAGCTATAGAGCCTGTGCCGCCCCAACATCACGGGTCGGGCGTATACTCCTTTTATTTCCTGATTCCCAAAAAAGACGGTTCTCTCAGACCAATTTTAGATCTCAGAGAACTCAACCGGTACATTCAGTCAGACTAATTTCCACATTGTAACACTTCAACAAGTACTTCCTCTACTACAGAAAGGCGACTTCCTATCTACTCTAGAACTAAAAGACGCCTACTTTCACATACCAGTTCATCCTGCTCATCGCAAATTCCTCAGGTTTGTGGTAGCGGGTCAACACTATCAGTTCAGGGTATTCCCATTCGGTGTTACCACCGCCCCCAGAGTCTTCACAAAGTGTCTGGCGGTAGTAGCTGCTCACCTAAGGAGACAAAGCATCACGTCTTCCCATACTTAGACGACTGGCTCATCAAAGCCAACTCGTACCAACAATGTCTGCAGCACACTTTCAACACAATTCGGTTACTGCATCAACTAGGGTTCACAATCAATGTGCCAAAGTCACATCTCCAACCAACCAATACAAAGGACTACCTAGGAGCCACAATAGATACTCAAAAAACTCTTGCTTTTTCCACCTCAGCCAGAATTCGAAATATTCAGGCTTTAGTTCTCCACTTTAAACCCAACCATTGGATTCGTGCTCGAACTTGCATGCAGCTACTGGGAATGATGCCATCTTGCATCATGATCGTTCCCCATGCCAGACTGCACATGCGTCCACTTCAAGAATGTTTAGCCAATCAGTGGAACCAGTCACAAGGTCTATTAACCGATCTAGTGTTGGTAAGTGGCCGTACTCATCGCTCTCTGCAGTGGTGGAACACAAACAATTTATCAAAAGGACGGCCGTTCATAAACCCGGTTCCACAGATAGTACTGACAGCGGGCGCGTCCCTCACTGGCTGGGGAGCTCACCTACAAAAGCACACAATGCAAGGCTTGTGGAGCCAGCAACAAAAGTTGCTCCACATCAATCACCTAGAGCTGCTTGCAATATTCCTAGCACTCAAGGCGTTTCAAACTCATCTACAGGGCAAAGCAGTCGTAATTCGTACAGACAACATGACAGCCATGTATTACATATAAAAACAGGGAGGGACACACTCTCTCCAACTGTCCCGCTTAGCCCAAGACATCTGGAGGTGGGCCATTCACCACAAACTTTATCTCCTAGCAGAACATCTCCCAGGAGTCAACAACCAGATTGCAGATCTCCTCAGCAGGTAGACAGCAAATACACGAATGGGAACTCCACCCTCAGGTCCTCCTTCCATACTTTCAACGTTGGGGAGTCCCTCACATAAACATATTCGCCACACACCAAAACGCAAAATGCCAAAACTTCGCGTCCAGGTATCCACACCCATTGTCCAAAGGCAATGCACTATGGATGAATTGGTCAGGGATATTTGCTTACGCTTTTACGCCTCTCCCACTCATTCCATTAGTGGTTCAGAAACTCAAACAAGCGTGCCTGACACTAATCCTAGTTGCTCCCACATGGGCACGGCAACCTTGGTTCACAACCCTATTGGAACTCTCACTAGTTCCTCACCAAAAACTACGTCTTACACCCAATCTCCTCACACAGAGCCATGGAGACATAAGACATCCAGACCCCAGTCAACTCAATCTAGCGATATGGCTCCTGAAGTCTTAGAGTTTGGCTATCTTAATTTACCACCAGACTGCATGCATATTATCAAAGAGGCTAGATGTCCTACCACAAGAGCCTGCTATGCAGCAAAGTGGAAACGGTTTGTAATATACTGTAATAACAACCACATAAACCCGCTTGATGCTTCTGTACAAAACATTATATGTTATTTGTTACATCTACAAAGATCCAATTTAGCGTACACTTCCATACGCTTACATCTGGCTGCAATAGCGGCATACCTCCAGAATAGACCACATCTATCTCTTTTTAGAGTGCCTGTTATCAAAGCCTTTATGGAGGGACTCAAAAGAATCATTCCCCCGAGACGTCCACCTGCTCCAATATGGAATCTCAACATTGTTCTCACCAGACTAATGGGTCCACCCTTCGAGCCATTGCACAAATGTGAACTGCAATTTCTCACATGGAAGGTTGCTTTCATTGTTGCTATCACATCACTCAGAAGAGTGGGTGAGCTTCAGGCATTAACTATAGAAGAACCCTTTTTACAAATGCATCAAAATAAAGTGGTTCTTCGAACTAATCCTAAATTCCTTCCTAAAGTCATTTCTGCTTTTCATAGCAATCAATCTGTTGAGTTTTGCAGCGTGAATCTTTCTGGATTCACTATGCTGTGCATTATTCCGCCATCTCGTGGTTGGGTCCGGATTCGTAGTCTTTTCTTTGTTTTTGTCTTTTTTTTTTTTTTTTTTTTTGTTGGCCCAGGTGGGCGGCGACGCCCACCATTTGGTGTCTTCGGTGACGTCGTCGCGCTTCCGGCGGAAGCTCCCACCTTTGGTAGCCATCTTCAGATTCTTTTTTCCGCCGTGGGGTCTGGATCGTTGCCGAGAAGTTCCAGAAAGTTGGACGAAGAATCTCGAAAAGTCGAAAATTCATCACAGAAGATATACTACTGAGACACCGGACGACAACACTAGTACCGGAGAAGAAGGACGACGAGGTAGAAGGTCCACGACCGAAATCTCGACGCCTACAGAGAATGCGCTCACAGGGGGCTCCCTAAGCGCGGTTATGGACAAGACTCCGTTCAAGTTCTGCAGAAATTGCCACCACAAATACGCCCAAAAGACCAGCACCCAGTCTGCAACCTCTGCTTACCGCTCGACCACGCCAGCGAAGACTGCAACGCGTGCTCGGCGTTCACCCGAAGACCCTCCGGGTGAGAGACAGACAGAGAAGGGCGAATTACAGCATGCAGGGCCAGGGACCAGCACCATCTCTCCGAGACCTGGGTCTCTCGAGCGGAGAGGAGGACAACATCGCAGAGGGACCAGAGGACTGCGCTGTCGTCGAAATCGAAAAGAAAACGTCGAAGGAGGTAAGGGAGTCGTCGACCCCAAAACACCAAAGCGACGCTCGAAAGAGTGAAGCCAGAATCCCTAGCGACACTGCCAGAAGTGTAGCAAAGTCCACCAAGGGAGCGTTGCCGCCGAAACACTCGACGAAAGCAACAGCACCAAGGGACAAACAGCCGAGCGGATCCTTGGACAAGGACTCTCAATCGGCGAAAGCCTCCGAAAACGAAGGCGTCGAAGGTCGTCCCCGAAAAGGAAACCTCGACACCGAGAAAGGAAGGCCCGGCGTCTGTTTCGACGACCGCGACCGCGAAGAGAGGCACTGCACCACTCGACGCCGAAAAGGCCCACGAGATGGCGAAAAAGAAGAGGAGGCTCGAGGCAGAGATGGCGAGCATCCTGCAACGCAAAAAGACTTCGACGAGAAGATGAAACAATACGCTATTCCGTCGAAGCAAGCCCACGAGGCAGTCGAGGAGTTCGAGGTCGAAGTCGACGAGGCCCCGGGGACACCCGAACAGCTCGAAGACCAGGACGAGGAATACTACTACTTCGAGGCCGAAGGCGAAGAAGAGATGCTGTCTTACAGGGACTCGGCGTCCTCTGAAGTACAAGACCTAGACTGGCAAGACCTCGACACAGAGTCACCAGAAGAAGGGGTAGACACTTACCCCTCGAGACCTTCGCCGCCAGACGACATCGGAGTCTACAATGAGGTCGTGCAGAAGGCTGCAAAGACTTATGGGGTCGAAATGCAGGAGGAAAAGACAAAAGCAGGTTTCCTCTTCGAAACCCTGCTCCCCCAACAGACAAGGAGTCAATTTCTACCCATGTTACCTGGCGTTCTCGACCAGGGAAGGGAGGCCTTCAGGGAACCAGCAATCTGCAAGGCGGTTACCCCTAGGAGCGAAAAGAAGTATAAGCACTCCACAAAAGATCCTGCATACATACAGGGGTCTGTACCAGCAGACTCCATTATCGCTGCAACAGCCAGGAAGAGGGCCGGTGTGCCCACCAACACAGGCCCACCTCCAGACAAGGAGAGCAAAAGAATAGACCTCACAGGACGTAAGGTGGAGAGGAACGCAGCCATACACTGGCGTATCGCCAACTCCAACGCCCTCATCAGCAGGCATGCATACCAGCATTGGGCAGAAATGAGCCAGCTCATTAAGCACCTGCCAGAAGAACACCAACAAAGGGCCAATTACCTAGCGGAAGAAGGCAAGGCCATCGCGAACACTTGCCTAAAGTCAGCCTTGGACGCAGCAGAGAACTCCAGCAGGCAAATGATGATAGGGATGACTGAGAGGAGACACGCATGGCTCAGGATCTCCGGCTTCAAACCAGAAGTACAGAGCAACATCATCAACACACCGTTCGACGGTGAGAAACTGTTTGGAGCAACAGTTGACAACAAATTAACACAACTAAAGACGGACAACGAAACTGCAAGGTCCATGGGAGCGCTGCAGTTCAGGGGGATGAGAAGAGGGAACCCCTCAAGGCGAGCCAGTGGTAGAGGAGGCAATGCACCTACCACTTCACATCAATCACAACAACAAGGGTACCAAGGGAACAACCAGGGCCAAAACCTGCAGGGACAACAGCAGCAGAATTGGCAGTACCAACCCAGAGGACGGTCCTTTCGAGGGCGCGGGTACGGACGGGGACAGGCCCGAAGAGGGGGCCAGCAGCCCGCCTCAAAGTGACTCCACACACATAACAAGCCCCCCACCGTTAACACCAAGGTTGAGGGAAGTCCGCAAAAGGAAAATATAAAGAGCAGAAGCACACAGCAAATAACCACCGAGCATACGACACCAGTGGGAGGAAGAATAAGAAAATTTCTCACACAATGGAGGAAAATTACCACAGACAAATGGATACTAAACACCATACAGCACGGGTACTGCATAGACCTCCAAAAACACCCGCCAGGGAGAAGACCAAGACATCGGTCAATACCCGCAAGAGAACTAGCCCTCCTCCGCCTAGAAGCAGAGGAACTGCTACAAAAAAGAGCAATAGAACCAGTTCCAAACAACGAAAGGAACAAGGGAATATACTCAACGTACTTCCTAGTGCCAAAGGTAGACGATACACTAAGACCTATACTGGACCTCAGATTCCTGAACAAGTTCGTAAAAACCCAAAAATTCAAGATGACTTCACTTCAGGAAGTAATACCCCAAATCCAAGAAGGGGATTACATGGCGACCTTAGACCTAAAAGATGCATACCTGCACATACCCGTCAACCGCAAACACAAACGGCTATTAAGATTCGTGATAGGCCACAATCACTACCAGTTCACAGTGCTAGCCTTCGGACTAAAGTCCGCACCAAGAGTGTTCACGAAATGCCTAGCAGCAGCTGCAGCGCACCTTCGGAGGAGGAGCATACATGTATACCCCTACCTCGACGACTGGCTGGTAAAAGCAGGATCATACAGACTCTGCAAAAAACACATCAAACAAGTCATAGAAACACTGTCCACATTAGGTTTCTCAATACATTGGGAAAAATCGTCAACAGAACCCCAACAAATCAAGATATTCTTGGGGGCACAAATAAACAGCACACAGTCCAAGGTGTTCCCCAGCGACAAGAGAAGTATAGCGCTCCTGAGGGAAACACGTCATTACCGCAAGGGGCAAGTTCTGACAGTGAGGACGGTGAGCAGGCTAATGGGAATGATGGCATCATGCATCCACCTTGTCCCGCATATCAGACTGCACATGAGACCGTTCCAGGAATGGATACAACAGCAATGGTCACAAGCCACAGGGAGTTGGGAAGATCTAGTGGTTGTCACACACGCAGTGCAGAAAGAAATAGCGTGGTGGAAAGAAGAGAACATATTACAAGGGAAGCCATTCACACAGCCAACTCCAACAGTGACCATCACAACAGACGCCTCACAGCAGGGCTGGGGCGCGCACATGACCAGACTCCGCGTCAGGGGGCTCTGGTCACAACAAGATGCAGTGAAACACATCAACTACCTAGAACTCAAAACTGTGTTCCTAGCCTTAAAAGCCTTTCAAAAGCAGCTTTACGGCCAGCGAGTGCTGATACAAACAGACAACACAACTGCAATGTTCTACATCAACAAGCAAGGTGGGACACAATCAGCACCGCTGTCAAGTCTGGCACAACAGATCTGGAGATGGGCCATCCCTCTAAGGATAGACCTGCTAGCAATACACCTCCCAGGAATAGACAATGTAGAAGCAGACCGACTCAGCAGGCAGACGTCTGCATCCCACGAATGGGAACTGAACCAACAGGAGGTGCAGCAACTGTTCCAAAAGTGGGGAACACCACGGATAGACCTCTTTGCAACACCCCACAATGCAAAATGCCAACATTACGCATCCAGACAGCCGGACCAAAGGTCCCTAGGAATGCCCTATGGATAAGTTGGTCGAACGAATTTGCTTACGCTTTTCCCCCGATACCACTGTTACACAAAGTACTCAGCAAATGCAGGAGCAGCAGCATGACACTCATACTGGTGGCACCTCAGTGGGCCAGACAAACATGGTTCTCACAGATTATGGAAATGGCGCAGGAACCAGCACACAGGTTCAGCAGAAGGAAAGACCTCCTCACAATGCAAGACGGAAAAGTGCTCCACCCAGAACCAGACAGCCTCAGCCTAGCAGCATGGCTCCTGAGGACCTAGAATTCGCACACCTCAAACTACCTCCAAGCACCATGGCAGTACTCAGAGAAGCAAGGAGACTCACTACAAGAAAATGCTACATTGCAAAGTGGAAAAGGTTCTCACAATGGTGCATTACAGAGGGACTGCAACGAAAAGTCACAAAAGAATCAACAGTACTGCGATATTTAACACACCTACTACAAAGCGGGCTGAGCTACTCGTCACTAAGGGTTCACCTAGCAGCCATAGTGGCCTACACCAGGGGAGAAGCGGTGAAAAGCTTCTTCACCTCCCAAGTGGTCAAAAGATTCCTGGAAGGGGCTAAAAGAATAGCCCCCTAAAAGGATGCCAGCCCCAAGCTGGAACCTCAACACTGTACTGACACAGTTGATGAAATCACCATTTGAACCCATACACAAGAGCACACTGCACATGCTCACACTAAAAACGGCTTTCTTAGTGGCTATCACGTCACTGCGAAGAGTCAGTGAACTACAGGCTCTCACACTACAAGAGCCCTACTTGCAAATACACAAGGACAGAATTGTCATGAGGACGGACCCACACTTCCTGCCAAAGGTGGTGTCGCGGTTCCATATCAATCAAACAATACAGATACCAAGTTTCTTCCAGAAACCTTCAACACCCTCAGAAAAGGCGCTACACACGCTAGACGCCAGAAGGGCAGTGATGCACTACATAGAAAGGACGAAGGAATGCAGGAAAACAAAACAACTCTTCGTTTCCTTCGCAAGCAGTTTCCTGGGACGACCAGTAACAAAAAATACCATTGCACGGTGGATTGCACAAGCAATACAACTCTGCCACAAGCAGGCAGGACAAAAGTTACAAGGGGCCGCCCAGGCTCACTCAACAAGGAAAAGGGAGCAACGGTTGCGTTCCTAGCGAACACACCTATACAAGACATTTGCCAAGCGGCAACATGGTCTTCCGTGCACACGTTCACCAAACACTACTGTGTTGATATCCAAATGAACAAAGAGGCACAAGTAGGACAGAAGGTCTTACAGCACATTTTCAGCAACCAATGCTCATCTTCCACCCAACCACCGCAATAACAAAACCGCTACTAAGTCTATGCACAGCATAGTGAATCCAGAAAGATTCACGCTGCAAAACGAATAGTTTCTTACCTGTCGGTGTAGTTTTGCAGCTTGAAGACTTTCTGGATTCACTAGCGATCCCACCCGCCTCCGCCAGGAAGATAACATAGGAGGTTAAGGGTACAACTAAACTACATACAAGGTTTTAAAGGGATCAAAGAATAATTGAAGGATTAAAGGTTAAAGACATAGACAACAAAAAACTGTAAGAGGAAAATAAAAAAGAATCCGAAGATGGCTACCAAAGGTGGGAGCTTCCGCCGGAAGCGCGACGACGTCACCAAAGACACCAAATGGTGGGGCGTCGCCGCCCACCTGGGCCAACAAAAAAAAAAAAAAAAAAAAAACCACAAAAACAAAGAAAAGACTACGAATCCGGACCCAACCACGAGATGGCGGAATAATGCACAGCATAGTGAATCCAGAAAGTCTTCAAGCTGCAAAACTACACCGACAGGTAAGAAACTATTCGTTACCTGTGTTCTTCCCTCAACCAGATTCAGTAGCAGAACGTGCCCTACACACATTAGATGTAAAGAGAGCATTGCTTTTTTACATAGAAAGGACAAAACCTTTCGTACCACAAATCAACTATTTGTCGCTTTTGCTCCACCACTCAAAGGCAATCCTATATCAAAATCAGGTATTGCAAGGTGGATAGTCAAGTGCATTCAAATATGCTATGCAAAAGAGAAACGAACGTTAACAGTTCCCCCTAGAGCACACACTACACGAAAACTGGGGGCTTCTATGGCATTCTTAGGAAATATACCCTTAGGTGACATATGCATAGCCGCAACATGGCCTACACCTCACACATTCACAAAACACTATTGTGTAGATGTGTTAGTAAGACAACAAGCTAGAGTGGGCCAGGCAGTTGTACGTACACTATTTCAGACCGCTGCAACAGATACAGGTTAGCCACCGCTTTGGGAGATAACTGCTATATAGTCTATGCATAGCATATGATCTACAGCTCATGCCTCGAACGGAAAATGCTACTTACCCAGTATGCATCTGTTCTTGGCATATAGAGCTGTAGAGTCATATGCGCCCACCCGCCTCCCCGGGTACCTATACCTGTTGCAGTAACATCTTACTTAGATACATTCGTTCATGGACATCTCCTTTTACTACTCTTACCAACTCCATTATCACCCTCTGCGGGAAAACAATCTAACCATGGAGACGATGCCCATGCGCACTATCACCGAAAGGAGGAGTCACCTACCTCGTGACTGGAAAGACTTCTTCGAAGAAAAACAAAGTGCAAACTTCCGGACCCAACACTAAATGGCGATCTATGCATAGCACATGACTCTACAGCTCTATATGCCAAGAGCAGATGCATACTGGGTAAGTAGCATTTTCCTTTTCGCTCTTTAATTTCTCTGAAACTACTGAACGCTTTTACACCAAATCACAAACAGCACGCTGTATGGACCAACATCTAGCTTTCTGCCAAATTTTGTGTAATTCCGTTCAGCTGTCCGGGTTGTAGTTGTGTTCAAAAAATGAAAAAAGATATAACATGGGGAAAACTCGTTTTGTGACCCCCCTCCCCCTATTTTTCTCGGCCCCCGCTTAACAGATCACCCCCAAAACCTTCAACGCAGCAGCTGAACCAAAAAAGGGGACGTTTTGTAAAAATTTCGTGGAAATTCGTCAAGTGGCGCCAAAGTTATTAGCAAAACAAAAAACGCTTTTCCTATTGAAACTGTGGTCGTAGCTATAACCACCTATTGACGACCTATCCTACTGGCGGTCGCCTGTAGGTTGTTATAGTTAGGATTATGTTTCTAGAAAAAAAGTGTTTTTGGCTTGCCTATATCTTTGGCTGCGTTTGACAAATATTAACGAAACTTAAAAAAAAAAAAGTGTCATAGGGAGTCTTGTTGTGCATGAAAAGCTTTGGCGTTATCCGTCAAGCGGGAGCCAAGGGGGGAAAAAACATTTCTCATGTTAATTCCCGTAGCGGCTTTGAACACAACTACAGCCCGAACCGCTGGGCGAAATTACACCAAATTTGGCGGGAAGGTAGATTTTGGTTCGCAGATCACGCTTTCAGTTATTTGGTGTATCTGGGTGGAGCCCACGCACAGATCTCATGGTGAAATCTTGTTGGCTGTCAGCACTTCAGCCAGAAAGTGCTGGCAGCCATCTTGGGACCAATATACATGATAGCACACCATTGAAATGCATTGTAGTGAATGGCATATTTTGAGGTTTACAAAAAAAGAAATTATTTGTTGATGGTACCATACTCATTATAGGAATTGTTGTGTTCTAAGGTGATTTTACCCTGTGAAAAGCCTTCTGCTGGTAATACATCAATCATGTGTGAGAGAAAACCATTTTCTCATGATTTTCCCAAAGACATTATAGAAGGTGCTTCAGAAGCTAAAATGAGATCATATTTTCTGCAAATTCACACAGTTTCTCAGCCATATGAGAATGAACTCTGATGTTCTCAGTAAAACATGTACATCCAACAGGAGCACAGGTCCGTTGGTTTCCGTGTATTCTACTGCAGCCTCCCAGTGTGCTAAAGAACAACTAGAGTGATAACATTCTTGCTTATGACAAAACTATGGCACACCTGAAGCCATCTTAATTGAATCAAACTGGTAAAACTTAAAAAAATTAATTTTGGAAGAAACACAGTGAGGGGGGTCCATTTTGTCATAGAAATGATGGTTAGTGCTGTAGAAAGAAAAAAGTAGGACACGTTTTAAGTGAGATCTCAAATATCTTCCTGTTGTACTTCAACAGGAGCAGCCTGTCAGTTGATTCCCCTGTGTTCTACTGCAGCCTCACAGTGTGCTAAAGAACAACTAGAGCACTAACAGTCTTACTTATTACACAAGTATGGCACACCTGAAGCCATCTTGATTTAATCAAACTGATGAAACTTAAAACATTTAATTGAGAAAGGAACAAAATGTGGAGTTTCATTTTGTCATTGAAATTATGGTTAGTGCTGTAGAAAGCAACATTAGGACACGTTTTATGTGAGTTCTCAAATATCTTCCTCTTCTATTTCATTAAGACTTTCTGACAAGTAGACTGAAACATGTACTACCAACACCAGCAGCAGACTGTCAGTTAACTCCCTGGTGATCAGCAGTTTACTACAGTGTTCTGATGAGCAACTAGAGTGCTAAATTTCTGAATTTGTGCCAAAAGTTAGGCACATCTGACCGCCATCTTGATGGAATCGAAGTGGAAGCATTTTCTACTGAGGATACTGCAGTAAATGAGAAGATTAGTGAGCTTCATAACAAATAAGTCTCCCAAGATGGCCACCAGAGAGAGAAGAGCCCAAATGTAGCATAAATATTACCCACATGTAGCCCAAGTATAGCCCAATGTCAGAAGTGTGCGAAAAACCCACATATATTGAGCTTCTTTATAAAAGTGCATGAAAGGGTTAACACATAATAAGCATTCAGGAATGGAGTGACAAAATAAAAAAGATAAGATATGTTTTTATTTGCTGCCTTATGCACTATCAGAGGGTGCACAGTTGAAAATGCTGCCATTAGTGGTTGCTTTGCATGGGAGTGGTATGCCATTCTTATGCTTAGGTTTGACATTTTCTGACAGTATTGTATCTATCTGATGAGACCAAAAAATAATATTTGATCAACTAACTCAATTTTCAGGTATGTGAATTGCATTTAATTTGGAGAAACAATTTTTGAAAAGGTATATGTGTATGTGAGAATGTTATAAGAGTATCAAATATTTTTGAGAAAATATTGGAAATATGTTGAGTGTGTGAGAATGGCACTGTTTGTCGGTTTTGCAGACTAGTGTGTGAGAATGTGTTTCACAATCTGTTGCTTTGAATTAGTATGTTGTATATTTGCTGCTTACTACATGGTGTAATTGGTAGTAAAAAACTGTAGATTAAGAGTTAAACTTTTAGTTAGCTAGGCATTAGAAGATTTGGAAATATTTACATGTGTATAAATGATGTGCTGTTCTCAGAGTGTTCTTTGAATTCTGCGTGTTGTAGTTCTGTTACGCTGCTTTATCAGACAGCTACAGAAGCACATATTCGTTCAGTCACTTACCTAGAAACTACTTGTGCATGCAGCAGAATCAAAAATAGTTGTAGTCACATCTGTTTTGCTCTCTTTTCCATAACACAGGCATTTAAGTGTTTGTTTATAGCCACGTATATAGATATTTATAGTCATAGAAATACTAAACTAGACAGTCACATACCGGTACATTTACTTAAATGTCTCATGGCACTGCTACAGGTGTACTCCTACAATTTCTCAGGTATGTTGGCATGTACTGACACAACCTGCTCATTCGTGTAGAGAAATACTCTATCAAACATGAATGATGCTTGGTAGTATAGCTTGTAGCTTGATTTGCATGTATAAGCTGTTTGTCAAGTCTTAATTCCAAGTTTTAGTATCCACAAGTCTCATGTGAGAGATGATATAAGTGTGCTATAAAGCATGCTGGCTTGTGCTTAAAAGATGAGTTGTTCTTTTCAGTTCACTAAGTTACTTGTGCACTTGCATGTCCCTATGCCTAGTACTACATAGAGTATGTCATCCCTAAAGCAACAGACATACATGCTCAGAAAAACATCAAGCCTCTGTTTCAGCTATTGAGACAGCTACAGAAGCACATGTAGATGCAGTCACTCGCCAGAAACTATTAATGCATGCAGCGGACTCAAAGGTGGTTGCAGTCACACCTACGTAGCTCTGTATTGAATAACAGAGGTACTGAAGTATTTCTGCTGCCATTTGCATACTCATTTAGACAGCCATAGAGGTATTATAGCAGGCAGTTACATAGCAGCACATTTACTTAAACATATCATGGCACTGATAGAGGTGTATATCTACACTCTGTCAGATATGTAGGTAAGTACTGACACAATCTTTTCAACAATGCAGAGAAATAGTATTTCAAATGGGTGATGGCTAGACCCGGTCTGTGCGCTGTCACTGCAAGCTTCACTTGGCATAGTATAAGTGTTTCTGAAGTGTCGAACCCACGTTTTAGTGCACATAGCACACTTCTAAGATATGCTGTACGTATGCTATAAAGGATGCTGTTTTGTGCTTGAGATTGACAGATGTCCTTTTGAGTTGAATAAGTTACTTGAGCACGTGTAAGTCCCTATGCAAAGTACTACATAGAGTATGCACCCTTAAAGCAACTGATATGCATGTTCACAAAAGCATAGACCCTCTCTGCCACTTAATCAGACAGCTACAGAAGCACATATACATTCAGACATTTACTAGAAACTACTTATGCCTGTAGCAGACTCAAAGGTAGTTTCATTCTCTCGCTCATAGCTCTCTATTCCCTTACAGAGGCAATGAAGTATTTTTGCAGCCACTTACATACACATTTAGACAGCCATAGAGCTACTAAAACATAGTCATATACCAGCACATTTACTTAAACATCTTATGGCACTCATACAGGTGTACTGCTGCACTCACTCACATATGTAGTAAACCTTCAGAACCATGCAGAGAAATAGTTTGTGAATTATGGGTGATAGCTACTACTGCAGACCCTTACTCCAAGCTCACTTGGCATGTTATAGGTCTTTCTTAAGTATCAAACCCACGTTTTAGTGCACATAATACACTTCTAAGATATGCTGTAGGTATGCAGTAAAGGATGAAGTTTTGTGCTTAAGAGATTGAGAGATGTCCTTTTGAGTTGAATAAGTTACTTGTGCACTTGCAGGCCTCTATGCCAAGAACTACATAGAAATTGCCATCCCTAAAACAATTGACATACATGTTCACAAAATCATAGAGCCTGTCTTTCAGTACAGAGACAGCTACAGAAGCACTTATGCATTCAGTCACACACCAGAAACTATTTATGTATGCAGAAGACTCAAAGGACGTTGCAGTAACACATACATAGCTCTCTGTTGCCTAACACAGGTACTGAAGTATTTGTGCAGCAGCTTACATACACATTTAGACAGCCATAGAGGTATTAAAGTAGGCAGCTACATACCAGCACATTTACTTAAACATCTCATCGCACTGATAGATGTGTACTCCTGCACACTCTCAGATATGTAGGCAAGTACTGACACAACCTTGTCAACCATGTACAGAAATAGTCCTTCGAACATGGGTGATGGCTACTAGTGCAGACCCTGTTTGTGCACCCTCACTGCAAGCTTCAGTTGGCATGTTTTAGGTCTTTCCTATGTGTCAAATCCACTCAAAAACTCATGCACCCAGTCACCTTTCCACTTAAACACTTATGCACCCACTTAGTCAGATACTCAGTGATGCACCCACTCACACACCCAGAGAGACACTTATGCAGGTAGTCCCAGACTCACTCAGACACACACATACCTAGTCACACACCCATTGAGACACTCACGCACTCAGTCACACTCCCACTGAGGCACTCCTGCACTCACTCTCACACTCATTTTCAAAGGTAACTTTTAAATAGAATTTTAAAAAACTTAGAAATTCACTGGAAAAACCAAAGGTTACAGGGATAACACTCAAACTTTTAGAAAACACTCGCTGGATGATGTCATCAGTGATGTCATTTGAGATGTCATCAGAAATGTCACTGACCATGTCATGGGTGATGTAATATGTGAGGTCATAAGCAGTGCATTTCGCGGGCGTAAGTTATAGTTAGCTCCGGTAACTATAATTGCTGAATTGCACTGGTTTTGTACGAGTGAAATTTGAGCCTAAATATAACATCCTTGTAACCTTTTGGTTCTTTTATCGACACACTCAGTGACTGCTGCACCGAAACAGCCGCACCACAGTAGGAGACATCAATTCAAGTAAGCCGGGCACAGCAGGATGTGAACATTGAATCGTATGCAGGCACCAAAACAAGAAAAGGATGCCTACACGTTTCGGCTTACACCTTCAACTGGGCAACCCGTATCCCCCCCACCTACGTGACTTAAGAACAGTCCTTCCTTGATAGCACTGTCCTCGATCTTCACGGACTAGACTAAATCAGGTGCCATGATGGTTTTGCAGCTTCATTCCATTTCGCAGTTGATTCACTCGAAATATCGAACCAGTTGTTCCATTAGAAAATGACATTAAGAAACTTAATTCCGCCATCAAAAGCAGCCATGATCATTTATATTAATGTCTCATATTGAATTTCAATGCAATGCAGATATTCAATTTATATTGAATTATTACAGTTCAATGTGATGCAAGGAGATAAAGTATGAAACATAATATATTAAAATTCAGTCGAAGCAATGCTGTAAAAATGGTTGAAAAAAACATGACTTAATATTGATGGTGTACCAATTGATGATGTGCATCACGCTTCATTTGTCCTTGCACAGCAATGAGATAGAAATGTGTGAAACAACATGACCTGAATCAAATGCCCTGCTGTGTTTCTGAAAAGTTTAACATAAGCTAACATTCAAATCCCTTGCACCATTTCCACTATATGTGTCTTCACATATGTCTAACCAACAGATGGAACTAGAGGCAATCCATTATACAAAATAAGTGAAACTTCATATGCATGTGAATCGTGGTGGCAATTTAACGATTAAAGTTCCAGTGAGTAGGATCCTCAAAGGTAAATTGCCGACCTCTAATATGGTGCGCTGCCCAGGCATAAAAGCACAAAATGGACGTAAAGCAATTATTGAGACAGCATAAAAGTCAGAATCACAATCATGGCAGCATATTTTAAATAAAAGTGTCGGTGTGCAAGAAAATAATCCACAATTTGTCAGGCTAAGAGTATCCTCCACTCTTTTTCCTATATTGTTCGTAGCAGAGGCCTGACAATTAAAGTGCCTGGTGATGTATCATAAAATGCTAAATATCTGACCCGTGGTGTGCTCCACTGTTCTTACTGGGTTCAATGTACCCTGATCTCCTGCCTCATTGTAGACACAAGCTCAAATTCTCAAATCACAGGTGGCGATAAACACCCTGGATCTTACACCATACGACGAGATGGAGGAGTCTCGACGTTCGAGGCCCCACTCCGCGGAACGAGTGCCTAGGTTGGCTCTGCGTCTCCCTTTCCTTTCTGGGGCCGGGAACGACCCCCGCCCAGTTAAAAGAATTCTAGAACGCCATGTACGCTATATTTGGGTGGACTGACCCTGCCGGTGCGCCTTTCAGGCCCTGCAGGCTCAGTAGGAGGAGACTCCATGGGTTCCGCGCCTCTGGCCCTGGCTCCACAGTCTCCTCTTGGATCTGTTCCTGGATTTGGACCAGCGCTGGTCGTACCACTTCGACCTTCCCCAGCACCGCGTCCGACGTCGAGACCCTTTGCGTCGCCTCCCCCATCGTCATTCCAGACAACACGGAGTCAGTCGGGTGTCCACCAACGAAGAGACCGGCACCGACGGAGCTGGATGGCTCCATGCCGTGCACTCTGCCCTATTCTGAAGGGCTAGGGTTGGATGATGACTGGGAGGGACAGCAGGATCCCTTAGAAATCTTGCCTCTAAATGAGGAACTGGACTGGTATTAGGACCTGGGTGATGCCACGGCCTGGACACTTCTCCAGAGCCTTGCATGCTGTCTCTTCCTAACCTGGCTACAGAGGAGGGGGCTTCTTTTGCAATAGTGCTGCGTAGGGCTGCGGAGGTCTTGGGCCTTCAGCTTCCCACGGTGGCAGTCAAGACTAATGTATTGACAGAGGTCCTGCAGCCTGGTTTCTCCACTTCGTAATCCTTGCTGCCTTTCAACGAGGCCTTGACGGACGTTCTACTGAGCACCTGGTCCAAGCCCAGCACAGTGGCCCCTGTGAATAGAACTATTGCCCGCTGCCACTGCCCTGCACCGGGCGACCCAGCTTTCCTCTCCGCCCATCCCACCGAGCTTGGTGGTTCAAGCATCTACCTCCCGTGGCGCATTCACTTCCGCACCCCCGGACAGACAATCCAAAATGCTGGACAGCTTTGGTAAGATCTTTTCTTCCACCAGCCACGTATTGCGGTCGGTAAACACCGCATGTCTCTTGGGCCGTTATTCCCATTAGCGTTGGGATACGGTTGCGCAGGTGCTGCCACGAGTCTCGGAGGAGGACCTGGCTCTCCTCTCCCAAGCTGTTGCGGACTGGAGAGATGCAGCAAAGTTTGCCATACAATGTGGCTTAGACGCTGGGCAGAGAGATTTCCTCGATGGTGGCCGTTAGGGACCACGCCTGGCTGAGGATGTCTGGCTTTTCAGGGAATGTCCAAGCCATCCTTATGGACATGCCCTTTGATGGCTCCCGCCTCTTGGGAGACGAGGCAGACCTAGCGCTTCAATGACGCTCGGGCTACGACTAAGTCCTTGGGCCTCTCTGTGTCATCCCGTCCTGTGTCTGCTTTTCGCCCCTTTTGTGGCTATGGAAGGGGCTTCCAACCGTGCCCACCCTACCCCAGCCAGAGGACCCCGCAATTTCAGCAACCTCTGCACGGTCGTAGACGTGGTACACCCAGTTTTCACCAGTCGGGAGACCAGAAGTCCGGTCAAGCCACAAACCCCTCCTCCACCGCAAAACCTTCTAGTCCAATCCTGCAGGATCATGGCCGTCCAGTAGATGGCAGGATACGCCTTCACCTCCACCACTGGCGGGATATCACCTCAGACGGGTGGGTGTTGCAAATAGTCCAAAGGGGCTACTCCCTCCCCTTCGAGCCTAAACCTCCCTCCATGCCTCCAACTTAAGATCGGCTAACGGAGGATCACCTTGCCCTACTCTGCAAGGAAGTCTAGACTCTCTTGGTCAAGGTAGCTATAGAGAGGGTTCCCGGGCCAGAAATAGGCTGTGGTTGCTATTCCTGCTATATTCTGGTTCCAAAGAAGGACAGAGGCCTTAGTCCTATCCTCGACCTCAGAGCCCTCAACTACTTCCTCAAAAAGGAGAAGTTCAAGATGATCACCCTTACTTAGGTCCTGTCTGCCCTAGACCCGGGAGACTGGATGTTAGCTTTGGACTTGCAGGACGCCTATTTCCATATTTCCGTCCTGCCTGCCCATCGGCGCTACCTGCAGTTTACGGTGGGCCACGAGCACTTTCAGTTTACCATGCTCCCCTTCCGCCTCACCAGTGCTTCTAGGGTGTTCACCAAGGTGATGGATGTGGTCGCAGCCCATCTGCGGAGATCAGGGGTTCCAGTCTTCCCCTATCTCGACGACTAGTTGTTGAAGGTGGGCTCGTCTCAAGCAGTCGTCTCCCACCTCCAGTCTACGGCGAACCTGCTGCATTCGCTGGGGTTTACTATCAACGTGCCAAAGTCACATCTCACCCCCTCTCAGACAATCCCTTTCATTGGAGCAGTTCTTAACACTTCAGTTTCTGGCTTATCCTCCCGAGCAGCGAGTTTAGGATATTCAGGCTATGATACCGATATTTTAGCCTCCATCCTGGATCTTGGTGAGAATTACTCTGAGGCTGTTGAGCCTCATGGCCTCCTGCATCTTGCTTGTGGACCATGCCAGGTGGAACATGCGGGCCCTGCAGTGGGACCTGAAGTTCCAATGGGCACAGCATTGAGGAAATCTCTCTCCGACCTGGTTCAGATATCGGAGGGCACCGCGAACAACCTGCGGTGGTGGCTAACGAACTGCGATTGGGTCAGAGGCAGACCCCTCTCCCTTCCCCACCCGGATCTCTCGGTAGTGACAGATGCGTCACTTGTGGGATGGGGCGGCCACCTGGGGGAGGTGGAGATCAGAGAACTCTGGTCTCCGGCGGAAGCCAGGCTCCATTTCAACCTGTTTGAGCTTTGTGCGATCCTATTGGCACTGAAAGCCTTTTTACCATCCATCAAAGGAAGACTAGTTCAGGTGTTCACAGACAACACTACTGCCATGTGGTACTGCAACAAACAGGGCAGGGTTGGGTCGTGGACCCTCTGTCAAGAGGCCCTGCATTTCTGGATTTGGCTGGAACAACTGGGCATTTCCCTTGTGGTTCAACATCTGGCCAGTTCTCTGAACCCCAGTGCAGACAAACTCAGCCGTCAGTGACTTGGGGATCACAAGTGGCATCTCCATCCGGAGGTGATGCAAGGTCTCTTTCACCAGTGGGGAGAGCCTTGATTAGATCCATTCGCCTCCGAAGAGAACGTGCAATGTCAGCAGTTTTGCGCTTTGGATTTTCCAAGGCGGCTCTCGCTAGGCGACACTTTTCGTCGTGAGTGTAGCATAGGACTCCCGTACGCCTTTCCATCCATACCATTCCTGCTCAGGGTGCTCAAGTGGATCAGGAGAGACCGGGCCCAAGTTATTCTTGTGGCTTCAGACTGGGCACGGAGAGTGTGGTATCCCAAGCTTTTGCAAATCGGCATCGATCCTCCGATCAGGCTGCCCCTTTGGGAGGATCTTCTGTTGCAGCAGCAGGGGAGGGTCCTCCACCCAAACCTGTCCACTCTCTGTCTCCTTGCGGCGAGATTGAGCGGCGACAGTTGACAGCTTTTGACCTTCCTGCCAAAGTCTGTGAAGTTATTCTGGCAGCCAAGCGACCCTCCACAATGTCGGTATACGGCTGCCGATGGCAACGATTTTGTAAATATTGTACAGAACGGTCTGTTGACTCCTTGTCCGCCTCCCTCTCAGTCATTCTGCTTTTTATTCTTTCTTTGGGCCAGCAGGGCTCTACTCTGGGCACTTTGAAGGGCTAACTTTCGGCCCCGTCTGCCTTTCTTCGGTTGCCAGATCAACCATCTCTTTTTACATCGCCTCTTGTACAGAGATTTTTGAAGGGGCTTACTCATTTGTTCCCCCCTTCACCCTTCATTATGCCCCAGTGGGACCTTAACCATTCCTGATGTGTGCACCGTTTGAATCACTTCACAATTGCTCCCTCCGGCTCCTCACTATTAAAACAGCCTTTTTAGTGGCAATAACTTCTACCAGGAGAGTGAGCAAACTGCAGGCTCTGTCTTCTCAGCCTCCTTACCTAACCGTCTTTCCAGACAAAGTAGTGTTCCGCACTAGGGCCTCTTTTTTTGCCTAAGGTAGTAACACCTTTCCATCTGGGACAATCTGTTACTCTGCCCACCTTCTCTGCACCTCCCCATCCTTCCAAGGAAGAGGAGCATCTCCACCTTCTGGACCCAAAAAGAGCGTTCTTGTTCTACCCTGATCGCACTAAAGAGTTCAGGGTGGATGATCAACTCTTTGTAGGGTACGTTGGAGCACAGGAGGGACATGCTGTACAGAAAAGGACCATTTCACGCTGGGTCATCCTCGGCATAAAAATGTTTCGCCTTGGCTAAGAAACAGCCTCCTGAAGGCCTTAGGGCCCGTTCTACCAGGCTGAAGGCAGCTTCCAAGGCTCTCCAGTGTGGTGTTCCAGTTTGTGACATCTGCCAGGCGGGCACGTGGCCATCCCTGCACACGTTCGCCAAACATTACTGCTTGGATAACCAGGTTCGCAGGGAAGGCCTTTTCGGCCGTACAGTCCTGCAGGACTTTTTGGTTTGAAGCTTTTCCGCAGTCCCTTCTCCGGGGATGGTATTGCTTGGGTATCTGCTCAAAGGTAAGGAATCCGCATCTAGATGTCTCGATCAGTTGGACAAGTAACTTACCTGCGGTAACGCCTTATCTGGAAGAGACATGATCTAGCCGCAGATTGCTTACTGGCCCACCCATCCTCCCTGCACTGCGGATTAGTTTTAGTGTCAGGGCTGTTTCCCCTTAGGGCCCTGGTTGTTTATTTGACCCACCATGGTCAGTCGCTTTATGGCACTGCGCTTCTGGCGTCGAAAGTCATGAAAAATACTGACGGGGTGGCGCCTATATTGACGACGCAGATGTCATGATGATGAACCAGACGCCTACGACGGCACGCGGAGTCGGCCGATGCCACCTATCGGCATGCAGGGGTACTGCTATCAAAAATCATCCGGATCCACCCTGACGCCTGGAAGTTCAAAGGTAAGGAATCAGCGGCAAGATCATGTCTCTACCAGATAAGGCGTTACCAAAGGTAAGTAACTTGTCCGATAGGAAGAAGCGTTCCTCCAGTCCATATCCCCAGCAGTACTAATTGTGCCCCCGGATCATATGAATGTCCGTTTCGCCCTCTTATCTGTGGGTCACTCCTTCCCAATACGCACAGAGACTCTGGCAGTTCCACAATGTATGAATAAACATGCCCCTCTGCCCACAACTTCACAGACACTATTCATAAGGAGCTCTACCCATTTTATGTAAGAGGACCCTGGTATAGTATACACAATGTAAAATCTTAAGCTATATTATAATGGGCCTTAATCACTACCATCCTGGGGAAGTGCAGCGCTTCCCCCACCCCCAAATCTACATCTCCCTACCACCGAATCTTCAGGGCCTCTAAGTCCCCCTACGTGTTTCTTAACCGAGTTTGATAGGTGAGAGAGATCGCCTTGGTGAGCACTATTCCAACCAGCAACAGCGGACACTCTCCCACCATACAGGACATGCAAGTACCCTTTCCCCCCTAGCATCTCCCAGTCCAATCGGAAAGCCGGGTGATCTAGCTGCACATATGCCCAGATATTAACCACACAGACCTGCGCCGCCTCCAAAAGTCGGAGGTCTCTCTCCGCTTCCGAGGAATCCCGCTCGCTCTGTCTTTTATCCCACACGTCCTCCCGAGATTCTCTCTCCCCATATCGTAACCAGGTAGGCTTCCCATAGGGAGGCTGCACTGGCCACTGACTCCGTATTTCCTGCAAAATACATGTCCGTGACCCTGATCAATCTGTACACATCCGAGGGGATAGTCACCATGCTGCCATTCACCCAACCCCCTCGAGAGCGGGGTGGCTAGGGTAATCTCCAGCGGGGAATGATCCAAAATTCATCGCGACTTAAAGGCCGCCTCAGTCAGTCTGGGAAGAATCAGCGTAGGTGCAAAAAAAATAGTTGATTCGGGAAAGAGTGTTATGAGCTCCAGAGTAATAGTATTACTCCCTACTCTGCCCATGCAATGATCTCCGAACATTCGCCAGACCCAGTTCCCAGACAAATCCTTCCAATTTCCCCATATGGGCTTGCAGTACCTGCCAAACGTATGTCCTGTCCAACTAGGGGTCCATGATCATGTTAGTCGCCCCCCCCAAGAAGGTCGTCGACTGCGGGGTATTCACTATAACGCAAACCAATAGCCGGAGCGTTTGTCTGGAGCCCAGGGTGAGATTACACAATAAACGCTAACGTCTCACCCGGTTAATCCCCCAGGACCAGTAGGCATCAGCCACTGATGTCTGTTCACACCTTCGTCACCTAGAGTGGTAGAGATTTCTTCACCAAGGGTGACACCCATCTGGATCCCAGAGTGAATCCTGCATGTCACTCTACCTTATATTTCCCCTGCCCTAAAGCTGGTGCGTGATTCCCTCTTGTGTGTCTCCTGCAGGAATACCACATCAGTCAAGTACCGCACGAGCTCTTTCACCACCAACCTACGCTTGATTCTATGTCCCAGGCCATTGACATTCCACGTCAACAAAAAGGAGGATTAGAATTGGATTGCGATGGCAATAAACTCCAAAAATTGGATTCCTCAATGCCCACCTTGGAAAAGGCGATGATCTGATATGCTGATCAAGTACATAGACTTTACTGTGGTCATGTTACAGGAAGCTTGTGAGTCAAGGGATGTGGTGAGGAATGGTTTTATTACTTATAATGTAAAGGTTGTGAAACGACAATTTAGTAGGGCTTCAGGGGGTCTTTTAACACTAATATCCACAGAGAGAGAAATAAGGTTGAGGAGGATCTTCAAGGAATTTAAAGATTTTTTAACTATTTTAATAATAGTGTTGGATTCGAATGTCCCTCCTAAAACTATTAGAGATGAAGATTTTATTGCTATAAAAACATATTTTCTGCCAAATAACCAGCAGGATAAGCCAGTACAACTGACAGTCCTCCTGGATAAGATAAATATATCTTACCACCAGTGCACAATATTGCTCTGTGGGGATTTAAATGCTAAAATCCCTAATCTCGGTTTGTGTGATGAATTTCAAGAGGATAAGGAGGCTAACTTAATTATGCTGCCCCAGTTAATAACAAAACTAGTGATGTCATAGGGAGGAAAATTGGGGATATCTTTTAGTTAAGAGCAGATGTAAACGAGATCAGTGTGGTAAACCTACTTTTAATAATGGCAAAACATCCTCGCAAATCGACTATGCAATAATATCCGTTGACAAATTCTGCCTAGTTGAGGCTTTGGTCATTGGGGAATTAGCTGGCAGTGACCATCGGTCTCGCCTGTTGACACTTAGCTGGTTGGCGAAATTCATCTTACGTCTAATATAAGAATGGTCATAGATATTATATGTATGGTCTGTAAAAATGAAGAATAAGGTAAAACAATTGGTGCAGAACTTTTTATTTTACTAAGTGGAAATCCAGATAATAAATATATGGTTGGATTATGAAAGACTGATAAATAATATTCACCAATTATCAACTAAGCTCAAAAACATCAATAATAAGAGAAAAATCAAAAATGGGTCTGAGGGTGAAAAATTGAAAGCAAAGATAGCTTTAAATTTGAAGATAAGGGTGGCATATAAACTGGACCCCAAGACCAGAAACAGGCATATTAAGATATATAGGAGAGACTACAGAACGGAAATTAGAAAGATTGTTTAAGAAGAGGATGAGTCCTTATGTGTTTAAGAAGAGGAGGAGTCCTTATGGACGGAAGTCATTGTAGATGTCCGCAGTAGTAGAGTTATAACCTTTTGGAAAGTACTAGGTAAAGTGATGGGGGCTACAAAAAACTGAGGTCTGCTCAGTGGATGAGGAACAGTGGGTCAAGTACATCACGGACCTCTATGGTATTAAGAACAAAGGCAATAACGTAAATATATTGCAGAAATATTTCAATAGCTGTCTGGATGCCACGAATATAAGTAACGAGGAGAAGAATGTAATATCCTCAGTAAAGGAGGTGACAGCTATAATAAAGAACTTTGAGTTCATGTGCTCATGGGCCAGATGGGTTGTCAGAAAACATATTAAAAATTAATCCCGACCTGTGGGCACAAGTACTTACACCCCTGTTCGCTAATATAGTTCACTTGAGTAGAATACCAGATTCTTGGAAGGAGAGTATCCGTGTTTCAATTTTAAACACGCATTTGCAATGCAATCGGTCTTGCCTTTGGGACCTTATATGTATTTAGCTATGCAGCACATTAGCCTGGGTGCTGAAATTTCTACTGTTCTTTAACATGGTGGAAAGTAAGCACCAAACTGCGTGACACGCCAGGTATGGGAACACATGGAGAGAAATATTGCCTTTCAGCTGGAAATGGTATAGTCCAAAGCTCTGTTTTTAATATAAAATCAGGGCCTTCGGTGGTCATATCACTGAAAATACAAGATTTGAAAAAATATTATTGTCTACGGGTGCTCGTGGAAGACAATTGCTATGGACTGGAATCTAGAGAATGCTAAAGTGATTCTGGTATTTTACTGACCTATGCTGGTCGTTTTCTATCAAGAAAGTTGAATAGAGGTAGCTGCCAGAAAAATTTAAAGCAAGAAAGTCCCTCAGCAGAAAGCACTTCTGGTATTTTACTGACCTCTACCGGTCCTTTTTATTAAGACAGTTAAATAGAGGCAGTTGAACAGAAAAAAAGTCCCTAGGCGGAAGCTGACAAGTCCTAAGGCTGATCTCCAAAGCCCACAAAGTACATACACATATAAGTATATACTAATATATAAGTATATACTAAAGTATATACAAGAGGTCTCGAATGCTCGACCTAAAAAGGGTCTAGGGAAATATCCAATAATTATAGAATGATGACCCTACTAGATATACCCAGTAAAATCTACGCAAAACTCCTGCTGCGGGCTTTAGAAGAATATGTTGAGAAAGAAGATATTCTCCCGAAAGTCCAGCTGGGGTTCAGGAGGAACCATTCAACTGTTGATGGCTGTTGTGTATTAAAACTGTTAGTGGAAGATACTGTTATAAGAAAAAACCAAGCAATTAATGTAGCATATATAGACCTATCTACCACTTTTGTTACTATCAATCGAAGTAAACTTTGGGAAAAACGTATGAACTGGAATATACCCCCAGGCTTAATGAAGTTGATTATACAATTACATGAGGGTTCTTGTACCCAAATAGAACTAGGAAGCCACAGAGCCTTAACAAGGAAAATTTACACCTCGAATGGGTTGCGCCAAAGTTGTATATTGACCCCCATTGCTTTTCTCCTTATACATATCAGATATCCTGGTGAACTTATGTCCAGGGTGTACATTTCCACCAAAATCAGGAGGGGAGCCAATCCTGGCAATATTTTATGTGCACAACACTATTTTGTTGGATCGTACACCGTTTGGCCTTCAGAAGCAGCTGGATGCTTTTGCAACCTATTGCCTAGTTAATGATTTAATAATTAATATTGCCAAAACAAAAGTAATTATATGTTCAAGAGCAAGGGTTAAGCGAGACTAGCTAAAATGTGGATTAGAACCAATAAACTAGAAGTCATAAAGCAATATTAATATTTAGGTATACTTTTCAAAGACAATCTTAATGTTCAGGCTTATGTGGCCTCCCAGAAGCAGAGGGTGAAGGCCGTTGCCCGGTGTCTAAAGAAATTGGACTCTGCCCTGGGGCACAAGTCTCTTGAGGTACTAAGAGAATTGTGTAAGTTCAAAATTGTGAGTTATTGCTTTACGGCTCTGAAATCATGGTGGAATCCAGTATATTACACCTCCAATCAGTAGAAATGGTAATCTGGAAACTTTGGTTGCATTTTCAAAAAGATTCGATTGACAGTGCGCTTAGACTGAAATTGTGCCTTGTTTAAATCAAGCAAAGATATTTTCAGAGGATTTTAAACTATAGTGTGAAATTATGGTCATCATCAATGGGTTCATTTAAGTATCTGTTAAAATGCCAGTTGCAATTAAGGGACGCAGCCCGTTGGACCATGAATCTACGATCTTGTTTTGCAGGCCTTGAATTTGTCTTCAGCTTTTACCCATAATGAATTGCAGCTGGGTCTTAGTAAAAATAAGATACAAATTATTCTCTGCAAGTAGATGTTACAGATTGTAGAAAGAGACCACAGGTTGTACACTTACTACACACAGATTATAAAGGCAAGTTACAACAGTATTTAAAAGATATCAAAGCACTAAAGTCCCGGCTCTGGATGTTGAAGCTGAGAATCAGTCAAGTGCCGTCATTTATAAAGTGGAAATACAGCCATGTGAGCTCCATGACGGACCACCAAATAGGGAATCTTGTCCATGTGGCGTACAGTGCACTTTAACCCTTTGTCATATTTTAATCTTTTGTAGTGTTTTTAAAACCGAAAGAATTTTATTTTTATTACCGGTTGTAGGAAAGTGGGTTTCCGATGCAGTAACACCCCTCTAACCCCAACTTTTTGCCAGGTTTCTGATGCCTACCAATCTGGTTCCCAGGGCCTGTGTTCTTTCCCCAACAATGTACCTTTGTACTTACAATTGGCAAATCTCTGGCCACAGGTAAGACCCTTGTAAAAGGTACCATGGATTCCAAGGGCACTGTGACCAGGGAAGGCCACCAAGGGCTGCAGCAGCTACTGTGCCACGCTTAGAGACCCTGCACCTTGACACCCACAGACTGCCATTGCAGGCTGCGTGTTTTAGTGCAGAGGAAAGTGAAGAGTCGACATGGCACACAACCCTGTGTGCCATGCCTGTAATCCACTGCCTGTGGCCTAGGTAAGTCACCCCTCTAGCAGTGTGCACTAGACCACAGGTGAGGTACAGTTGCATGTGCACTGTACTCCTACAGTGTCGAAGTCCATTCTTGGACATTTTAAGTGCAGTAAAGCCATAAAGAGTATATTGTCTGGGAGTTGGTCATTACAAACTCCACAGCTCCATAATGGCTTTAATGAAATCTGGGAAGTTTGTTAGCAAACTTCTCAGCACATTAAACCCACCCTGATGCCAGAGTGAGATTTAATGTAAAGGGCACTCAGAGGGCATCTTAGAGATTTAGAGATGCCCCCTGAAAATCGAAAAGCCCTGGTGTGGTTTCTGAATGGCTGCCCTCCATTTGCCACCACCAGACAGGTTTCTGGACCCCTGGGTAGAGTGCCTCCGCTCTCTGGGTCCAGAAACAAAGCCCATCCTGGGCAGAGGTGTCATGCCTCCTCCCCCAGGATAGGGTGGGTCCATGAAGGGCAAGCTTCAAAGGCCTGCCGCCTTTGTAAGCTGTCCCTGCCTTTTGCTCCCCCCTCCTCCCCAGCAACTGGCTCCCACCGGTTCTGACCCCCACTTTGGGCGGGAGAATCGGGTGGAAAACCAAGTTAGGAGGAGAAGTGTGCCCATCTTTGCCGACCCCACCCCTCAGATGGGGGAGGCGAGGTGAAGCACACATCTCAGTCCCCTCCATCTTGAAGATGAGAGGACCCAGCCAATTAGAGAGAGGCTCATGCCCCCCTCCCACTGTAGGGTGGCATAATAGGGGGTGTACTCACCCCAAGGAAGGGACCTATTGGTCCTGACCTGCACACCCCTGTAAACGCCCCTAAATTTAGTATTTGGGGGCGACCCTGAACCTTGCCGCCTCAGATTCCTGCAACCTATGAGGAAGGATGGAAGAAGTCACACAGCAGAGGAGACTGTAGAGAAGAACTGGCGTGGCCCCAGCCCTACCGGCCCGTCTTCAGTTTCTGGAGATCCTGCGCCAAAAGTCAGCTTTTCCTGCAGCCAGCGACCTCCAGAACCCCTGGGAGGACTGACTGCCTTCAACAAAGACTGTATCTACTGCGAACAGCAACTCTGTCCCACAGAAACTCCAAAGAAGGGCTCTGAGTCTGCTGAGGACGAAGAAACTCGATGCCTGGAACCACCACTGGACCCGTCGCCCGTGGCCCGAGTCCATGTGGCTCACGGGTCCCAGCAAGGTCCCCCAGCGCTCCAGAGTCCGAGTCCACAGTGGGTTGACCCCTCCAGGACTCCCCAACGTCACCTCCAGGCTCCGCACGGAGACACCCCCTCAACCACCAAATGGCGAGTGGCCGGGTAAGGTGAAATCTGACCTCAAACGGCACCCCTGCATCCGGCCGCCCTGCGCCCTTGAGGAGAGGACCTGAGGTGCACCTACGTCCTCGAGCCCTCCAACTTACCTGCCCAGCTGTTGGTTCCTCCCGGAAGACTTCCTGGACCGAGCCTGCACCCAAAATCCAAAACCGGCAACCTCCATAGGATTTCATTGGGCTCCCGACCCATAATAAGCACCCTGCATCCAGCCACCCCTGCGCTGCTGGTGGTGTGGACTTTGTGCCAACCTGGAACCCCCTTTGCCCTGACCTTAACCCTAGGAGCTTGGCTCCCAAGACCGAGTGGCCTGCCCGAGAGTAGCCCCCAACTGATGTGCCCCCTAGCCCCTTTGGCTAACATTGGGCCTCTGCACCAGGCTGCTTTAGTGCCGCTGGTGGTGCGATTTGAGTGTCTAACTGGATCTTGGGGAACCTTGGTCCTAAAACCCAAAAGCCATACTTGCAGGTCGTTTAGTTACCTGTAACCAGTTAACACTCTTTTTCCCATAGGAACCAGTGTTATGAGTTTTTGTTCCAAAAATGTTGTTGAGTTGTGTTTTGTATGAAAGAAAAATAACCGTGCTACAAACCAAAAAGTGTCTTACTTACCTTTGTATTGTAGGATCCACGGTGTGATATCTAAGTATATCACCCGAGTAGTCAATGTAATCCAAAAGTAACGCAAAAGTAATCAAAAGTAATTTCTATGTAATTTAAACTGTTTTTAAAGCATATACAAACCTGTAACGATTACACAGAAAAGCAATTGGGTATGGATTTGCAAAGTGTACAATTGAAAGTACATTTTACCTACCTGTACCAAGTCCTGCTTGGTTCTATAAATAAAACATAAGTATATCTTTTTTATACTTACCCAATTGGTCTGGATTCTGTCTCTGAGTGTGTGTAATCAGTCCTTGATTAAGTGAATACAATAAATGCTTAACACACCCTCCTGATAAGCCTAACTGCTCGCCCATACTACCACAAAGTCTGCCGTTGGTGATTATCTAATTTAGCTTCAGCTATACAGCAGGGATGTGGAATTCCTAAAGCCCGACAACCCAGACATATTGTTTGGGGTCAAGTGCAACAAGTTTTCATGTGTATTTTGTTATTGGGACAAGTAGGCCCAACCCTCTGCACTACTGACAGTGGTTCCAGTATAAAAATGTGTACACACGTTTTCAAAGTTTAGCAGTGTGAGGCTATGTATAATGCTCCCAGAATGCTCTCTGATTTGATGCAAATTTTTGCAGATGCTTGAAAGCAAAATTGATTCTTTGCTTTCAGAATAAAATGTTCATAAAAAAATGAAAGCGGGAAAAAAACATTTCACTAAACTACTGTGAAATTTCAGGTACCATTTCTTTGCAGCATCTTTTATTAACGTGTTGATGCATGCTAGTATTTCCCAAAAATATTCATAATGGAAAATCAGTGTAACCAGTTTCAATAAGATTATGGGAAACAAAAATAAACAAGCATTGACAAAGCCAGTAGGTCTCAAATTGGTGGTCAGATTTGTTTTTAGTTTTGTCAATGTGTGAATTGTTTTGCCATGGGTTTTGTAAAACCTTTTTGGTGTGGGAGCTGAGCTACCCGTCCTCACCATTATAATAAACATTGGCAAAAGCAAAAATAGTTTTTGGTCTCAAAAAGCACACACTGCCACAATAGATACTGGCACTGAACAAAACTACTTTGTGTGACAATATGTTCCGTGTGAAAGAGCAGAATGCTGTCACTCACAGTGAAGCCAGCGAATACAGAGACAGAATTTTAATAAACGCAAAAGGTCATGGTCAACACCAGACCAAATTAGGAGCCCAATTATTAAAGAAAGTCTCAAAAGTGCACCCATGGTATATGTCCTTGCATTAAGTGCAACTATGCGGCTTTAGCGAATTCCCAAGAATTTACAGAAGTAGGACAAGAAATAGTACTCCTAGAAAATATTTGTGAACTGCATTTTTAGCATGAGCAAATATGCTTGTGTAGATTTGCTCATGCGAAAATCTGAGTGTTTGCAAGTTCACTTTCCCTCCAACCACTTTTTTCCTAACTCTGGAAGAAGGTTTACATCTGCCATTGTCAGGAGTAAATTTCCAACATTTCTCAGTATGGGAAAAGATTAGAGAAGAGTTGTTGAAAACCCTTAAAACATGCAAGCTAGTAGGTTTGCACAGACTCAAAAGGGCATTCTAACCCTAGAACTATTGCTTATCACTTTCTTCAGCCCCGGTATGTAGATCTGCGGTAACCTGGCAACATAAGGGGATTGCAAGAATTCAAACACTACTATAGTATGAGCCCTGACATAATCAGAGAGGCTATATCAGAGCTCTTATATAATGAGATTGCTGCCATAATTTGTCGCCGCACTACATGGCGCCAAAGGGACAAGTGGATTTTGTTACAGGACAAGTAGATTTATGAAGCAACCTTCCCCATGGACAAGTAGATCCTTTATTAAATTCCACACCCCTGTATCCCCTGGACTCTGTGCACACTATACCTTACTTTGGTATAGTATATACAGAGCCAGCTTCCCACACCGGTTTTTAGCGAGCTTCAGATTTGACACACTCAAGACCTATTATTTTTAATACTAGAATGTAGCAATATAAAACTGTGCTTCAGTGTGAGCAACTTTTTTGAGATGGTAAATAATAGGCTGAGCAAAGAAGTTTCCTTTTAGTTATATTAATAGCTAGCCACTACTTGTAGAGTATTTGTGATGTAAATCCTGCTGTACTTTTAACACTTTTCTTTTCAGTTTTTATCTAATTGCACTGGTACAAGACTGCTTCCGATGTTTTTATGTTCTGGATGAAGTTAAACAGTATTTTGACTATTTATCTATTTGATCTAAAATATATATTACGTTATTTTATATTAAGAGAAGCTATGAGTAAATTATGGAGCTGAAGGATGGGTGTGTTATATTAATTATGTGTAATGGTTTTATTTTTTTGCTGTGTGAAAGTATATGGAATGTTGGTGCACCTTGCTAGGCTCAAATCAAACAAAAATAAATAAAATGTCCACATTCAGCCCCCTCATGCCGCCCCACTTGTAGCTCGGTGACCTCCCCTTTTGCACCCCCAATACACACAACAAATCTAATTGTTGAACCAAACTCCCACCCCACCCTACCTTACCGTGCCACGGTCTTACAACTGGTCATCCCCCCCAGATCACGGTACGTCATTTGCCCCATCAGTACAAAACCTATCTTCATCCTCATCTACGCCCAATGTAATTGGCACCGCGCCGACAAGGTGGTCTGTAAGGTATGTAAATCATCCCATCTGAAAGAGACTTAGTTATGGATTCCTTACCTTAGAATTACCCCCAGGCGTCAGACTGGATCCGGAGAATTTTTTTTCAGCAGTACCCTGCGCGTTAGTAGGTTGCGTCTGTCGACTCCGCGTTCGTCGTTGGCGTTGTGATCGCCGGAATGACGTCGTGGTATCTACTTAGACGCCGCCCCTGCACGCTGATGTCAGTTCTTTCTTTTTCCGCGCCAGCCAGTGCAGATCCGGAGAGAGCGGTACCCTTAGTCTTTTTTGACTAGAGTTTTTTTGACTTTTTGTCAACTTCTTTTTTTGAGTCGTTCGACTCCTGGTGCAAGGGATGTTACATCAACGGACCAGCTTCAAACCTTGTGACTCCTGTCACAAGTTGATGTCGGTCACGGACCCACATCTCGTGTGCCTCTGGTGTTTGGAGCGCGACCACGACCCGAAGTTGTGCTCCGACTGCCGTGCCATGAACCCGAAGTCTTTGCGGGAGCGGTCCCAAAAGCTTCTCGAGGCCCGGCAGTTAGCTCCGCACCGCTCGAGGTCCCGGTCGAGAGGGAGGTCGCGGGACCGGTCGCGGAGTCACCACCATCACTCCTCTTCGAAGTCTTCGTCTTCGGGTAAGTCAAAATACAAGAAGAAGGCGAAGAAGCACCGTCGCTCTTCGCCTTCTCCCCGTCCGTCGGCCGACACTATGCGGGATGCAGAAGGTAGTCATCCCGCTCCGCCCGCCGAGCCTGTTGGGTCCGCTCCAAGCCTCCCTCCCTTCCCGGGAGCCGGGGCGACTCCTGCCCAACTTCGTAGCTGTTACGAAGCCCTCCACTCCATCTTTGGGCAGCCCGACTCTGCCGGCGCGCCTTCGGGCCCTGCGGACTCGGCTAGGGGTTCTAGGCCTTCGATGCCGGCGGCTTCTGCTCCGGTGCCGCAGGGCCCACAGGGATCCAGGCCTGGATCCGGATCGGCGCCGGTCGACCTTACGACACCTCCTCCCGCGCTGAATCCATTGGCGACACCTCCGCCCCTTCCGACGCCAGTTGTGTCCCCAGCCGGCGTCGAACCCGGCCTCCCCCTCGACATGGACACGGAGCCGGACCGGCATCGACCGGCGCCGGTACCGGCGCCGACCGGTACTTTTGTACCTCTGTTCTATCCTGGCGTTCCTTATCGCCCTGAGTGGCAGCCAGAGGAGGGTGAGGAGGACTGGGAGGGGTCTATTGACCTTCCAGCCAGACCCCCAGGATATTGCGGCATAGATTTGCAAATTTAGCGGCACAAAAATTGAAATTTAGCGGCACAAAAATGAAAATTTAGCGGCATTATTACGGCACTTTATTTTACTCATAATCATTCCTTTTCAGCCCTAAATCAATTAGCATAGTATTCCACTTTGAAATAGGCATATTTAAAGTTTCTGCAGCTCTACGGAAGCACAGCTCCAATCTACTAACCTCGTGGGAGCGGGCCATATTTCTCCCTGGGATGTTCTAGCACCCATGTATGCACCCCTGGCGGGGCACCACTTTCACCACTCTCTGGTTTCAGTCACGCAGCTCCCTTCACTCTCTGGTTTCAGTCACGCAGCACCCTTCACACACTGGTTTCAGTCACGCAGCTCCCTTCGCTCCCTGGGTGCAGTCACACAGCCCCCCTTCGCAGGGGCGTAACAATAGTCCCCGCAGAACCCGCGGTGCGGGGGGCCCCGAGCTCCAGGGGGGCCCCCTCAAGCACTGTGCACGGCATGGGAGACTGGTAATAAGGGTCGTTCCTCTAAAATTATATGGGAGTCAGCAGCAAAAGTAAAATACCGGAAAGATGCTCACCACAGAAAATAGTTCGAGTTTTGGGGGGGATGGGGCAGCTACGTACGTGCCGGGCGGGTGTATGGAGTGATTCGCCTTTGAGGCACAGTCCGGCTTACTGATGTCACGATGGTGGGCGTGGCCATTGTAAGCGTGGCTTCTTATGCTGGTTCTGTGGCATTGGCTGATTTGGCCCAGGGCGGGATAAGTACAGCAGAGCGACAGGCAGGGCAAGGAAGGTCAATGTAGAGGGTGGCAAACGCAGGCACAATGATAGAGCAGTCTCCACCCACGTGGTTCAATTATTACGTTTTCCTGTCATTAGGTCATATGTTTTACATCAATGGTGAGAAAAACGCATCTGGTAAAGCGTCAGCTCATCTTCCTTTGGATAGTCCAATTCAGTCAATTTGAGCCAAGGATCTGTGTGTTTGGCCTGGCGGGTAAAATTAAAATGGCTGTGCCGGAACGTCATTCACAATGGCAGAACAAAGAAGACAGAGAAAACTGTACACTTCCTTCCAAGCCATCTTTAAAATTGGCAACAAGTGCTGCATGGTATTTTACTCATGCGCACTAACAATTTCAGTGCACAATCTGAATAAAAGTGATACCCCCATGCACATTAAGTACATCCCACATACTACCAGTGTGGTTTGCCCGTGGGTTAAAGAGTGGTCCGTTTAACAGAAACACTGAAGGGCTGAAGCGAAAATACAATGCACGATCAAAGAAAATTGCAGAAACAGCACATAATTTGGGGGTCCACATAAGAGCGCTCTCACACAATTATCTACTTTCTACAATGAAAAACATGCCCTTACCAGAAAAAGAAAATTTGACTCTGCAGTGTCTAAAATCCCTGTGAAAGTTTTTCTTTGATTTGAATAGTATATGTTAGTTCACAGAAGTGACCTGATATTCACCGCTAAGTAAATGAGTCTGTTGTGCACATATCAACTGCACCACTGTCCCGACCTTCACATGCACCCTGACTAGCAGGTAGGTCTTGCAAGGCAGGTGGCTTCTTGGGGGTAACATGAGCTTCTGTAACCTGTTACTGTCACTGGGGAGTTGGGGGAGGGGGGAGGCACGACCGTCTAGCTGTGCTACAGTATTGATGTTCACTTTGACATGACAAGCTGAAGGAGACGTCCTGTAGCGACTTCTGTGCGCACGTGCAGTATGGCCCCTTGGTCAGAGCCGGGCCGCTTGAGATTGCACTCTACTGTTCTGTCGGCACTTTGGTGTCTTGTTATTTATCCTGCGTGAGTTTGGAATAGAAAAATGTCAGAAAAAGATATTTCCCATGTTTTTCTTTTTTGGATTCATTTCACAGGGGAACAAATTAACGAAAGAAGGAAAGAGAGGGCGAGAACCGTTTCTTAGAGTCACGGTTTTCAGTAAGAGACGAGGAGCTGCTAGACAAACAGGGAGGAAGAAAAAAAGGGGAGGGCAGCTGAAGCGGCAGAGCAGAAGTGGACACTGTCGTTGTATGCTCTCAGCAAGAAGGAAAAGACAGAGTCCTTTTCCTTCTCTGCCTGCCCGCCCGTCCCCGTGCTGGGATCCTCATTTTTAGGTCTCGGCCTGGCGTTGGAGCGCGCATGCGCTCCTCGCCTGCGAGAGCTATAGTAAACAGTATGAAGAAGGGGACTTTAATCCACGCCCCTCTGTCACAACCTTTTTCCATTGGCTTAGGTAGTGATTAATGTATTTTCTGTGCTTCTGGTTTGCTGGCTGTCACTTTTGTTGACGCCCTTGCAGTTTTCGGATGCCGCCCGTGACAAGCGCATCTGTTTTCACTCAGCCCAGACGCAAATACAAGTGGCTGAATGAAAACAGATGGCGAGCGTTTTTTTTTCTCTTTGTGCTTCACGGCTGTTGTGAAGACTTTTCTTATCTGCTTGTTTATTTAACAAGCAGATAAGAAAAGTCTTCAGAGGGCTGTGAAGCAGACGAGAGGAATGCGAATATTTCGTTTTTACTACCTTTGAAGATCAACCTGAAAATGTTTCAATGTAATAATCTAATCTCACTCACTGGACCCGTAGCGTAATTTTTCCACTCCTTACTTTAACCCAACCCTAATTCAGCTAATGCTGTTCACAAAGCATTGTAGTCTTAACACATGACCGGACTCTAGGCTAGACTGCAAGACTAAAATGTATAAACTTCAACCACAAAAATATTAGAATTGTCCATGCCAGGGATCTCACAGAGGAAACAGTTTTTGTTTTTACTTGCGGCACCGACCGCATAACTGACACTTTCCAGCCCTACCTACTTTTAAGAAGCAGTGCCCTTTCCCAACCCTACCTACATTTAATGTGGAGGGGGCGAGCCTGACGTGGCTAACGCTTCCTTTGTCCTTCTGGCTGTTCAGGGAGGCATTGGCCTCTACATGGTAATCTGTGCCCTGGCCCTACCTGTTTTTAAAAGAATTGCCCCTATGGTTTGGTACGTGACTGTCTCTGTCTAAGCCGCACCAGCTTTCCAGAAAAGCACCGCCTGGCTTCCCCTACCAGGCCCTCGGTGCAAAAAATGCCACCCCACACTTGAGTAATCCCTGAGGAGACAAGGCTGCCAGACAGTTTTTTTTTTTTTGGGTTTACACAGCATGCATTTCTGATAGCCATTTTAGAACGGTCATTAAAGGTATAGAGCTCCGTCACAGTCTTAATAACGGTGATGACGTAGATATAAAAAAAAAAGGAGCGTTTAAGTGGGCGAAGGGTGGGTAATCAAAAAGTAAAATGCAGCAGCTGTACCAATCGAGGGTTTGGGGGATAAAAAAACAAGGTGATCTGGACAACATGAAGGCCTGGGCAAAAGCAACACGGGGGAAAGGAAAAAAAGAAGACTTGGAGAGAAGCACAGGACACCTGTGAGAGAGACCAACTTGAAGCACGGGAGGGGAAGAGAAGCATGCAGGCCAAAGAGCCACATAGAGCTGTGAGGGGAGAAGAATCATGTGGGCGAAATAAGCAGCGTGTTAGGCACTTTGATAACTGGGGTCCAGTCAAATTTTGGCAGACACATACCCCTCCTAAACAGCAATCTACAGCGTGCCCTCAAAAACACCCAGCGGTTGGGGACACCTAGAGAGCTGCAGCAGAGGAAGATTAAGCTCCCAGATGAGCAATACCTGTATTTCCTTCATCAGTTGTAAAACAAAGGCCCAAACGAATATAACAACACAGCCTTCAGTTGCCCTAGTTAGATCCGCTTTCGCACAGCGTGTCATTCGCGGTGGTTATATCTGCTTAGTGCGTTCTAATTGTGCTTCCTAATAGTGTGTGAAAAACATAAGTGAAACCCTGTGCTACATACTGGCACACTGCGTTAACCAATATACTCCCGTACAAATATATACAATGGTACCCCAAACACACATACAGTTTGCACTTGACCGAGGCACATCATCTCTTTCAAGGCGCATAGTTCCATTCAAGACGTAACATTCAAGGCGCAACAATCCGCACAGCATCCCTTTCAAGCCGCATCGTCCCTGTCAATGCACAGCATATTTCCTTACCAGGCGCCTCATTCAAGGCGCATCATACTCCACTCAACACCACATATTCCATGCCACACAATTACACAAAAAACAATTCCAATCCAACCCACATAATTCCAATCCACACCACATACATGCACTCCACTAAACACAAAGCTATCCACACATTTCCATACCACACAATTCAACTCCACACATTTGCAATCCACACCACATAATTCGACACCAAACCACATAATACAACTCAACAATACAATTACACAACACACCAAATACATCCAGTACACTCCACACAATTCCACATCCTGCCACAACTTTCAACTGCACACCACATAATTAAACTCCACTACATACCACTCCACAACACAAAATACCATTCCTTATAATTACACTCCAGAACACACAATCCCACTCCACATAATTCCAAAACATGCAATACCATATAATTAATATACACATAATTCTACATCACACCATGCCACAGAATTCCACAACACAACTCCACGCCACACAATCACATAACTAACTAATCCAATCCCTCTCACATATTTCCAGTACACACCACATTCATTCACTCCGTAACACATAGGTAAAAGACATTACCATTTACAATGCCAATAGCTCTAACTCAAACAAATGCGAGACCTATTGCATTTCCAATGCTTGTTTACATTCTTTCCTGCAATTACAGGACAGCAGTCGAGCCTGCAAGCTGGAAAGCAGAGAAGCGACACTTTACTTTTCTCGCTCGCCTTTCATAAATATTGTAATGGAGGAAGCAGGCAGCTATTACGGCTGTACAGCGCCGTTCACGTGGTGACGTAGGCGCGTACAGCCAATAAAATGGCATCATTTTTTTATGCCTGCCGGGAGACCATTTTTTGCGGCCGGTTTGGTAAATATCGCGGCCATCGCGCTTGCCAGCTAATTTCACGATTTTTTCGTAAATCGCAAAATGCTCGAGGGTCTGTCTAGCAGACCAGCTGGAAGAGCCGGACTGGAGAGAGGAACTGGGTGAGGCCAGTGGTCTGGATACATTCCCAGACTTTGGTATGCTTTCTCCCCCTACCGTGGCTACGGAGGAGGGAGCCTCCTATGCTGTGGTGTTGCATAGGGTGGCTGAGGCCTTGGGTCTTGAGCTACCTACGGTGGCAGTCAGGACTAATCTCCTGGCAGAGGTGCTTCAACCAGCTGCAGCCTCTTCGGAGCCCCTGCTGCCGTTCAATGAGGCCCTCACAGACATCCTTCTGGACACCTGGTCCAAGCCCAGCACAGGGGCTCCTGTGGATAGGATGATTGCCTGACGCCACTGCCCGGCCGACCCCACTTTCCTCTCCCAACACCCTACCCCTGAGAGCTTGGTGGTCCAAGCCTCAACGTCCAAAGGCGCGTTCCCTACTGCTCCCCCAGATAGGGAATCCAAGAAGCTGGATCATTTTGGGAAGAAGATGTTTTCTTCCGCCAGCAGAGGACTGCAGTCTGTGAACACTGCATGTCTCTTGGGCTGTTACACCCACTCTGTGTGTGACACGGTTGCGCAGGTGCTGCCACAGTGCCCGGAGGAGGCCCGGGCCGTACTCTCCCATGTGGTCGCTGAAGGGAGGGACGCAGCAAAGTTCGCCATTCGCTGTAGGCTGGACACCGTCGACTCGCTAGGCAGGAAAATGTCAACGTCGGTAGCCCTGAGACGCTACGCCTGGCTGAGGCCCACTGGCTTCTCCGGCGATGTCCAATCGACTCTTTTGGACATGCCCTTTGATGGTCGTCGCTTGTTTGGCGACAAGGCGGACAATGCGCTCGAGCGCTTCATGGATACTAGGGCTACGGCCAGGTGCTTGGGCCTCGCTACCACCTCTCGCCCGCGCAGTCTGCTTTTCGCCCCTTTCGTGGCTATGGAAGGGGTGCCCCACCACGTTCTGCCCAGAGCCACAGGCCCGCGCAAGCTGTTCAGCCTCTGAGGGGACGTGGGACCCACTGCCATGGGTCTGGGGCCAGCGGGCGGACCAGTCCACCAGTGCCCCCTCTGCAGCTGCCTCCAAACCTTCCTAGTACGACCTTTCAGGGCCAAAAGGTGCCAGTGGGCGGCAGGCTCCGCCATCACCTCCCCCACTGGCACAACATCACTTTGGACAGGTGGGTTTTGCAGATAGTCCGAAGGGGCTACTCCCTCCATGCCACCTACACTTCATTGCATGTCGGAGGATCACTTGGCCCTTCTCCATCAGGAAGTTGCGGCTCTCTTGGTCAAGGGAGCCATCGAGCAAGTCCCTGTGCCGGAAGTAGTGTGTGGCTGCTACTCGCAATACTTTCTGGTGCCCAAGAAGGACAAAGGCCTGCGTCCTATCTTAGACCTCAAGGACGTCAACCGCTTCCTCCGGAAGGAGAAGTTCAAAATGTTGACATTGGCTCAGGTCTTTTCTGCCCTCGACCCTGGAGACTGGATGGTAGCGTTGGACTTGCAGGACGCTTATTTCCACATCCCGTCCTGCCGGCCCACAGGCGTTACCTACGGTTCACGGTAGGCCACGAGCATTTTCAGTTTACCGTGCTCCCCTTTGGCCTTACCAGCGCCCCTCGGGTGTTCACGAAAGAGATGGCGGTGGTCGCTCATCTGCGCAAATCAGGGGTTCCAGTCTTCCCCTATCTCAACGACTGGTTGTTGAAGGCGAGCTCGCCCCAGGCTGTAGCCCGCCTCCAGACTACGGTGGACCGCATGCATTCGCTGGGGTTCACAGTCAACGTGCCGAAGTCACACCTGAACCCTTCTCAGAAGCTCCTTTTCATCTGAGCGGTTCTGGACGCAGCGCAGTTTCGGGCCTATCCACCCGAACAGCGAGTATGGGATATTTGGGCTATGATACCGATGTTCCAGCCTCTATCCCGGATTTCGGTGAGAATGACCCTGAGGCTGCTGGGCCTCATGGCCTTCTGCATCCTGCTGGTGGATCATGCCAGGTGGCATATGCGGGCTCTGCAGTGGGACCTGAAGTTCCAGTGGGCGCAGCATCAGGGGAATCTGTCTGATGTTGTCCAGATCTCGGCGGGGACTGCACACCAGTTGCAGTGGTGGCTCACGAACCAGGATTGGGTCAACGGCAGATCCCTCTCCCTTCCCCAACCAGATTTCACAGTGGTGACAGATGCGTCACTCATGGGATGGGGCGGCCACATGGGCGAGGCGGAGATCAGAGGCCCCTGGTCTCCGGCTGAGTCCGGGCTCCACATCAACCTTCTGGAGCTTCGGGCGATTCGTCTTGCACTGAAGGGATTCCTTCCTTCTGTTAAGGGAAGAGTAGTACAGGTGTTCACGGAAAACACCACCTCCATGTGGTACTGCAATGAGCTGGGTGGGGTAGTGGAACCTATGTCAAGAGGGTCTTCGTCTCTGGAAGTGGCTGGAACATCGGGGCATGTCCTTGGTGGTTCAACAACTGGCAGGTTGCCTGAACGCCAGGGTGGACGAACTCAGCCGCCGGTGCTTGATAGATCACGAATGGCGCCTTCACTCGGAGGTGATGCATGGTCTCTTTCAGCAGTGGGGATAGCCTTGGTTAGATCTATTCGCCACCGAAGAGAACGCGCAATGTCAGCAGTTCTGCGCGTTGGAATTTCCAAGGCGGCACTCGCTAGACGACGCTTTTCGTCGCGAGTGGAGTTGCGGTCTTTCCGCCTATACCACTTCTGCCCAGAGTGCTGAAGAAGATCAAGCGCTACCGGGCCCAAGTAATTCTTGTGGCTCCGGACTGGGCATGAAGAGTCTGGTATCCTGAGCTCTTGAACATGGCCATCGATCCTTTGATCAGACTGCCCCTTCTGGAGGATCTTCTGTCGCAGCAGCTGGGGACGGTCCTCCACCCGAACCTGTCCAGCCTCCACCTCCTTGCGTGGAGATTGAGCGGCAACAGTTTACAGCCTTCGACCTTCCTCCTGAGGTCTGTAATGTTATCTTGGCAGCCAGGCGTCCCTCTACTAAAACAGTATACGCCTGTAGATGGAACAAATTTGTGGCATGGTGCGCAGCAAAGGCTGTGGATCCCCTTTCTGCCCCCCTTTCTGAGGTTCTCCTCTTCCTGCTTTCTTTGGCCCAGCAGGGCTCTGCTCTGGGCACCCTCAAGGGCTAGCTTTCGGCCTTTCTTCATCTTCCTGATCAGCCTTCTCTTTTCAAGTCCCCTATTGTAAATCGTTACCTTAAGGGCATTACTCACCTGTTTCCTCCTATTCCTTTCGTATTGCCCCAGTGGGACTTGAACCGTGTTCTGACTTACCTTATGTGCGCTCCTTCTGAGCCGCTACATAATTTCAGACTCTTGACCCTAAAAACTGCCTTTTTGGTTGCGATCACCTCTGCTCGCAGGGTGAGTGAACTTCAGGCTCTTTCTTCTAAACCTCCTTTCCTGGCTGTTCATCCGGACAAGGTTGTCCTTCGAACTAGACCTTCTTTTCTTCCCAAAGTGGTTACCTCTTTCCACTTAGGACAGACCATCACTTTGCCCACCTTCTTCCTGCCCCCGCATCCTTCTAAAGAGGAGGAGAGGCTCCACCGTCTGGATCCAAAACGTGCGCTTTCATTTTATCTGGATCGCGGAAAACAATTCTGGGTGGATTATCAGCTCTTTGTTGGCTATGTGGGCGCCAAGAAAGGTCGGGCCGTGCAAAAACGAACCATCTCTCGATGGGTCGTTCTTTGCATTAAAATTTGTTATTCCTTGACGAAAAATGAGCCTCCAGTAGGGTTGCGCACCCATTCCACCAGGGCGACGGCAGCCACTACTGCTTTGGGACGTGGAGTCCCCCTTCATGACATCTGCCAGGCATCCACGTGGGCTTTATTGCACACGTTCACTAAGCATTACTGCCTGGACAGCCAAGTCTGGAGAGACGGCTACTTTGGCCGCTCCGTTCTTCAGGACTTCCTGGTGGGAACTTGGTTCGCAGACCCAACTCCGGGGTTGGTATTGCTGGGGTATCTATTCTAAGGTAAGGAATACATAACTAATAGTCTCTTTCAGATGAACAAGTTACTTAACTTTGGTAACGATATGTTCGAGGCATATGAGCTGCAGAATTCATACTTTTGCATAGATCGTCATCTGGTGTTGGGCTCGGATGCTTGCACCTTCTTGTTGTCTTGGAAGAAGTCTTTTGTAGTCACGAGATAGGTGACTCCTCCCTTGGACGATAGTGCGCATGGGCATCGATTCCATCTTCAGATTTGTTTTTTCCCGCCATCGGGTTGGGATGTAACTTCAGCGCTCCGGTTCGGTACCGTATTTTCCAAACCTTTTCGACGCGCAAACCATCACAAACTCGACGGTATTGTTTTCGTTCGCGTGCCTTTCGACGCGCTAACTCACAACTCGATTCCGGTCGTCGACGCAGGCCGCTGGGCCTATCAACGCCTTTCGGGCCTACGGCTAATGGAAAGGACTCCATTCAAAAAATGCCCCCAGTGTGGAGCTAAATTCCCACACAGCGACCAACACAAGGTCTGCAACCTTTGTCTCTCGCCCGAACACAAAGGAGAACATTGCCAAGCCTGCACCTCCTTCCGCTCCAAGAAGACTATCCGTGATCGCCGGGCTTGACGACACGTTATGGCGCAACGGGCTGCATCGGTGCCAGAACACATCTTCGACGAAGGCCCCGACGTTCCAGAGGCAGAGGATTCGGAGGATCACCAGATCGTATCCGAAGCAGATGACTCCGACTCCGATGACCACATCACTCCAGGTCAACGAGTAAGTACAACTGCCCCTGCCCCAACCCCACCCGAAAAAAAAAAAAAAGGCTCCGGTCAAGACTTCGCCTGAAGGCCTTAGTCGCGACCCAAAGAAAACTTCAGAAGCCCCGCCTCCGGGCCCGGCTCCGAAGACAAAGGAGAAGCCTTCCGGCGGCTCGGGACCGAGCAAGCCGCACGTCGGTGCCCCAAAAACACCGTCGGTGCCGAAAGCGGGAACACATCCTACTCCCGCTGTCTTCAAAAAGGCCTCGGCACCGAAAGAACACAAGGCCTCGGATCCGAAGAAACCTCGACAACCTTCGGATCCGAAAAAGATTTCGGACTCCACACCGTAGCCGAAGGACCCCAAAACCCCTTCTAAGGCTCCACAGCAGAAATCTAAACCCCGTTCGGAACCGAAAAAATCGGCGCCGCAGGGAGACGCCAATGAGGAAGAACTGTTTCTACCGGATCCTATCGATCCAAAACAGAAAACACTGCATGTTGACCCTAAAACAGGCCATATTGTCAATATCCCGCAGAACAAGAGGAAATTCGACACCCCACACATCCCTGAGGTGCCTGTGAAGAAAAGAGACTGTGCAACTTCACCAATAAGATCCTCTTCTCCTGTTCTTCCTACTAAGCCTTTCTCTCCTCTAAAGTCTCCCATACTTCCTCCATACTCACCGCCACCACAGGATGATGATGACCTAGGGGGTGGGGGTGCACATAATGACCCTTTCGATGATCCTGATGATGACACTAGCATACCACAGGACACATGGGACGACTACAATCACCCTATAGATCCTCCAGACCTTCCTGATCCGGATGCATACCCAACAAGGCCATCTCCCCCAGATGACAACATTGGGTTTAGTCAGCTTATTGATAGGGCTGCCCAATATCATGGCGTTCAAATGCATTCAGACCCCACAGAGGAAGACTTCCTAGTAGACACTTTTGCACACTCACAAAAGACAGTACAAACATTACCCATGCTCAAAGGTGTCATCAAAGACCCTGTCAGGACCAGGATTCTCAATCCTCGGATTGATAAAAAATATAAACCCGCCCCTAATGATCCCACCTACATTAAAGGACAACTCCCCTTAGATTCCCTGGTAGTGACCAATGCTAGGAAGCGTGCCAACTCTCAGACCTCCGGTGATGCTCCACCTCCAGACAAAGAGTCTTAATTACTAGACGCTTCAGGCAAACGAGTTGCCGCCCAGGCAGCTAATCACTGGAGGATAGCTAATGCACAAGCATTACTTGCCAGATACGATAGGGCTCACTACGACGAGCTTGAGGGACTAATGCAGCATTTGACCAATACAAGGCCAAAGCCAATGATTTGATTCAGGAGGGCAAGTTAATCACAAACGCATCCATTAAATGTGCCCTCGATGCAGCAGACACTGCATCTAGATCAATCAACACTAGCGTGTTATTACGAAGAAATGCTTGGCTGCGCATTTCTGGGTTCAAACAAGAAGTGCAAACTACTATACTGAATCAGCCGTTCAATCAGGAACAACTTTTTGGACCAGCTGTAGACACAGCTTTAGAAAAAATGAAAAAAGACACTGAGACTGCAAAATCTATGGGAGCATTACAGTCTCCATCTACAAGAGGCTCCTTTCGTCGCTCCTTTTATAGGGGCGCATCCAAGAACATCAGCACAGACACTGCTTCCTCCTCCTATAAAAGTCCCACACAAACATCCCCCAACAAAATGTATTTCAGAGGTGGGTACAGGGGAAATAACAAAGGGAGAGGCCGAGGTAACAACACTCGCACCTCCACAACTACCAAACAGTGACTTCCCTCCGCTCCCTCCAGACCATTCCACTCCGGTCGGAGGAAGACTCTCACAGTTCCTACCTGTCTGGAATTCCATCACTACAGACAGGTGGGTAAGACAAATTATCCAGTATGGTTACTGCCTGGAACTTACTGCAACTCCCCCCAATATACCGCCCAAACAGCGTCCAATGTCCACGGAACAACTAACGCTTCTCAAACAAGAAGTTCTCTCACTGCTTCAAAAGCACGCAATAGAACCAGTTCCCCTAGAGCATCAAGGGACAGGGGTGTACTCCCTGTACTTTCTAATCCCCAAGAAGGACGGTACTCTCAGGCCAATACTGGACCTCAGACCTCTCAATTTCTACATACAGTCAGATCACTTTCACATGATCACTCTCCAACAGGTCCTTCCACTGCTGCAACAAGGCGACTTCTTTGCCACATTACATCTCAAGGACGCCTACTTCCATATTCCCATACACCCTGCTCACAGGAAATATCTAAGGGTCACAGTGGACGGCCAGCACTATCAGTTCAAGGTTCTACCATTCGGAGTAACCACAGCACCCAGGGTCTTCACAAAGTGTCTCGCGGTAGTAGCCGCACACTTGCGAAGACAGCAAATCCATGTGTTCCCATACCTGGACGACTGGCTGATAAAAGCCAAGTCACACAGTCAGTGTGTTCATCACACTCACCAAACAATTCAGCTACTACACCACTTGGGGTTCACAATAAACCACGCCAAGTCACATCTACAGCCCTCCTACCTACATCAGTATCTAAGGGCCACAATAGACACTTCCAAAGCTCTAGAATACCCCAATCCAGCCAGGATAGCCAGTATGCGAACCCTCATCAAAAGATTTCAACCACAACACTCCCTTCCAGCTCGAGTGTTTATACAGCTCATAGGAATGATGGCCTCTTGCATTTTCATAGTACCTCACGCAAGACTTCAGATGCGCCCCTTACAAGAATGCTTAGCACGTCAGTGGTATCAAGCTCAAGGTCAACTTACAGATCTGGTGTTGGTGGACAGCCGCACACATCGCTCTCTGCAGTGGTGGAACACACAAAACCTTTCCAAACGGCGGCCGTTCCTAGAGCCAGTTCCACAGATAGTGCTAACAGCGGACGCATCACTCACCGGCTGGGGAGCTCATCTCCTAAGCCACACAATTCAGGGCAGGTGGACCACTCAACAAAAAGTGCTCCACATCAATCACCTAGAACTACTGGCAATATTTCTAGCGCTGAAATCATTCCAAGCACATCTCCTCAACAAGACAGTCCTGGTCCCCACGGACAATATGACAGCAATGTATTGCATACAGAAACAAGGAGGAACACATTCTTTGCAGCTATCTCATCTAGCGCAAAGCATATGAAGATGGGCCATTCCGCAAAACATATATCTTCTGGCAGAACATCTTCCAGGAGTGCACAATCAGATTGCGGATCTGCTAAGTCGTCGGACACAGCAGATACACGAATGGGAACTTCATCCTCAAGTTCTTCAACCATTTTTCCACATGTGGGGCCACCGAGACATAGATCTGTTCGCCACACACGCAAACGCAAAATGCCCAACCTTCGCCGCCAGGTTTCAACACCCGTTGTCCAAAGGCAATGCGATATGGATGAACTGGTCAGGCAGATTTGCGTACGCTTTTCCGCCAATCCCACTCATTCCGCTAGTAGTACGCAAGCTCAAGCAACAGTCTCTCAAAATGATCCTAGTTGCTCCTACATGGGCACGGCAACCATGGTTCACAACACTCCTAGAACTCTCAGTAATTCCACACCAAAAACTACGTCTCTCCCCAAAGCTGCTAACGCAGAACCATGGAGAGATAAGGCACCCAGATCCAACACAACTGAATCTAGCAATCTGGCTCCTGAAGTCATAGCATTCGGTTACCTAAACCTCCCACCGGACTGTATGAACATTATCAAAGAAGCCAGACGCCCTACTACTAGAGCTTGCTATGCAGCCAAATGGAAAAGATTCGTCATTTACTGCAATAACAACAAAACTGACCCGCTAGATGCTTCCATTCAGAATATCATTTGCTATTTGCTGCATCTACAAAGATGTAATCTAGCATACTCATCCATAAGATTACATCTGGCTGCCCTTGCCGCCTACCTGCAAAACAGACAACATTTGTCATTGTTTAGAGTACCCGCTATCAAAGCTTTTATGGAAGGCCTTAAGAGAATAATTCCTCCCACACTGCCACCCTCTCCAGTGTGGAACCTAAACATTGTCCTTACTAGGCTCATGGGTCCCCCATTTGAGCCTTTACACAAATGTGAACTGCAGTTTCTAACATGGAAAGTAGCTTTCCTTGTCGCAATCACCTCTCTCAGGAGAGTAAGTGAGATCCAGGCTTTAACCATACAAGAACCATTCTTACAAATACATCGTAACAAGTTGGTTCTTATAACAAATCCTAAATTCTTTCCCAAAGTAATCTCTGCTTTCCATCTTAATCAATCTGTAGAGTTATCAGTGTTTTTCCAAAACCCAGATTCTGTAGCAGAGAGAGCTCTTCACACACTTGACGTCAAAAGAGCTTTACTTTATTATATTGACAGGACTAAACCTTTTAGAAAGACAAACCAACTGTTTGTAGCTTTTTCTCCACCTCATAAAGGCAACCCCATCTCCAAAGCTGAAATTGCCAGGTGGATAGTCAAATGCATTCAAATATGCTACCAGAAGGCAATATGCACATTAACAATTCCCCCTAGAGCGCACTCAACACGCAAACTAGGGGCTTCCATGGCATTCTTAGGGAACATTCCCCTAGAAGACATTTGTAAAGCAGCGACATGGTCTACTACACACACCTTCACCAAACACTATTGTGTAGACGTGCAGGCGAAGCAACAGGCTTCTGTAGGCCAGGCTGTTCTTAAGACACTTTTCCAAACCACTGCAACAGGTACAGGTGACCACCGCTAGGGGAGAGAGACACTGCTGTACAGTCTATGCAAAAGTATGAATTCTGCAGCTCATATGCCTCGAACGGAAAATGCTACTTACCAGTATGCATCTGTTCTTGGCATGTAGAGCTGCAGAATATCATACGCCCACCTGCCTCCCCGGAACCTGTACCTGTTCTAGTGTTATCTTACTTAGATACATTCACATGGACATCTTTTCTGTTTCTTACAAACTCCATCATTTTCCATCATGGCGAAAAACAATCTGAAGATGGAGTCGATGCCCATGCGCACTATCGTCCAAGGAAGGAGTCGCTTATCTCGTGACTACAAAAGACTTCTTCCAAGACAACAACAAGGTGCAAGCATCCGAGCCCAACACCAGATGGCGATCTATGCAAAAGTATGATATTCTGCAGCTCTACATGCCAAGAACAGATGCATACTGGTAAGTAGCATTTTCCATCTGTAAGAGACACATTTATTTATTTATTTGAAAGTTTTATATAGCGCAAACTTGACCCAGGTGGGTATCATATATTAGTAATGGATTCCTCACCACCCCACACATCCTCCCTGTTCTGCGAACTGACTTCTAGAGTAAGGGACTCCCTTTCAGGGCCCTAGTTTTATGCACCAGTGGTCAGTGTCTTGCATGGCTCTGCGCTTCTGGCGTGGAATGTCGTGTAAAGAACTGACGTCAGCGCGCAGGGGCAGCGGCTAAGTAGATACCGCGACGTCATTCCGGCAATCACGACGCCAACGACTAACGCGGAGTCGACCGACGCCACCTGCCGACGCGCAGGGGTATTGCTGAAGAAAAATTCTCCGGATCCAGTCTGACGCCTGGGGGTAATTCTAAAGTAAGGAATCCATAACTAATATATGTCTCTTACAGATATATCCTTACCGAAGGTAAGTAACTTGTTCTTCCTGCTCCGTCCCCTCAGTTTGCCACCATTTTCGATGCGCGGGGAAAGAGTCAACATCCTCTAAAGTCCCCGGCGCTACCAAGATCCCTGGTTCGTCTCAAATTATTTACCCTGAAGTCATTGGTGTTACTACCAGTGGGGGTGTCCCCCCTCCTCGGCCCCCGCCTCCAGCGATTCCCCACCAGAGTCCTCCGCACTGCCCTGGAGAGTGTCCCGCGTGGGGCCAATGTCCTTGTTACACTGCCAGTGAAGCGCCTCTACCACTCCGCCTGGTCCCTGGACAGTCCCAACGATGACCACCTCTGCTGTCTGCAGCGTTGCTTAGATTCCTGCCATTCATTGCTGACTGGTCTGCCTGTACCCCCCACCGCTCCAGCCAGTCCCATGTCTCTGCTGGCATGGAAGAAAAGTACATTTCGCCATCCAAAGTGATGCGGAGCCTAGCAGGAAAAAACAGTACATATTTTATGTCCAGGCTTTTCAGGTGCCTCTTAATTACCATGAACGTCTCCCTCTGCCATTGTATCACCGTGGTGTAATCCGGATAAATATTAACAGTGGCCCCCACCACCTGCCAGCGTGCATGTGCCCTAGCCCATTGCAATATCGCCTCTCTATCTTTATAGTTCAGGAGTCTTGCCACCACAACCCTGGGAGGAGTCCCAGGAACTGGCGGCTTGCCCGGTACTTGGTGAGCCCACTCCACCATGAGCCATTTAGAGGACTTCCCCTTCAGGACTACCGCAGCGAGTCAATCCTCAAGAAACAGTTCCATTGACGGGCCTTCCATTCTCTTCGTGAGGCCCACCACCCTAACATTATTTCTTCGTGAGTGGCCTTCTGCATCATTAACCTTCATCCGCAGCACTGCCAGTTCTTTTTCCAGTTGCTTGATGGGGATGCCATGCTTGAGCATCATTGGGCGAGTTTGAGTCTGTGTTGATTCTGTGTCTGTCAACCAGCTTCTTGTAGTCCTCCCGGAGTAAGTTCACGTCATGGGCCACCGTTTCAATTTTCTGTTCCAACGAATCTTTAGTGTCTTTGATGACTGCTAGGATAGTCGCTGTGTGGGATTCAGCCCTCTGTCCACCCTTCGTGGCAGGTGCCCCCATGGTGCTCAACACTTCCTCCCCCTTCAGCAGCTGAGTGGACTTGCTGTGCACCATGTCTGCATCTCCAGTGTCTAAGCGCGGGACATGAAATTTACTGCCCCCACTCCGTTTCGCGAAAGAGTTGTGGTATCTCAGAAACAGGAGGGCAGGGTTGCGCCGGGGAGCAACTCGCTAGGCCCTCTCAAGTTGGCCCATCCGTAGTGCTCCAATGAGGGCGTCCTCAGGGCTGCCACCAGCTGGTGCTGTGGTCACTTCTGGGGGCTACGATGCGTCTGCCCACCCCCGACCGCCACGCTCCAGGCATGTGCACCCCTAGCCTCTCTTGTTAACTGTCCTCTTGTCTGGCTTCTGATAACAGCATCTCCTCTGCGCACCTCACAGTTAAATCCGGCCCGGATATCTCTCCTATGGGAGCAGCCCTGGGGCTCCTCAGCAGGCTACTGATGGGCCTTGCAATATCGGTGGGCGGGGGGGCTTGCCGGGCCTCTACCGAAGCACCTAAGGATAGGCGCCAACTGCTGTTGGGCTGCCGGGGCCTGTCCGGACTCACTCACTGGCGGTTTCACTGCCGCTGCACTGGGCCTCTCTCTGTCTCTGTCTCGTAGCGTCAACTGCTGTGCCAGACACTGCCTTCATATGCCCCCAGGGTTGTGTCACGGGGGGTATCCCTCAGTCTGCCCCCAGGAAGGCATGAGTCCTCACCTCCCTCGCTCAAGTACTGCCTGGAGTCCTCACTGTTACAAATCCTGTGGAGCCCTCCAATAGCCCATCTTCTGCACCCGCCTCAGGCGTGCACAGAGCAGGGGGTAGGAGGGTGGCTCCAGACGGGCAGACTCTCTCAGGGCAGGTCTCCGGCCCCCACACTACCTCCAGAGTCCAGGGCTCACTGTACCTCCCTTATGGTCTCTTCACTCCTTTGGCGTCCAGCTCGTTTTCAGCGTCATCTTGACAGGGCCGCTGTCTAATGGATTCGTATCGCTGAGGACTCTGCAGCCACTCCTCGGTCGCGGTCCACCGGTCGGAGCCTCAATAGTTTTCCGCCCTGCTTGGGTCTCCGCTAACTGCTCACAGGACCTGGGGGAACAGGAGAAACGCCTCAATCTGGCCTCTGGCACCGGAGCTCATCGGTTACGTCGCTGCCTCCATGTGTCCCTGGCCATGCCGACCCCGAATAAAGAATTCTTGACTTGAATATTCTACTCATTAGTTACTAACAAGCAATTAACAGGGTTAAGCACTAGTTATAACAATACACCATTCCCATTAAAAAGTTGTGCATGGATTTAGGACTTCCCTTTCGTTCTCATATCTGCTCATCCTCTTAATCTCCTTTTCCTCTTCTGACCTTTTCAATAACCTTCTTTTGCCTTTTTTTTTTGCCCGTGAGCACTATTGTGCTACTAGACCTGTCTTTGGTTGTAGATGCCTTGACTTCAACTTATCAGCTGCTCAACGAAGACTGCAGAAATGAGATTGGTAATACTCACTAATACTTGGTTCGGTGTTTTTTTTTTTTTTGTTTTTTTTTTTTAAACAAGACTGAAGGGACTAAAGTGAACTCTTTCCAAAACTAGTCACATCGACTGTGACTTGCCACAATGGTTGTCTGCTTCTCCCTCAATCAGCTGCAACACACTCCCTCTGGTTTTCATCATTCAAACATACATCAGCTGTCATATGTATGCAGACAACACCCTGTTCCACGAAGGAGCTGATGACCAGTAATAAGTGACAATTTCCAGAGGCCCATCGAAAATTGGCTGCCCTTGCTTTAATGGTGCAAAGACAGAAATCCTGTTCTACCCTTCGCTTAGCCATACCCATATGGAACTCCTATATCTATGCAGAATGTTTTATGGATTTATCCTCCACACAAGTAAATTAAATAACCAGAGGGTCTGTTAGGTGTTTTTGGACTATTCTGCAAACGGAACCTTCTTGCTCATACAGATGTTCCTCAAACACATCACCATCTATACAGGGCTTTCAACCAAGAAAATCTCTAAACTCCAGAGGTCCAAAGCTTTGTGATATGGCTCATATTTAACCTACATCACAAGTTTTTTAGAAACCCCTCCACTGGCTGCTATTAGAGAGATCAGTTTTAGATTCTTTGAATAGCATACAAGTTACAGGTATATTATTACCCATTTAAATGGTACCCAGTTTATCAACGTTTGAATGATAGTAGCAGCATTGACTATGACGAACGTGTGGATACAAGTAGCAGGATATTCCAGAGTCAAGTGGTTAACTTACTGAACCAACTTGCTCTGTAAATCGTTTTACAGTAAATATGCACTACCACTAAAACTATTCTAACTTACCTGCAAGACTCCCCAAAGAATTTAGGGAAAGAGATTGGAATAGTAAATATGCTGGGACAAATGATTCCCCCTCTCCCCCCATGCCCAAGTAGTCAGACTAATTATGAATAGCAAACTAGCCGTTCTTGATTATTTTAGGACAATACATTCTATTTTTGTAATTGAGAAAGTGTTTTACTATGTCTTGAGTACAAATTGGTCAGCCCTTTAACTACTCAATCATGGGATAATTTACCTTTCATTAGGCCTGGGCGGTGAACTCCGCTCTGTTAGCGGAGTTTGCAAAGTTTTCCGCGTTCTGCAGAGCACGCAAAGTTCCTAAATCACAGATCGGAGTGAACGTTGGCGAGCGAGGAAAATGCAACACTAGGCCACCTCCCAGCGAGATTTCTCAACGTGGGTGGTCGCGGATGGTTGCGGCCACTCGCTTTGAGAAACCATCCGTTCGTGTTGAGGAAGCTGCTGCTCGAGTAGAACATCTACTCGTGCAGCAGAAAGAAAAAGCGCCCTCTTGCGCTGCGTATGGTGCCGTTCGTGCTGAATTTCCAGCGCTGGACAAACACCCGGCGCTAAAAATCAGCTCGAACGGGGTGACCTAACGCATTCTACCACTTGCGGAACTCCGCGTAGCGCGGTAGAGTTTTTTTGTCACTTAACAGAGTTCCACGTAGCGGAACTCCGCCCAGGCCTACTTTTCATAGCTCTGGTCTTAGGTTTTTTTGCAAGAAATAGATAATGTGTTAATTTGAGTAAATATTTGTCGTATTTCTTTACTTCGCTGAGTTGCTGTCTTTGGTTTAGCTATGAATATGTGTCTATATAAGAGAAAGAAAGCTTAACCACTGAAATTGCTTGAACCTGTTATCATTCTTTACATACAAGTTCTCATGTTATATTGTTCCTTGTATCTGTTTGCTTAGGAGAGAAACCATTTATCTGTGAAATCTGCGGGAAGAGCTTCACAAGCCGGCCGAACATGAAAAGACACCGTCGAACTCATACAGGGGAAAAGCCGTATCCATGCGATGTATGTGGGCAGCGATTCCGCTTCTCTAACATGTTAAAAGCGCACAAAGAAAAGTGCTTCCGGGTCACCAGTCCAGTTAACTCGATGCCAGTTCTTCAGATTCCTCTCGGCACTACAGCTCTATCCACGACTCTTCCTCCCGTCATGAACACTCCTGCTCCAGAAATCGACATGGACTCAATGAACGCTCTACCGCCGCGGACCATGACCCACCCTTTTTCACACCTCTACCTGAATCCACATCACACTCACCACCTGCCCGTTTCGTCTGTTCCTCATCTCCCGCCCCCTCCTGCTCTGTTTAAGAGCGAGCCTTTGAACCACAGAGACCCAAACGAAGACAGCTTTCTCCGACACCTGGCAGAGAAAAACAATTCAGTTCAGCACCATTAACACTCGCGCCCTCGCCAAGTCTGGTCTTTTCAGATTAGCCTAGTCGAAATGGGGTGACCTTCTGCCCTCCTTACAGCCTTTGTAGGGAGTGATGTGGGAAGGCGTGGCCGGGATTGTGCAAGGCCTCGGTGTCTCTGCTGGTGTCACCCCAAGGCACAGCGGACGAGCGTATGCTGCGAGATGGCAGTTCTCTGGCTGAGGTCTTTGGTTATGCCCAGAGAATCGGCAAAACTAATCCCGAGCCTGTTTGTGTTTTCTGATTACTTTTTTTATAAATGTAAAATACTGACACTTGAGTTTTATAATTTCATATCAGCTGATGAGATATGCTTGCTTTTTTACCCTGCACTTCCTCTCGAGGAGGGGGACGAACTGTTTTCCTTACACTTTATCAGAGGCTGTAAAACCGATCCAGAGCATTAAATTAATCACTGTGTATCTCGGGGGGGAACTTCGTCCATGGTGTCTGGCTAAGGAAGGCATGGTCCACCAACACAGTGGGTCAAGCATTATCGAGATAAAAGCTGTGTTCTTCTGTAACTGTTCAATGCACTCTTTCTTTTTACTATGGAACTTATTTTAGAGTTGTTTTGTATAGATTTATTTAGCGGTCTGTTTCTAATTGAAATGTATTTCAAAATCGGTGTCCTTTTCCCGTAGCTGGACTGGTGTACCATAGATAATTTTTTATAATCAACAAAATGTGATTCATAGGATGCTGTATGCTTCTCACGGTAAAGATTTTACTTCCTTTGTACAACTCAGAGGTGTCTTATCGGAGAGTGTCGATTCCAGGAGCAGGGGGCAAGTCATGTGCAAAGTCTGTAGTGGTTAAAGTTACAGAGCGCCAGTGATGTGGATGGCTGTTTAGGTTCAAGTGTTGGTGTAGTTGGTACAAGGGTCACTGTTTCTGACTTGCCACAAGGTTACAAATGGCACCCCATGAGTAAATACACGTGGAATATTAGCACGATCCGCAGAAATATTGGTGCAATCCAAGTGCTGTTTGAAAACTTGCACGCTCAAACCGAACTATTGTCCTCTGGGCTAAGGTAAAAGCCGTTTTTCTTTGTTGGGCAGTCATGTAGGGAATAACCCACACAAGAGTGACTAGTGGAAACCTTATAAAATTAAAGGTCAGTTCACTGACAAATGGATCTAGGCTAGGCCTGTCATACGCAAGGGAGTGGGTGAATAGCTATACTCTTAGTTGATGATCATAGTGGCTGCTAACAATAGTTTCACAGTAGGAGAGTAGTTTCAGTAATGGGGAGACTGGCCTATGAAACAAGCCCCGAGAATCAGGAGAGATGGCGGAAAGAGCCCTGTGTGACTGGAGTTGCTGGCACAAGCCACAGAGGTAAATGTTTTTTCTCTACGAATAGGATGCAGTCTACATGAACAAGTTTCTTGTTTAGTTCAGTTTTAAAGTAAATGTCGGTAATTGGGTTTTTGGCCTTCATTTGTGGCTCAGCTCAGGGAGGTTTTGTTCCTTTTCCACCTCTCTGCCCTTTCCATGCTTTCCTTCGTTTTTCCATTCAGTTAGTGTGGAAAGACCAGCGCTTTCTTCTCAATCTCGGATGTACCTGCGATATTTCCCATTGACTGAACAGTGAATCGGTTCTGTCAGTCCTCTTTCTCAAGAGTGTCTCGCAGCCTGTATTCAACTGCAAGCATTCCCCTTCCCGTTTCTTCCTCTGGTTTCTGTCACAAAGCCACCACTGTGACGAACTCACATTGGAATAATTAATACCCTTCCTTTTTTGTTCAACTTTCTTCCTTCATTCTCTATTCTCTGGGATAGGGAACAGCACTTTCTTCAAGGATTCTCTGATTGCATTCATCCGACATCACAGTTTCCAGGCCAAGAAGAGCAACCACATTGTGGTTCTGATATTCTTTGTACATCATCTACTCCAGAAGGAAAACAGTTAGAGCAATGTTAGACATTTATTGTTTGAGTAGGTCTCATAGCTATTGATTTGTGATGCTAATTAAAGAATCAGTGGCACAGCGATCGAAGCAACTAAGTCGGTGGACAGCCTTTTATATGTGTATAAGATGTTTGTGTTTATGTGCCAGATTTGTGCAAGAGCAATATGGTCGTTATAAATAGGGTTTTTCTTATATTGATCTTTAACTTATGTTCTGTATGAGGTACGTATTGACATAGAAAAGCCTTGATTCATATGTATGGAATAGTGGAGGTATTTACTGCACCCAGTGAATTCCGAAACCCTGCAGTGGGGTAATTAGCAGATGCAGTAAATACTTCCCAGTGCAAGTTTTCCCTTTGGGAATGAAGCATAACTTATAGAATCACGTCTTGCCTTGTTATGGCTGTTTTCACCTGATACATTTTGCCAGTTTTTATTGGCTAAATGTCAGGAGATTGTGGTAGTACAATAATTAGCGTACTTCTGGATTGGAAAGTGCCCCAACATTCGTAATGGAGGAGGGGCGCGGAGTGTGCAAAAGTGTTTTTAGAATTAAAAATCCACCATGCAGTTTTGGTGTTGCATGCTTGCAGGGTGCCAGTGTGGTATAAATGCACAGAGGTTTGGAAGATGTTACGTTGCTCGTGTGTATTTATGTGCGAGCATTTGTGTGAATATGACCACCGCACCTTTTTTGGTAACCTTTTTGTCAGGTCCCTTGTTTTATGGTCCCAGGTAGAGCTGTTCTTGCCAGGTACCTCACTTAGAGAGCAGTGTGGTTTGCTTTGGAAACTTGGATAAAGTCATTTATCAAGAGTTAAAGTTGGTTTTAAGTAGCACATTGCTGATTGTGATTGTATCTGTTTTCTTCAGATAAGAATGTTGTTTCATGATTGAAGGATGAGAACTTGGTTTTCTGGGACAGCTTGGATGGCCAAGTCATGGATGTTCATAGCTATTTCTAATGCTCCGTGTTATTGGGAAACTCACAGTTGCAGGTTATACATATCTCAGTGGTCTGCATTTCTACTTGAACTGTGTTGGGATATATGATCCCTCTACATATCAGTTTTTGTACATTGGGTCATGTACAAGTCACTTTTAAAAAAAAAAAAAAATTTTTAAAAGATATCTTCCACCAGTGGGCAGTAGTGGCCTTCGAAATATTGTCTTGAATTTTTTTTTTTCTTTTCTTAATAATTCTCTACTTGGAGTAAGACAATCAAATTGCGTATTCTTTCACTCACCGTCTGTGGAAAACCATCTTCACTCCCACGGTTAGCTTCAGTTTTCTTTTTTTTTTTTTCTGCTCTCAGAAAAGTAATAGAAGCATTCAATTACTGTCTCACAGAGTATAAAACTTTTTTAATTTTTTTACTCATGGTTAAAGTGTTTTGTTAATTGTATTTGTCATTTTCCATGAGTTTTCTCTTTACAGATTAGTCTTAGCGGGTGTGCACTCTCTCAGCACTATATGAATAAGTCACTTGATGAGTATCTTGTCAGAAGCTCAACTAGTTTTGCATACTTCATAAGTAGATGTGAAGTTTGGATCCTCATCTTTGTGGCTTGAACGGAGAAGAATAAATGCAAGTCCTTTTTTTCCATAAAGAGGAGCAGCCGACACAATTTTGGTGAGGAAGAAATTATTGAATCAGCTTAGCTCCCAGAAGTGTTTATCTGATTGAAGTAAACACTTGTGAAGTATGCACCGAAGTTTGAAAATAATTCTATTAATCACAAGGAGCCATCGCATGGGTTGTAAACCATAGGCAGGATTTTCAAAGCACTTATTTCTGGACAGGAGTCATTTATAGCTATCTTGCAAAGTTTGGATCCACTGAAACAGTCCTAACCGATGTTTAGGTAACTCCAGAATATACTTTTACAGTTGTCACTGTGACAAAATAGGGTGGTGGTAAAAAGAGGTACATATTTAGTCTCTTTGAGATGAAAGAACTAAAGTAAAGACCACACAATGTTTTCCCTTAAATTGATAGGTGCTTCTAGTAAGACACTGAAGTTATGTAAAAAGGAGTCTTTGTTTTATCATCTTCCAGGTGGATGGTGAGTGAGAGAAGGAAGTTGTAGTTTTCAACGCTGCAGACCAAACTGTTTGAGAAGCACCTGTAGAAATATGTGGTTTCAGTGTGTGGGCTCTAACCTTCCGGGTAGTGCCAGTGGCCATGCCATAAGATATCAAGCTACTACATCCTCATTGTTTGCAGAGCTCCAACTTACAGGTTCATTCATATCTTTTTCAAAAATTACTGTCAGCAGGTCCATCCTAAGGAAGGAATTGGTCAAGCGACTCTTAAAAACCTTTTCATGTGAGGAGTGGTGCCACTTCCTCCTCCTTTATGTTTAGAGCAAAAAGAAGTCCCAAAGTAAACTGCTTATTAAAGATTCCATGGAGAACATGGAACCATGGTTCTCCAATGTGGATGTCTGAAGAGATTCATCCACAACCTCTCCCTTCCTCTCTTCTGGCATATCAAGATGTCGACTCCATTCCTGCTCCAAAGGATACGAAACATGGCTCCCAGAAAATGTGTCTTTTTAATCTTGGTAAAGGATATTGTGAAAGCCAATGGGTTCCTAAGCATTAAATAGAAGAAACAGCTGTTTACAATTCAGGTCCGTCTGCCTGATGTTTGAGGTGTATGATTCTGTTCAGTGCAATTCTGTGGAAAAACCGTTCCTCCAAGTTAAGATATTTTCTTTAGGACTTTAAGCTGCGAGGTTATGCCAAGAAAAAGTGTGCTTTTCATCTAAAGGTGTTGTGGCTATTTTCCTACCTTCATGCTATTTGCAAATTTCATGGTTTAGAGCATGGGCTGATGTTGTTTTCAGCATTTACATTCTATGGAAATTTGTTGAGCACTGCCTCGGTTTCTCATTGTTCAGATTAAACTCTTGAGGAGTTTGAAATTTACTCACATTGCTGCTTACTTTTTCATAAGTTCTAATGGGAGGAGTAGATGAACAAAGTATGTTAAATGTTTGTAATTGTTGGTAGAATGATGCAGTTGGAGTGGTGGGCACACTCCTAGACGGAGCCCAATAAATGATATAATAATTAATGGCATGCCAGTGGGACGATTTCAGTCGTTCTTTAGAGTGTATTTGTACCTAAATAGCATTCACATTAGTGTGTTCTCGTGGCTGGTTGACTGTAAATTTTGAATCTTTGTGATTTTCTAGTACTAGGATAGCAACAGATGTTTGAGAGCAGCAGCTTATTAACTGCCTTAAAAGCTCTACTATTCTATAGATGTATTTACTTAGACAAATACATTTATTTGGGCTGAGGAATATATTTAGCATGAAAAGTTACTCCAAAGCGTACACAATTACTCTTTCTTCCTGCTTCCTGGTCTCTCCTTCCTAAGTGGTACAGAATTGCTTCACCTCCAGCTGTACCATAAAAAAGCTACGTCAGAGATCCATCTTGTCACTTAGAAAATCTTCTCAAGAGGATGTGTTACTAGAAACCCTTCTTCATGCGTGGTACATCCCCCACTAATCATCCCACCTACGTTTGTTTTTCTGTTATAGACACACAAAAGGAATTCTACTGATGCCCGACCTTTTTATGTGTTCACCCTATCTTTGCCCACACCTTATTCTTCTTCCATGTGTGCCATTAAAGACTAGCTTCAAGCAATGTATTCAGCGGGGCTGCTTTTACCGAGCAATTGATCGTCACAAGGCCTTTATTGTGTTTAAATTGTTTTTCTATCAGTTAGCGTTTGTCCTTTCTACATGGGAAACCAGGTGAGGTTGCTGAACGAGGACCGGTAGCACAGGAGGCAACATTTTGTGGCAGAATGTTGCCTGGATAAGGACTCTGGTTTCTTGTGCAGATCCAGGTTCTTTATTACATACATGTACCATTGCACAGGTGCAGGGCAGATGATCATATGCTTAGAAGGTTATCCTGTCGGCATATGCTCCAGTGAGTACAGCTTGTTGGGAGAGCTCCCAGTCACAGGATTGAGTTTCAAGCTGTTCCAGATGCCCTACTCAACCCTGCCATGCCATTTTGGCACAGTGGACAGGCACTTCTGCTGGATAACACCACAAAGCAGGCTAAAAAATAGGATTGATAGAACTCCCTGTACCAAATCCTCCAGTAATATTGATACGCTTTGTGCCAAATTTCTTCCATGGGTGTTTGTGTCCGACTCCTCGAGCGTCTCAGTACATTTGTATTACTGCTTTTATGTCTGAAAGTGGCTGTGCTGGGTAGCCTGATAAATTCAACTCGTATACCTGTAATAGAAAATCACACCATTTTATAAGAGGAAAAAGTATGTCTGATACCAGAAGAGGAACTTCAAATTTAGGAGCAGACTGCCATTACTGAGCCTGGGGTTCGGAGTTTGTCTCCTCAGTACTTTTCAGATCCACCTGAGGTGCTATGTTCCTCTATTCAAAGATTTTGTTTTTCCCCACCAGATTTCACTCCCATTCTCTCCATCGATTTTATTGGACAGTGTACAGATCCTTAGACCTGAGCACTATGACTACTGGGCATGAATTTACCACTGTTGCCAGCTGCACCAGTTACTTTCACAAAGAAACTAGCAGCATGCGCAATGTCAGCTGATAATGAGGTTGTTCAGATACATTTGTTTAACAAGTTCATATTATGCAAATAGATCATAAGTGGTTGAGGCATCACAACCAGCTATAGTTGATACTCCCTTCCACCACTACGCCAGTGGAAGTAGCCCTCTGTTCAGGCGATACTCCACCTTAGAAAAGACAGTTGGAATGATGATGACTAAGTTGAACTCCACACAACTAAACAATTTCTTGTAGTCCTGCAAAAGGCTGCAAGCTGTAACTTTGTTTCACCTTCTAAGCCCGCAGCTATAGACAATTTTCGAAACGTGGTGTTTCAACATCATCAGAGCCACGTTTGCTTATTGAGTGATCTATAATTGAGCACGCTTCTTCCACAGGACTTGTCCACATTCTTAGCACGGAGTGTTCAAAACTTAGTTTGCCAGATATTGCATCCCTAAAGACTGATCCCTTTGCGATAATTGGTAAATCTCCTGGTGCAGTTGTTTGTAGTTAAGGATGCACTAGACAAATTTAAACGACCTGCAACACCACCTTGCTTAATCTTCGATAAGGAAGCGAAGACATGGGCACAAACGGATAAAAGAAAGATATGAAAATGAAGCTCTATTAATAAGTCTTACAAACTGCAAAATCGGGACAAGATTTAAAAACATGCCACTTTTTCATTTCACTAGAGCAACTGAATGAAGAGTTATTTTGTTACATACTTTGGTAGTTAAATGACCTGCTTTTCAACAGAATATAATTACACACATAGTAGACTATACAGGAAAAACAATAACAATAGAAATAATGCTTGGAACATCTGATATAAATAGGACCAAGTAAGACTTGTCCTGTGGCAGAATAAAAATGTTTTCTCTGATGATTGAAGAATCCTAGAAACATTGTAAAAGCAGGAGTGGCCACAATCAAAAGGGTAGTGTTCATCATTCTCAGGCTTACAAGTGTAGACTTACCTCAAAGGGGCCTCAAAACGTAAGGAGCCTTCTTGCAAAACGTACCCAACAAGCACAGCCTACAAGACAATATTCCACCTCTTCAAGGATCACCTAGTTAAGTATGAATAAATGACCATAGGATTGAGAACATCAGTAAAGGTGTATTCAACCACAGTGGGCCAAGACCTGCCACCTTGAAAATAATCTTGAAAGGTCACAACATGAACCTTCCTCAAGTATCCCATAATGACTTTCTAGGAGGCACACAGTCCTTTAGTACATAGGCAAAAACCTTCATTGAATGTGCAAAACTGTACACAACTTGGGGGTTTCTACAGCCAGCTATATGTTGAAGATGATTTCTTGATAATTTAAATCATATTCTTCTGTTGGATATTCTTGAATGACCTTCTCTGGGAATGTAGCTTCCCTAGGGCTAGTAAAAGTGCATAACCATATAATTGTCCATGTCATATCTAGACCACAGATATGGAGGTGGTGCTTGTTTAGTCTCTTAGGTCTGTCATTCTCTTGAATCATGTAGTTCCACAGCTTGTTCTGCAAACGAGTTGCTTCTAATGGACAGTCAGGTGAAGGTGTTTGTTTCTAAGCAGCTAGCCATCTCAGAATAAGTTCATCACTGTCTTCCCCGGTGGCTCCAGGAATCAATTCTCCTTAAAGATCAGTACTTTTAGCCGTCAACCACTCAGGTACCGCTGTACAAACTCAGAACTAACTTTGCCAGGATGTAAACACGCAAAGACATGGTCAGCTCAAGAGATCGCAAACCAAGGGCACTATTCTTTGAACTGAAGTAATTTCTTCCTCTGTTGAAGGAGAGAACTGCCAATATCCTGATGCACAAAGCAACAGCCGTACTAAATTGGAACATGCAGGTAGAGAAATTTTTCTATTCCTTAGGATTAACCTAGGAACTGTTTTTCCATAACCTTTCACATAAAAGGGGGAAAAGAATATATGTACGAATACCCCAAGTATATTCTACAGTCCTCTTGTCAAATGGCTGAAGAATAGTTCAGTCCTTCAGTCAGCCTTCAACTCGCTCTGTTTTTCTTGGGTAGGTCTTTTTGTGTCAGTGGACCATTGCTAGTGTCCAAACTTTACATTCCTGATAGCAGTATAGGGGTCTTTTTGGATTACTTGGCAACTGTACCGGTTGTGTAAATTCATTATTCTTTTCCATTAACCCCTAAGGTTTAACAGAGATTTAAGAGTTCCAACAACTGTGAGATGTCGCTTATCCACCAACTTCCTCCTGTTACTTTCCTAGGTCCTGATCTTCTTGTTCACAGTAGGGAGTTATTTAGCATCAGGGTCTACTGTTTCTCAACTTCAGAGTATAGTTTCTGAGAAACTATTGTATGCACAACTGGATTGGTCAGAACGCAACATTTTAGTTGTATGTTGGCAGTAATCGAGACATTGTCAGAGTATGAGTGAAAAGGGTTCTCTTTTGCCTCTGAGCTTTAGTAAAATGCTTGAATCCTTCATACGTCTCCTTAAGTATTTATTTAGTCTATCACGTAAAGCTTCATTCTGTTACTGCAGAATGCTCCGGGTTTAGGTACTTTCTTGTAGTGAACCGGGAAGTTAGTCCAGTCTGATGAGACGGGCACCCCTGTTAAGTTCAGAGTTAAATTGAAAACAAATACTATTTTTCTAAGTTTTCCCCAATATGTTGCCTTATATTAGTTAAGTCTATTGTGGCTGAACAAAAGTTTCTAGTTGGGGCATTGTGTGGTGACACTTTCATTTTATTTTTAAGGAAGTTACACCTGTAGGCTCTGCATATGATGCAAAGGACCTTGATCACAGTCTTTGGATCCACTAGAAGCCAATGAAGTGCTATAAGGGCTGGTTCGATATTGTGGCACTTGACTGCAGTCTGGCTGCCTAGTTCTGTAGGCGTTGCAACCATGCAGTGCATTTCTCCATTGTTCCAGTATTAATGTTAAATTAGTCAAGACTTTACATTACAGGGGTTCTCTTTAGCTCGACCTGGTGGTCAGTGTTGAACAATGAGATGTGTTGGAATAGGGAGAGCTACAAACTGACACTCTTGATGCCAGTGTTGACTTTGGAGTAGATGAGAGTTCAGAGTATTTGCAGATGTGTTGCTTTTTATGTGGGCAATGGGGTTCTGTAGCTTAGGAGCCAGTCTGAGAGTAGAAAATGTTTCTCTTCCTTCCATTACCAAATCTCTTTAGCTCCGTTTATGCTGAGGGAATCTTTCCTACATGTAGTGAAACTCATGGATCTAGCAGAAAGTCATGTTCCTTGCTTTCTTTTCCAAGAGTAGATTTGGGTGTCAGCATACATTTAGAACGTCACTTGTACCACTGAAGAAGCAAGCATATGGCACGTGTAAATGTTGAATAGGTTTATCAAACATTTAGCAGATTTTCCACACATAACATTGAATGGCTTGATCACAAACTTAGCAGATTCGTGCCACAACTAGCAGACTCAGGAATACTTAAAAGCTCAGACTAGCATTCTCTCTCTCTGCCATTGCTACCTATCCCATAAGGCTCGCACACGTTTTCTACTGTGAACTTGAAATAGTTAGCAGGAGGATTAATGGACTTTTCTGTTTCCATCCTTCGTTTAGAGAACCTGTTCCACACATGATCTCAATTTAGTCCTTACTGCTTTAATAAACAAACTATTGAATCTTTGGTGTTCTGTGACAATCCCTTGACATGGAAGACAGATTTCCTTGCTACTGTCATTTCATTAAGACGTTTTGGTGAGATTGAAGCTCTGTTCAGAAGATCCATTTATGTTTTTCTTCCATAACTGTGGTACTCTGATCCCCAGCAACAGCAGCAAGAGCTACTATTGCTAGTTGGAATTAGGTCTATAAACACGAGGAGTTCAGCTCAGATTACTCCTTTAAATTCATTCTAGTAGAGTTTAAGCTGCATTATTAGCTTTCCACAGATATGTTCTCATACGAGTTTTGTTTTTGAGGCTGCCATACATGCTACTCTTCATAAAAGCATAATTCACTGTGCCCATGTTCCAACAGATATGAAGCAGTTTGCCAGTGCTATAGCGCTGTCCAACTCCAGCGTTTTTGAGGCTGTAAAATCTGATTCCTAGCCAGCTGGGAAGTAGCAAGAGGACAAAAGAGAAATAGTAGTTGTTTATATAATCTTCCTTCTTGCCTTTTATTCTTCACAATTCCTGCCTTTGCCATTGTCAAACATATGCTGTGGTCCAACCACAAATGGCAGAAAACCATGTGTGAGAAATGGGTGAGGATGGTAGGAAGCACAGTAGTAGAGACTGATGAGCTATTTACAAGGAAGAGGTATTTGGTTCCCGTTGGTAAGCACTGTAAAAGTGACAGCATCTTTTGTAGGCTCTTTTCCTACATTTTGAAATAGTTGGAAAGGAGAGATAGCCAAGGACTAAGTTGTAGAATTGTCATGAAGGTAATTTCTTTTCTCTTCTATTCAGCCTTCGCTCTGTAGTCATTGTCTTGTTAAACTGCCAATAACTTGGTAGTTGAGTTCTTCTGGAGCATTTTTTGCTAATTTAATTTTGCAATTCTTCGGTTGCTAATTTTTAAAATGTTGCTTGTCTTAGTGTCTGCTATTGGTCTAACCAGTGGTAGGAGTGTTCTTTAATCACTTGTTTAGTACATACTGTATTATTGTGGTTGTATAGAATTACATCGTCATAAGTTTATACAATTTGGCTTTTTCTTCTGGTCCTGGACCTTTGTGTAACAGACTAATAATGCCTTCTAGATGTTGTAGTCTTTATTTTGCTTCCACTAAACTAATTACTCTAACACACCAGAAGTTAGTGAAACCTAGGTAAAAAGTTCAGTACTTGATAGTCAGTGAGAACCTGAGTGAGGAGGTCACCTTAACTGGTTCTGAAAGGCCTACCACATTCCTAAATATGATGTCTTGTGGATGGTGTGCTTCTGACTGCTTCCCAGATTAATTTCGTTTTATAGCCACAGTCAAAGCATTTTCTCTTATAAATGCAGAGCTACTAGTGTGCTACTTGTTCCTTCTGAAGTGGTGAATGCCTTATTATTAGTGCACTCTAGCCTTGCTGCTTGTTATGTGTTCTGTGTCTTGTGCATACAAGGCTGGCTCCAGTTGTTGGTGTGTGATGTCTACTCTACAGTCTCATCAGCCTGTGAATGTGGTTTGCTTTGTGTATGTCAGGTGGCCTCTAAATAGTGCCCTGTGACCGGCACTTCCCAGGCAGACTTACTGTTGAATGTAGTGACATCTAGCAGTTGTGTTACTCTTCCCATTTCAGATATCAGATCTTTGGATCGTTCTTTTCTTAAGTCTGTTCTGTCTTCATCATTACTTGAAGCGCCTCGGTTAACTTGGTAAGATGTTGGTTAGTTTTTGTAGCCAGTAGTTACTGGAAGATCGTCATCGTTTTAAGAAACTACTGACGTGTGCTCAGAATCACTCTTACTTGTGGGTTATCCCTTTCTAATATCGGTGGATCTGGGTACTTTGTCAAAGCATCAGTGAAGCCCAAGTGCATGTGCGGCCAGAACCTCCCGAAAATCTGTGATAGATTCTTATGCTTTTTTTGCCAACTCTATTTGTGCCACTCGGCGCAGGGTTTAAAAATGAAGCTTCTCTAGGGTGGATAATCATCTGTGTCCCTCGGGGGCTCACACTTAAAAGCAATGGTTACATTCACTTGATCAGTGAATTTAGCAATAGGTTTTTGTTTCTATCAGGACTTTGAAGACCAAACTTCTTCACTGATACGATTGATCCAGATCCTATCCCATGTTGGAATTTCAGGAGCAGAATACTTCGGTCTTTCTCTGTATACCTTTTAGAGCCGTTTGTGAATGGAAAAGAATGGTGGTGCTAAGGGACTGCAAGTATGAAAACTACTACAGTGAAGAACCTGCACTAATTGCTTTGTTGCCTATTAACATTTCTATATGGGGTTATTACCTTTTGCCAAATTGCACTTTAGGCTAAATATAAAAGCCACGGATGGCCCCTGAACTTTGCCTTTTGAGTTTTATACCTTTACTTTTATCCTATTCATATGAATAAGCTTTAGAATTTAGATTATAGAACTGTGTCTTTGTTGGGTTTAGTCCTGTTTGGTAGCATTGTCTCACAATTACACAATCGCCAGCTTCCCAGCACTTGTTTTTCCTTGAAGGGTGTAGAGGTGTGCGCAAGGTCAGAGAGGCATTGGGGTTCGTAACGTGTGTAGAGAAGACACCATTGCCCTTCTGAAATGACTGTGATATTTGGACATGGATATCCAGAACCATTAAGATGTTGAAATGTTTTATCCAAGAAAAGTTGAAATGGTCTGGTATATTTATGTTGTCCGAGGATTGAGGTAGAAAGGCATTTCACTTGTTTTGACACCTAGGCAAGTGTGTTTGGAGAGAACTGGTTGGTTAGTCTGAAGGTTTGGGATTGATGCAACTTAGAGGTACACCTAGTGTGTGTGCGTGGGGAGGGAATGTAGAATGATTTCAATAAAGAGGTTATGTTTGGCAAAACTCAACTCCTGAAGAGTATTATCTCTGTATTTCTTCGAGAGATTGGCCAGGTGTACTTGATAGCACATGTAAGCTATAGTCTTTTGTCAGAGCTGGAGATTGTGTTCATGCTAACATATCCAATGTTTTGTTCTTTTAAGAATGCACTTTTGAAAAACTGAAATTATGGTTTTAACACATGTAATGTTTCTAATTCTAAACAAATCATGTTTCTGTACTTTTAACCACTCAATGTAGCACTGTATATTGTTTTACTCCTAAGAGCATCTGGTGCAGGCTGTGCCATGTCCTGCAGTTTCAAAGGTGCTGGACCTTTGTATGGTAACAAACCTAATACTAATATTTCAAGTAAAAGAAATAGCCATACTTTTTAATCTTGGTCCTTATTTCTTTGTCTGTTTATTATATCTTGAGGGAGGGTACCCCCCGCAGAATATTGCAACTGGAAGCTGAGCAAACCATTGGAAAAATATTATTTTCAAGGATTCTTTCATTCACTATGTGACAATAGAATCGATTAGCAAACTGTAAGCTGCATCATTTATGTCACTTGGCATAGAAATGTTGTTTAGTGTTCCCCTTTCTCAAGGCTACTTGGATTTAAAAAAAGAAATTTTTATTGTAGTCCAAGCAAACTTGAAGGCAATACAGACATTCCGAGTGAGGTACAGAGTTCTAGAGTTAACATCTGGTAGACTGCATATGATACATTAGAGCATTGTTCTTCATGTACTGTTTTTTACAGAACTAACATCCAATTGAAACAAACAACATCTATCATACAACTCCCTCCCCCTTTCCCCACTTCCCGATTCTATTAAGATCATCAGGATAACAAGCATTGGCAAAGCCAATAGGTTTCGCTCATGTACAGGGCAAGAGTCGGGAGGTACACGCGGGTGGACGGCGTCCACCCACTATTTTCACAGGGTGGACGGCGTCCTCCTTGCCAAGAAGTTGGGCCCTACTGAAAAATATGCTGAATTCGTCCCGGTGTAATTTGCAAACACCGGGACACATTCAGCAGGCCTGCATGTTGTCTGCTTTCAATCAACAACAACGTGCAGGCGGGGATGGATGGGGCTTTCTTATTTCAGACTCCTGCTGGGCCCATAAGAAATGCAAAAACAACGATTGATGGACAGAATGCAGAACAATGTCATACATTCACCCCAGTACAGAGATCTGGGCCTAAATCCATCGTTTTTTTGTTCACCATGCCATCCCAGTTTGGACCCAGCCATATGCAAATCAGTCTTGACCCTGCGCCCAATGGGAACAGTCCAGCCCGAACTGCCAGGCCAGGTCCTCCCTGGACTGGAAACAAGCATCCTAGGACCGGTTTCGGGCTTTCAGCCCTCATCAGCCAGGATAGCTTGACTCCAGTGGCATGGAGAGCACGGGACCCACGTCTCTTGACTGGGGGTGAATGTTTTGATTTGTTCTGCATTCCGTCCATCAATTGTGTGTCTTTTGCTTCCGGGCCCATAACAAAGGCCTGATCTGTGGTATCATCAGGCCTCCTTTTGTTCGAGTCTCCTGGCTGGGAGCAGTCAGGAGCCTCACACCTAGATGCAAATGCAGCAGTGGGGAAGCAAAGGCACACACCTTGTTAGCACTTCACACATACTTGAGAGGCAGCTTTTCACTTTGTTCAGGCTCTGTTTAAGAGATATGCATGCCTGTAAGAATGTCAGATGTGTTGGTCTTTCCCAGTATTTACACAAAATAAATATAATTTATATAGTGCTTACTACCCCTGAGGAGGCGTTGTAATAATTTAAATATCACTATTTTTTCTTGTAAAGCACTATGGATAGAGGAAGTTTACGTTGACAAAAGACAACATTGTTTTATGTGTAGCTTACAAAAGTGTGAAGCGTCTGCCTAAATCAGGAGGGTTTCCCTGTATACTTGAATTGTGCTCCAATGTACTCATGACAGACATGTTGAACATATATGTGAGGGCTTAAGATCTGATGTCACTTCTTATGATGTCACGCGCCGTGATGTTATGTGCCCGTGATGTCACTTGCATACTGATTAACTAGGTTATTCCCCCCACTTATTTTTTTAGGACTTGTGCCCTGCTCATGCAAGATCTATTGGCTTTCTCAAAGTTTTTGAGCCATATTGTAAAGCAGCGCTGGCTTCAGTGTAGCATGGCTGAAAGTAAAAAAATAAAATTTTAAAAAAGCGCTATGACGCAGTAAATGCTGGCTGTCATACAACTTTTTTCCCTTTACTTTCAGCCATGTTGCAACATAGCTAAGAAACATTGGAAACGCCAATAGATCTCACATAGGCTCGACCTATTGGCTTTGCTAATGCTTCTTGTTTTTAGAACCTCCACATTTCGGGATAGAAGAAAACGGGCGAGAGGGAGATTAAGCGATTGCACCAGGATCACAGAGAGGTTCAGAGTGACAGCCTCTGTTGGAAAGCTGGTCCTCTGGTTCGATAGAGGATAATTGAGATGCTGGTGCACACCACCTTGTAAGTGTAACCATTTCCGTTCTCTTTAAGGCCACACGCGCTACTGTGCATCAGTGTCGAAACACAACGCTTAAGCCAATCACGCTGATGAGTTGCTGACCCGGGCGACTGACCCCCACCTTCTCAGGAACATCATTTGGTCCAGATCAGAATGCATTGCTAGACTTGTAAACAAGAGGCATGGATTATAAACCTATATTTCCTCCCTGTTCACATCGTGTGATCTTAGGCACGTTGTTTTGTTTTCCAGTGCCTCGCTTTTTCGCTTACAAAACTAGGCGACCTTGAAAATAGTTTTAAGAGTTAAATCAAAAACGTGGCATTTACTTTTTGCTGTTATGTGGCTTTGTGTGTGGTCTGCTATAAAAGAACTAGGAGCTACACGTAGTGCTCATTCTGCATAACTGTGTGGCCGAGATCCTCGCATGCCACCAATGTTTGGCACTAGCAGGTTCTTGCTAAACGGAGCACCCAGCAGGATCTCTTTCCACATCCACCGCACCTCACAATATCTTTAAATAGGAGGCCGCCCATCCAGACGGTCCTCACTGCAAACACGTGCTAGTACAGTAAAGGTGCACTGAAAACGCACAATTTCAACATTCTGCAAAGCCTTTAGCAATTATCTAGTGATCTTTATTTCCGTACTGGCGCTGAGCCTGCAACGAAGGCAGACGAGAGCTTAAGAATAGGTGATCTGCCTAAGATCACATCATTTGGTGAAGTAGAGAAACGGGGGTTAATACTGAAGTTTACCAGACCCCGGGGCAACAATTTAACTGTTATTCCACAAATTCACATCGCCCCACTCTGCTGCCTATTTTTGTAAATGGGGGATTGTTTTAGCTCTGATGTAGGTGCGAGAGAAAGAAGTGTGCTAATTTTAACGATGCTAATAACACCACTTACTACGACCAACAATTACCTCAATAACATTGAGACCACCTCCCTCGCTAGTACTCCTAATGAGACCAATAAAACATTGTTATTTAATTGGGACAACCTATTATTCTTATATCCATCTCCCTGACACCGCGCCCACATGTGAAGCTCTGCGAACACAATGTTTTGTAACTAAATGCATTCGCTGCAAGGATTGTCTGTACAACCAATCAGCCATCTCTGTAGATCTCAATCCGGTGGGACTATCGTGACCTTTCATCCCTTAAAGATCAATAAAACACTCGCTCCTTTCAACGGGCTACTGATAAAGGCGCCTAATGTGCGTCTGTGAGGCAGCAAGCCCGTGGCAGGAAGTGTCTCATAGGACCGTGATTTTAACATTATCATTGAGGAGTGCGAGTCATACTCTCTTCCAGCACCCTGCTGTGCCAGCAGCCACCCTTCCCCCCACCACATATATGCAGCCTACACACGTCACTATGAAATGCCGTAACAAGACCAACACCCCCCCAAACATGAAAGTAAACCCTGCAACCTGCACTCTCACTCTTGGCGCTTTAGATAGTGTACATATATTCATACAAGAAAAAGATTTTTTCAAAAACATTTCATGTTCATACAGTTATTTTTTCAAGGTCCAGTTCTTGTTGCTGGAAGAACAGAATAGCACGGTGAAATAGAGACATGACAGCCGACATGTGTTTCGTTACATTCGTAACTTCTTCAAGGCTGCAATAATAGTAATAGCATTCATTAATAATTGATTTAAGGGACATTTAGTAAATACATATGAGTCAACCCAGTACCGTTTTATACAAAGAAAGTCAAGGCGAAGGCCCAAGTGAAGAAAATCTCGAGTGATGTGAGAGAGTACAAAAAAGCCGTAGCATAAGTGAGACGTGTGCATATCAATGGATGGGCCATTATATCATTCTCAGTAGGGTTAGTAGGACAGGTGGGAAAATAGGACTTAAGTGTAGTAAAATCTGGTAAGGAAAGGTAGATGTACTCAGAAGGCAACATGCGGAGCAGGCAACACCCGAAAGTGAGTACTATTCATGGTAAAACGCAATTTTTTTTAATAAAGCATGCTGGAACCCAAGCCCAATGCCATATGGTAAGGAGGGTTCTAACCTTAGCTACGTAAGGGGGGCGATCCTCAAACGTCGTGGAAGAGCCACAGGGAGAAACTATTTCAGCAGTACATGTGGTCTAGACTTCTCAACTGAGATTGCAAACACATAAGTAAAATAAAACGGTGAGTAAAAGAAGAAAAGAAGCTGCAGGCATTCTTCTATTTAGTATGGTCCGATTTAAATAACTGTGAAAAGTCACTCGCGCATTAAAGTGGTAGGCAGAGAGAGCGTAAGATATGGACATGAACTCGTCACAATTCATGAGTCGATTCTCCAAATAGGTAGCCCTCCATTCCTAATCTGTGCAAGGTTGTCCTGGTAATCAAAATAAAAGACATATCTGCAAAATGATATATCGAAGTTTGCGCTTGGTGTTCAAAAAGACATTAGTGCTAATGTGTCACTTACGTCAAAATACGTTGTATGCCTGTAAGAAGAAGGTAAAAGGTCTGAAATTAATAAAACTTACTTATAAGTCTATTGTTTGTCAACTCTGGGCTGATGTATGCCCCTGTAAATAAAGATGAAATACCTGAATATAGTTACAAAACTGTCCCCAAAGTCGGACTGTTCGAACTAAAGTTACATAAAACATTTCAGGGGAAAGTGTTTTCCCTAATGGCAGCACAAACACTTACCCGTAACTATTCAGATGAGTCGGCTGTCTCGTGGCACACTGGTCCAAGTAAGGAACCGGGTGCAAGTGAAGCCTTCGTATTTAAAGGTACGCGGCAAGTGTGGAGGGTCATCTGACCCAGGAAGTAAAAAATGGCAGACAGGCATCGATCTTAAAAATAGAGAAGAGATTAGTGAGTCCATGTTGGGTGCATGGTGGCCATTTTGAAGTGAGTCCCCATGCCTATAGTTACTATGAGGAACTTAAACGTAACACTAAGGAGGGATATTAGTGTAAAACTGCCAGAGAGATCTATATCAATTATTCTCTGTTATTTTGAAGTAAAAAATAGCAAACAGGCATCGGTTTTAGAAATAGAAAAGAGACTAGTAAGTCCATGTTGGATTCATGGCGGCCATTTTGGAGTGGGTCCCCATGCGCAGTAGTTACTATGAGGAACTTAAGCGTACCAGTAAGGAGGGATATAAGTATAAAGCTGCCAAAGAGACCTATATCTATTATTCTCTCAGTTATTTAGACGTATGAGACTCAAGAAAATAAAGGTGACAAAAGGAAGCGTGAAAAGTAGTGAAAGAGGGACGCCTGCGTTTGTATAGAGTGCATGGCGGCCATTCAGAGTGGGTACCCGATCACAGTGGATATAGCAATGAATTTATAAGTGAAGGGAAATGCAATATTAGATCACTGCCAGAGTGCTAAGATCCAAGTTCAAAGGTCAAAAGTCCATAGTTATATACGGATCAAAAAGTATAAGGCACAAAGTGTATCAATAGGTCCAATAGCAATGGTCATAGACCAGTAGTCTCCCAGTCCGTTGTTTAGTGCGAGCTATGCGTCTGTAAATATAGATGTGGAATAGGATAGATGTGACAGAGGACACCAAGTGTATCCCTAAGCCCATTTGTAAGAGGTATACAGTGGTAGGTTGACACATTGGCTGGGGTAACCTGTCCATATTGAATGTCTATCGCAAGTAACAGAGCTATCCATTCTTAGAACAGAAAACAGTAATAGTAAAGTGATAGTCAGTATACATCAAGTCCCCGCATTCCCAACCTATTCCGCCATACAGAAACAGTGCAATGTTATAAATGTACATTGTAATACACATTAAGAAGTATCATTCTGTCATCAGGGCTACCCATGCGTTGGTGTAGAAATGTCATTCTGTTAGAAACACATGTAGTTCCCTGTCAATGTTCAGGCCCATATCCACAGCCCGTAACTTCAAAATCCACTGTTTCTGCTTGTCTAAGCGCTAGTCTCCTGTCCACACTCTTTGGATGGCAAGGTATTTGCATTATCCCATGAAATCGGATATTGGTCATTGTCATGGAAGGGTTGTACTGTGTTAAACCGTAACCTGCGTAGAGGTATTAGGGCCCAATACAAAGCCCGCCTGGTCTTCATGCATTATAGCCAGCAGTTCCAAAAGTAAGCAACTCGCTAGTAGCTTAGTCAAAATCTTGTAGTCCTTATTTAATGTGGATAGCGGGCAATATGATGCCAACTCTGTTGACTCTTTGTGTCTTAAGGATAGTAGAGATGAGTGCAGTGTTTAATGTAGGAGGGAGTGCCCTAGTAGATGGCATCATAAAGTTCCGCCAGTTTAGGTGCCGAAACCGGAGCGATTTGTGCATAGAATTCGGCTGGCAGCCTGTCTGTGCCAGGAACCTTGCCCCCGGGGTAAGCTGTGCAGCGAAAGTATCTCTTGAGTAGTTATGGGGGCCTCCAGGCTCATGGGATGACAAGAATAATTTGCTAGTAATTTTGAATCCTGAGAACAGTTTTGGGCCGGATTCATTCCTACCCCTCTCTTTCTGATGGATACCAGTAACTTCAGAGTCCTCTCCTTTGAATTCAGACAGGGTCCAGTAAACCTTTCTCCAGCTTGCATTGCTCCCATGTGCCGTCAGGTGCTGCTGTGAGGCTTCACATTGGCTCTGTATGGATCTGGAAGTGATGGAGCAGGCACCATTTAAACACCACCCCTGTGTGGTGTTGTCAATTCCATTCTTTCTGCACCTTCCAAAACAGATTCGGAGCTCTGTTTCCAATTTGGTCAGACATCTAATACCAATGTCAGTGTGCTAGTGAATGATGTCCCCAACCAAAACTACAGGTTTCAAACCATGATGCGACTGCAGAAAGATGTTGGTCACAGACTCACAAGGTGTCTCTCGGGTGTCTGGGATCGAGCCAGGGTTCGAAGTCGTGTGACAAATGTGCCCTCATGCACCAAAAGCTGATCCAGGACTAGCAGGTAAAACTGTATGTCGCTGAACGTAAGGACTCGGTCCTTCTTCTGAGGCCATTCCTGCAGGCCATTCCCGCAAGTGGTCAACGTTGTGCTTGAAATCCTCCAGAATATCAGAATCTAAGTCCAATCGCAAACATAAAACTGCAAAGCAGAACTTGACATCACACAGCCACTCTGAAGCCAAAGAAAAGTTGTGAGGACGTCATGAGGTGAGGTATTCACTTTCGAGTTCACTTATCACTAACCCCGGGCGGAACAGGCAGAGTTGCTCTACGTGGAGCTCCACGGAGTTGGGCAAAAACTCTGTGGAGCTCCACTCCGCGCCTCCACCCTCCCCCCCCCCCTCAATAAATATTTTATAAAATAAAAATGAAAATTAAGGTTAATAAAATACACTTACCTTTATCGCGCGTCTCCGGGCTGCCCTCCTCCTCCTCGCCATGTTCCTGCAGAATCCCCTACGTCAGACGTACGTCGTGCAGGACTGCGCGCGCATGGGCAGTCCTACCATGACGTTCGTCTGACGCCCAGGGTTACTTATCACGTAGGCAAATCTTCAGCTGATCCCGGTCCTCCCAAGTTTTCTGTGCAATCTGTGATGCCGCAACAGGTTGAGGTCTTCAAAGACTCCATGATGCATATTTTTGAGATTTTTCCTGCTTCCTCAAGTGCACTTTTGATCCACAAGGAACGGCGGGTGCCTGATTCGGGTTGCTGCCAGCGGATCTGTCCTTCGCACTGTCTGACCCTTTGTGGGACCTACTACTGGCCTTTACTCACACCAGTACAGGCCTCCACTGTGGCTAAAGGCCCTGCCCCGGTCAGAACTACTTCAACACCAGTGCCAGTAGAGGATTCAATACTGATAGCTGTGGCGGACACCAAACTGGCTTCAGCTTGAACTCGACCAGTGTTACTCTGAGATTACTAAAGGGCAACTGGTCATCCAGATGTACCCAAAGTCTGCCCTAGTGCCACTACCAGAGCATACATGCCAGCCAAGGTGCCATTATATCTTTGTATGTTGGTTCACATCAAGGGGGGATCCAGGATGTAGATGATGATGATGGTGGTAGCTTTTCTCCCCTCACTATGTGGATGATGCTTTTTACATGGCTGTGCAAGACGCCAGCAATCTTGACACCTTTCCTGAGGCAGGTTTGACTCGTCGCTTGGTCCAACAATAGAAAAAGCGCCACCATTACAGTGGTGATCCGTAGGGTAGATGAGGTTCTCAATTTTCAGCTGTCCTCATTCAAGACCAAAACAAACGTCCTGACAGAAATTTTGCAGCCTGGGCCAGCCAGTTCAGAGCCCTTGTTACCTTTTAACGAAGCCCTCACAAATACCTTTATGGCTATTTGGTCAAATCCCTGCTCCTTGTTCCTTCAGGTGGTCAGGTGTCTCAGGCTGGCAATCTTGATTTTCGTTCCATACTTCCTACTTCAGAGAGCCTTGTGTTTCAGACAGTAAAGTGAATCCCAATTAATTCCCCACAACTCCTCCGATAGGGAATCCCAGAGGACTGAAGCTTTTGACAAGCACATTTTTTACTCTGCCAGGCTGGCATTAAGGTTGGTTAATGCAGTTTGCTTACTGCGTCAACATGCAAAAGCCCTGTGAGACATGGACAGAAATCTTGCTGGCAGTCCTTGAAGGCCTGTAGTCCTCTTTGGCTCACACAATTCTGGATAAGCGAGATGTGGCCAAATGTGTTATTCGCACTGGTTTCGATACTACCGATTGCCTGGAGAAGGCAGTTGGCACTAGTTTTGTGTTTTGTCAACACACATGGTTGTGGTCCACATAATGTTCCTGTGATTTACAGGCCTTACAGGTATGCCTCACAATGGGTCACATCTTTTTTTTTTTTTAAAGCTTTATTTATATTTTCCTTAAAACCAAACAGTACAATTTAGGTCCATATGTGTACATAGCAGCCAACACTGTATACATCTTTTTCTGCCCTGAGTCCATGGCTAAAACAAGTGTCCGTAAGTTACAAACAGTAATATGCACTTAGTGAGAGTACCCCCACAGTTCATTCCATGCAATGCCCCCATGAGGAGCCCTGTTCGGTTTGTGAGCTCACCGATGTTTGTGCTAATAAGTAGGATCTAAAGGGTTGCCATATGTCAAGTGGCCTAGAAGCTGGGGGTTGCAGCTGGGCGTATAGTTCACTGTTAGTATTGCAGTATGACATGCTAAACATCCACCCTTTCAATGTCGGTGAGTATTTACTCCCCCTGTGTACTGCGACTTCTCTCTTGGCCAAAAACAATGCTAATGCGCAGAAGCGCTGGGAGGATTTGGGGAGGTCCTTAACATATCCCAGCAGTGCCATTAGGAGTGTAGGGGAAATGGGCGAGACGGTCATATGTGAGAGTTCTTCGAACACCCGTGTCCAGAATTGGGCCACCGTGTCACATGTCATGTGTGCGAAATCTGCCATCGGGATACTGCACCGGGGGGCATATGTGTGGTCGGGAGGGATCCATGCGGTGAACCCTAGCAGGGGTAATATAAGCCCGCCGCAAGTACTTAAAGTGTAGTATCTTATGTTTGTGGTTAAAGGAGACTGTACGTGTTTGCTCGCAACAGAAGCGCCATTGTATGTCCGTGAGGGGTTGACCCAAGTCCTGTTCCCACGCCTGTCGTACCCCTTCATCCCTAGCTGGGAGCAGTGCAATAGTGGCCTTGTACATTTTAGACATTAGGTGCACCCCGCTGCTATCCTTGATGAGGAGTGTCAGCGGTGGGAAGTCTGGTGGTTCTATGGGGTAGCTGGGGACCTGCAATCTTAGTGCTCTTTGCAGCCGGCATAGTATGAACTGATCCATAAATGTAGCCTCCCTTAATCGGGTGTCTTCGCTACGAGAATAGACGTGGCCATTGGGGAACACATCCCCGAATGCTGCCCGTTCAAATTTAGTTAGGGTGCGTTGCACGGTCGTCTCCTGTGTAATGGGGATCCATAGGTTCCCCGCTAATGGAAGGGACGAGGAGTATAGTAGCGGCGCCCCGGTTGCCCGGGTCAATTACTTCCAGGCCCAACTGGTCGTGGATAACATTTGCAGGTCCTGTGGGTCTCAGGCCAGGCCAGTCGGCAGGAGTGCCGACAGGGGGCTAGAATGAGAGAGAGATCTGCTTCTGGCCAGAGATAAGGGATCCAGGAGTCGGAGTGAAACCAGTGTCTCGAGAAGCTGCATTGTGCTATTAAATAATAGGCTCGAAAATTCGGGATCCCAAACCCCCCTCGTTCATACGGTAATGTCAGGGCGTCCCAGCTGACCCTGGGCTGTCTGCCCCCCCCTTCCCCCATACCAGCCGTATTAGCTGGGAGCGGAGCGTGGCGAAGAAGCTCTTGGTGCTTAATCAGTTCACTCTGTTAAACAAGAATAGAAACAAATGAATAAAGATATTTATTTGATGAACGTACTAAAATTAGAACATCTTGTATGTAGTGCTATTTCCTTTGTTTACCTGTGTACCGAGAATCAACATATGTTAGCTTATGAACACTGCAGACTTGTATACTGTCTAGTATACCTACCAGTACTCCACAATTCATTTCCTCATCAAACATTTGAATTAAGCCCTGACCATTTTTTTAGAGCCTTTCTCATATTTTCATAGTTGTTTCCACTTACTTGTTGTCCTTGCCTTGATAGTTTATTCTGGGAGAATACTAAATATTCTTTTAACTCTGCAATATGCATGGTAGGTAGCCTTGCATGTACAATATAAGAGGAGCACCACACGTAACTAAAAACGGAATAGTTCCTTTGTTTTGATACCACAAACTTGGAGCATACAAATAAATATTACTGATGTATTTTCATGAAATGACACATTTGCCAGAAAATCAATGATACTTTAGATTTCTCAAGGGAGGAAGATGAAACTTTATTAAGTTTGATTAAAGAGTGCGCTGAGAAAGTTTCTCTAACCAGGAAACAGAAGAAAACATGGGGCATTTAGAATATTTACTTATGAATACAATTAACAAAAACGTCATGCAAGCATAATGGCGAATATTGGAAGTCTTAAAATACCCCAAGATTTAAAACTGACCCTCTCGAAAGAAAAGAAAGATTTCATTCAGAAATGGAGAGAAATGTTAAACAAGTTTTCATTAGATTTAATAATTTTGATGATTGAAGAACTGGCAAACGAGGGATTTAGAAACTGAAATAAACATAAAATCTGAATTACAGTAGCAGTTCAAGAACGAGAACCTAGACAAGTTTTTGGATGACTAAAATCGAACAATATCTTATAAAGATGATTTAGAACAATACAAAATCTGAAAATTCCAACAAGAGACTCTTCACTGTAAGTTGGAAATAGTTTACTACTGGGTCAAATTCTATGCTGTAAAAGAGAGAAATTGGAAGAAAGAGCACAGCTTGTACAAAGTAAAATAGCTAAACCATCACAAAAGAAAAGAACTGCAGTGACAAGAGGCAACACAAGGGAAGATCATACAAATCCAGCACCACTAGGTCCAACAATATAAACTTGCAGGATAGCAATAACATCACAAAGGCATGCTTCAGGAGAAAGTCCATAAGCAGAAACCAGTGAAAAAGAACAAGAACACTTGAAAAAGCGAGCCTTGTTCAACCAAACTAAATGTTCAGTTGTCTAAAGTGTACCACTGACTACCTTGGAAGTTAGTTATGGCTAGAAGATCATTGTTTAATCCAACTGTGTCTAGAGAATTTAGAGAAAAATAGATTTGTACAAGTCTGTACGGAAAATATGTTGCAAATATTTATTTTCAGTATTAGAGGAATACAAACTTATCACAGTAATTTGAATATAAAGCATTTAAAACCCAATCCAAACTAGAGGCAACAGCAAACCTTTTTTAAACATTAACTTGTTCAGAGATACCATGATTTAGCGAAAACAACACAAGTTGACAAGCAACGAATTGTAAACCTTGGAGGAATGGCAAAGCAATCATACTTTAACTATATAAGTGGCTGATAAAGGCATAGATATTGTTTTGATTGGTCAGTCTTTACAATAATAAAATCTGAGAACATCTAGAGAACTGAACCGTATTTGTAGATGATCCTACAAAGTAATTTAATGATATGCTTAAGATTATAACAGAAGTGGTTTTCAAAGGACAAACTAAATATTTATTCTTTAGTTTACACTGTCAAATGTTGACCCACGTTTATATTGAGTCTCTAGCATTGGATCTTTCATATGTACACAAGGGCTCTCTTGATAGCTGCAAATCAACATACTGGAGCTCAGAGCAGTCAGGCTTCCTACAACCAAGAGGTGCTGATCAGGCTATACGTCAGTATAGCAGAAAGCAAGGCAGCACAAAGTAGACAGTGCTGCCAAATGAAGGGCAGTGATTAAGGCACTAGACGCTTCACCCTTGACTGACACTCATGATGGAGCACGTGCTATGCCTCCAAAATGTCATGGCTGAATCCCTAAGCAAACGCAATTCAGATTGCCAATATTAGGAGCAAGACAAGTTTCAGAGGTGGGGGGCATGCCTCCACTAGATCTCTTCACAACTCCAGAATATTTAAAATATCTATCCTCGGTCAGCATATGATTGTACATCTGGACACTACCAACCCAGTTATTTGTGTAGCTCCAAAAAACCTAAATAAAGGGCATCAAAACACTGGGAGATTTTAATTGGTTACCCAAACAGTGTTGTTCAACACCTTTCTGAATATGAGGAGCTCCTCCAAGTGCCTAGGTTTTATGAAGTATGTGTTCCACTAATTCTGCTCCTGTAATAGTCCTGACAATGATGGAGAAATACTCTTGCTCTAACACATTAATTTTGTCAGCAACATCAAGTAATAGTTGAAGGACTGGACCATTTCATTCACTTGATAGTCCATGGGCATGGTTTTATCCAACCACACCCTTAACGTCTTTACCATGTATTTAACTTTAAAGCTATTGTCTCCTATGCAGTAGAACCAATGGCCAAACACTTTAATTCCTCATTAGTAGCTGGTGAGGAAAAATCCAATATCTGATAGAGCCTTCTAGCTGCAGATTCCTTACCTTTGAATTTCCCAGGCGTCAGACTGGATCCGGGAAGATTTTTCTTCTGGCAATACCCCTGCGTGCTGGTAGGTGGCATCGGTAGGCTCCGCGCGACATCGTTGGCATCGCCTGTGCCATTGTGACATCCATGTCACCTATATAGGCACCACCCCGGCGCGGTGACATCAGTTCTTTTCTTTCCGCTCCAGCCAGCGCAGATCTGTGAAGAGAGCTACCCTCTGTCTCTTTTTGACAGGCTTTCCTCGACGTTTTGTCGACTCATTTTTTGGTGTCTAGGTTTTTTCCCATGTCCAAGAAGGCCTCTGGGTTAAAACCGTGCAGTGCCTGTCACCGTGCCATGTCGCTGACGGACCCACACCTGGTTTGTCTCTGGTGCTCCGACTGCCGTGCCATGGCTCCGAAAGCTTTGAGGGAGTGGTCCCTAAAGCTGTGGGCTGCTCATAGCTCGGCACCACATTGTTCTCCTCGAAGGGCTCGATCACGGTCCCGGTCGACAGTAAGTTCTGGAACTACTCTGGGAGTCCTAAGTCTTCGTTCTCCCACTTGAAGTCGTCGAGTCGGTCATGTAAGAAGCACAAAAAACATAAATTGAAGCGTTCCTTGGCTTCTCCTTGTCCGTCGCCCGACGGGACTGAGGAGTCTCGGCGTTCTAGGCCTCATTTCACTAAACCTGCGCCTGGGTCGACTCTGTGCTTCCCCACCTTCCTGGGAGCCGGAGCAACCCCTGCCCAGCTTAACGAATTATATGATGCCATGTGCGTCATATTTGGGTGGCCAGACCTACCGGCGCACTTTCGGGCCCCAGAGGCTCAGAGGTGGTTCAACCGGGTTCTGCTCTGGCCCCGCTGACCACCCCCCCATGGATCCAATGATTGATCCGGACCGATGCCGGCTGTGCCATTATGACCTTCTTCCAACGCCGGCCCAGACACAGAGACTCCCGCCGCCTCTGGCGGTACCAGCCCTATTCTCATCCCCGACGACCCGGAGCCAGATCTGCGCCTACCAATGACGCAGATACCGGCGCCGATAGAACCAATGGGTCCTAGGTCGGTTCCTCAGCCTTATTCTGAAGGGCTAGGAATGGAGGAAGATTAGGCGGGATAGCTGGACCCTTTACAAGACCAGCCGTACCAAGAAATGGACTGGTATGAGGAATTGGGTGAGGCCAGCGGACGGGATACCTCTCCAGATTCTGGCTTGCTTACCCCCTCTACCGTGGCTATGGAGGAGAGAGCATCATACGCTATGGTGGTGCGAAGGGCAGCTGAGGTCCTGGACTTTCAGCTCCCTTCCGTCATAGTCGAGACTGATATCTTGACAGAGGTCTTGTAGACAGGTGTCTACTCCTCAGAGCCCTTGCTGTCCTTCAAGAAGGCCTTAACTGATGTCCTACTGGAAACCTGGTCCAAGCCCAGCACAGGGGCTCCTGTGCTTAGGACAATCACCCACTGCCATCACTTTGCACCAGGTGACCCACATTTTCTCACTAACCACCCTACCCCCGAGAGCTTGGGGGTCCAAGCCTCTACCTCCCACGGCGCATTCCCTTCCGCACCCCCGGACAGGGAATGCAAGAGGCTGGACAGTTGGGGTAAGAAAATATTTTCTTCCGCCAGCCTTGCGGTCAATAAACAATGCATGTCTATTGGGCCGTTACTCCCACTCTCTGTGGGAAACAGTTGCGCAAGTGCTGCCACAGGTCCCGGAGGAGGCCCGGGCCATTCTCTCCCAAGCAGTATCAGACGGGAGAGATGCAGCGAAGTTCGCCATTCGTGTGGTCTCAACAAGACCGTCTCGCTCGGCAGAGCAGTTTCGACAGTGGCTATTCAACGCCATACGTGTTTGAGAACTTCTGGCTTTTCAGGATATATCCAGGCCTTTCTCATGGACATGCCCTTTGATGGCACCCACCTGTCTCGTCTAAGACAAAGTAGAGATGGCGCTGGAGCGCTTTAAGGACTCACAGGCTAAGGCCAAGTCCACGGGTCTCTCAGTGGCCACACATCCACAGTCTGCCTTTTGTCGCTATGGAAGGGGCTTTCAGTCGTGCCAGCCATACCCCAGCCACAAGACTTTGCAAGTTCAGCAACCTCTGCACGGCTCGTTTCAAACCTGTGGGTCGAGCGGTCAGAGGTCAGGTCAGACACCCCTTCCCTCCCCTCCCCCCCCCCCCTCAGCCTTCAAACCTTACTAGTCCAGCCCTCCCAGATCATGGACAGCCAGTTGGCGGCAGGATCAGCCATCGCTTCTACCACTGGCAAAACATCACTTAGGACAGGTGGGTTCTTCAGATAGTCCGAAGGGGCTACTCCTTCCACTTCGAGACTACCTCTCCCTCCATTCCTCCAACTTACGACCGGCTGACAGAGTATTACCTGACTTTGCTTCAGGAGGAAGTCATAACTCTCTATCCCTGGTGGTTCAACACCTGGCAGGTTCTCTGAACGCCAGGGCGAACTAACTCATCGGATAACGAATGGCGTCTCCACCCGGAGGTGGCACGAGGGCTCTTTCAACAGTGGGGAGAGCTTTGGTTAGATCTGTTCGCCTCCGCCGAGAATGCGCAATGTCAGCAGTTTTGCATGCTGGAGTTTCCAAGGCGGCTCTCACTCAGAGACGCTTTTTATCTCAAGTGGATCTCAGGCCTCCTATACGCCTTTCCACCCATACCACTCCTGTCCAGAGTGCTCAAGAGCAGGAGTGAGCACGTCCAAGTCATTCTTGTGGCTCCGGACTGGGCACGGAGAGTCTGGTATCCGGAGCTTCTCCAATTGAGCATCGATCCTCCGATCATGCTTCTCCTTTGGGAGGATCTTCTGTCGCAGCAGCAGGGGAGGGTCCTCCACCCGAACCTGTCAACTCTATGCCTTCTTGCGTGGAGATTGAGTGACGGCAGTTGATAGCATTCAACCTTCCTCCTGAAGTTTGTAATGTTATTTTGGCAGCCAGTCTGCCCTCCACCAAGACGTGTATGCCAGCCGGTGGAACAAATTTGTAAAATATTGTACAGAAAGGTCTATTAATCCTCTTTCTGCTTCCCTTTCTCAAGTTTTGCTTTTTATTTTGACCCTTGCCCAGCAGGGCTCTGCACTGGGCACTCTCAAAGGGTACCTTTCAGCCCTGTCTGCCTTCCTGAGGCTGCCAGTCCACCCTCCTTGTTTAAATATATTGCAAATAGATTCCTCAAAGGCCTTGTACATATGTTCCCACCTGCCCCTTTCATCATGACTCAGTGGAGCCTTAATTTGGTTGTTACCTTCCTGATGTGTGCTCCATTCAAACCTCTGCACAATTTCCCCCTCTGGCTGCTTACCATCAAAACAGCCTTTTCAGTGGCAATCACATCTGCCAGGAGAGTGAGCGAATTGTAGGCTTTGTCATCCAGGCCTCCTTAGCTGACAATATTTCCTGACAAATTGATGCTTTGCACTAGGAACTCTTTTTTTTCTCCCGACAGTGGTTACACCATTCCATGTGGGGCAGTCTGTCACCTTGCCCACTTTCTACGCTCCTCCGCACCGCTCTAAAGAATGAATTACTTCACCGTCTGGACCCAAAAAGTTTTGTTGTTCTACCTTGACCGCACTAAAGAGTGCTGGGTAGACCAACTCTTCGTGTGATATGTGCAGAAGAGCATCTTGCGATGGGTCATCCTCTGCATCAAAATTTGCTTCGCTCTGGCCAAAACACAGCCTCCTGAAGGCTTATGGGCTCACTCCACCAAAGCTAAGGCTGCTGTTATGACGCTGCAATGTGGAGTTCCAGTTCCTGACATTTGTCAGGCAGCAACTTGGGGGGTCCCTGCCCACGTTTACCAAGCACTACTGCCTGAACTGTCAATTCCGCAGGGACGGCCTTTTTGACCACTCTGTCCTGCAGGAGTTCCTGGTCCAAACTGGTCTGCAGTCCCTCCGGGGATGGTATTGCTTGCATGTCTATTCAAAGGTATGGAATCTGCGGATAGATGTCTATATCAGATGGGCAAGTTACTTACCTTTGGTAACGCCTTATCTAGTAGAGACATGATATAGCTGCAGATTCCTTGCCAACCTACCCATCCTCCGCGCACTGCAGACAGGTTTCTAGGGTCAGGGCTGATCCCTTTCAGGGCCCTAGTTGTATAAAACATACCAATGTCCGTGCACTTCATGGCTCCGCGCTTCTGGCATGGAAATTCGTGAAAAGTAACTGAAGTCAGCGCGCTGAGGTGGTGCCATTATAGTTGACGCAGACATCACAATGGCGCAGACGTGGCCCACGACGTCACGTGGAGCCGACCAACTCCACCTACCGGCAGGCAGGAGTATTACTAGAAGAAAAATCTTCCGGATCCAGTCTGACTCCTGAAGAATTCAAAGATAAGGAATCTGCGGCTAGATCATGTCTCTACCAGATAAGGCGTTACCGAAGGTAACTAACTTGTCCTTTGAAACATTCAGTCCTAAATGGTATGTGACCTTTTCCATGCATCCATTTCAGCCCAAGACCTTTTCCATGCATCCATTTCATCCTAAGACCTTTACCATGCAGTCTTTACCACAGGGGCCCACTTAGGTACTATGACACAGGACTCCACCATGCAGATAAGTAATTATTATTTTTTTGTAAATATGTCTGTGTATGCTTATTTATATATTTGCGTATATATGTATGTATATATACACACACCCCCCAAATGGGACATATATATATATATATATATATATATATATATATATATATATATATATATATATAACCCAACGGCGGTCACCACGGGGTAGTTCTAGTTAGGTCCACTTTTCTATAGGTAATGGATTTTTTGGTCTGCTAATAACTTTGGTGCTGTTTGACAAATTTTCACAAAACTTTCGCATCAAAAGTCTTATATACCTCAGCTTCTTCCTAGAAAGTTTTAGGGTGGTGTGTCAAGCTGGGGCCAAGAAAAAGGGGTGGTCCCAAGACGTGTTTTCCCCATGCAGTTTTCCATAGGAATTGTAGACACAGCTGCAGAAAAAACGGCAGAGAACAATTATACCAAATTTAGCAGAAAACGACATCTTTATCCAGAAAGTATACTTTGGTGATTTGCTGTAAATTCGTTGACTAGTTTGTGAGAAATGAAGGCTCAAAATGTATGCATATTTTCCACCGTGGATCAACTGCAGTAGATTTGCAAGCTCCAGTGTTATTATTGGATTCCTGCAATCTGAAGGAAAAGTTGTCTGCCATCTTGGGACTCGGTCCCCAAATCAAACACAAAAAAAAACCATATAAAGGGCAGGTTAGGGGTACCCGATCCGACCCCCTGGGCCATGTGTGGGTGGTGGTTCCAGAGGAATCCCCTGAAAGGGCCAAATTAAAAAAAAAAAATTACAAGTGGGGGGGGGGTTCCGTGGATTTACTGCGATTCCCCACTGCGGCGTCCTGGAGAATTGTGTTGGATCCATGGCGCAATAAAAAATTTAAAAAAAAGGGATGGGGTGATAGGTGCCTGCAAGTGGCCAGGTCCTGTCACGGCCAAAGGCTGCCTACTGCTGGCAATTGGGTGCCTGCTGTGGCCAACCCCGCACGACGTTGGACATCTTATTTCACTTTGAAAAACAACTTAGAAATGCACTGAAAAAAACAAAGGTTAAAGTGACGTTATAGTTAGGAATTGAAATAATATCATAGTTTCCATTAAAAATAACCTTAGGATTTCACTGAAAAAGCAAAGGCTAAAGGGATGTTATAGTTAGTTGACTGGCGCGGTCGCTCCCCCACCACACAGCTCCGTCTGTGTGCCCTGCTGCTGCCCCTGATTGTGCTCGTTTTTCCTTTCTGTGCCCCCTTGCTGCCCCTGATTGGGCTCGTTTTTACTTTCTGTGCCCCCTTCCTGCCCCTGATTGTGCTCGTTTTTTCCTTTCTGTGCCCCCTTGCTGCCCCTGATTGTGCTCGTTTTCTTTTCCTTTCTGTGCCCCCTTGATGCCCTGATTGTGCTCGTTTTCCCTTCTGTGCCTGTTTCCCGCCGCTGCGCCCCTGCGGCCCCGCCCCCTCACTGCCCATTCGCTGCCCCATTCCCTGCTCCTCCCTCCCACCTCCCCATTTATGGCGGCCGCTGTGCGGCCGCGCCGCTGGCGCGCCAAAGGCGCGCCTAAGGCAAGCCCGTCTGCGCCCGTCCGCGCCGTGACCGCGCCCAGCGCCAGACCCCCTGCTCCGGGCATCCCCGCGCCCGCCACATCAACAGACGCCGATACGACGCCAGCACCCTCCACGCACTCAACCCCGGAAAAGATCACGCCTGCTACCAGGCCACCCCGAAGCGCACCCAAGGGCCCTTCACCTGCCGGAACTGCAGCTTCACCAGCACCCGCCCCGCCAAACCACCGCCCAGGAAAGAACCCAACTACCTCAGATGCATCCTCCTCAACACCCGCTCCGCCCGCAAACACGCCATCGAACTCTGGGACCTTCTCGCCTCAACCTCCCCAGACGTCGCATTCCTGACGGAGACCTGGCTGAATCCCACTTCAGCCCCCGACATCGCCATTGCCATCCCGGACGGATACAAGATCACCCGCAGGGACCGCACCAACGGAGTCGGAGGAGGCATCGCCATCGTCCACAGGAACACCCTCAGAGTCTCAACCAACACCGACGACACCCTCAGCACCGCCGAACACATGCACTTCCAGATCCACACCGATCCCAACACCACCCTCAGAGGAACCCTCATCTACAGACCCCCCCGGACCCCGACTACTGTTCAGCGATTCCATCGCTGACTTCATCAGCACACACGCCATCGCCTCCACGGACTACATCCTCCTCGGGGACCTGAACTTCCACCTCGAGAACAACAAGGACACCAACTCCACCACCCTGATCGACAACCTCGCCACCCTCGGACTCAGACAGCTCGTGACTACACCCACCCACGCCGCCGGCCACACGCTAGACTCCATCTTTTCCGCAAGCCCACACGTCTCCTTCAACCACACCTCCGAACCCCACTGGACTGACCACCACTGCATCCACTTCACCTACAGGAAGCGCACCACCGCACCAAACAAATGCCTCGCCGCTGCTGGAGCAGAGTCACGGAAGACCAGCTAACCACAACCCTCGCCCTGAGCCCACTCGCCGAACCCTCCGACCCCGACACCGCCGCCCGCAACCTCAGACAGTGGATCGACGACTGCGCCAACACCCTCGCCCCGCTCAAGAATCCGCCCAACAGCCACACCAGCAAGAAAGCCACCTGGTTCACCGAAGACCTCCAGGCCTCCAAACGAACATGCCGAAAACTGGAGAAGATCTGGCTCCACGAACGGACAGCGGACAGCTACGCCGCCCACAAGAGCGCCACCCGCAGTCACCATCACCTCATCAGATCCGCCAAAGGGCCTCACTCAAAGACCGCCTAGACAACAACGCACACAACAGCAAAGAGCTCTTCAACATCGTGAAGGAACTCTCCAACCCCAGCTCCAACACCAACGACATCCAGCCGTCGCGAGACCTGTGCGACTCACTGTCCACCTTCTTCCACCGCAAAATCGCCGACATCCACGACAGCTTCAACACCACGACCGCCCCGGCAACCACCGAGCCACTGCCCCCACAACCACCAACCGCCTGCTCTCCTGGACCAACATCAACGACGAGGACACCAGCGAGATCATGAACACCATCCACTCCGGTTCACCGCTAGACCCCTGCCCTCACCACATCTTCAACAAAGCCAGTACAGCCATCGCGCCCCATCTCCGGAAAATAATCAACATCTCCTTCGAGACAGCAACCTTCCCGGAAAGCTGGAAGCACGCCGAGATCACCGCCTTACTCAAGAAACCCAAGGCAGACCCCAAGGACCTCAAGAACTTCCGACCCATCTCTCTGCTCCCGTTCCCCGCGAAGGTCACCGAGAAAATAGTCAACAAACAACTGACCCGCTACCTCGAGGAGAACAACATCCTGGACCCTTCCCAGTCCGGCTTCCGCAGCAACCACAGCACCGAAACCGCCCTCATCGCCGCCACCGATGACATCAGGACCCTGCTAGACAACGGATAGGTCCTCCTGGACCTATCAGCCGCCTTCGGCACGGTCTGCCACCACACACTACGAACACGCCTTCACGACGCCGGGATCCAAGAGAAGGCCCTGGACTGGACCACATCCTTCCTTTCCGGCAGAACACAAAGCGTCCGCCTCGCCCCCTTCCGATCCAAGGCCACCAAGATCATCTGCGGCGTACCCCAAGGCTCCTCCCTCAGCCCAACGCTGTTCAACATCTACATGGCACCCCTCGCCCACGTCGCCCGACAGCACAACCTCAACATCATCTCCTACGCCGACGACACCCAGCTGATCCTCTCCCTCACCAAAGACCCTCACACCGCCAAAGCCCACCTCCACGAAGGAATGAAGGCCGTCGCCGAATGGACGAGGACCAGCCGCCTGAAGCTGAACTGGGACAAGACGGAGGTCCTCATCCTTGGTTCCAACCCTTCAGCCTGGGACGACTCCTGGTGGCCAACATCACTGGGAACAGCCCCGCCACCCACCGACCACGTACGTAACCTAGGGGTCATCCTCGACCCCACCCTCTCCATGACTAAGCAGGTCAACGCCGTTTCCTCATCCTGCTTCAACATCCTCCGAATGCTCCGCAGGATCTTCAAGTGGATCCCCACCGAAACAAGAAAAACAGTCACCCAGGCCCTCGTCACCAGCAGGCTGGACTACGGAACGCCCTCTACGCAGGAACGACGGCTAAGCTCCTGAGAGCGGCTGCAACGCATCCAGAACGCCTCTGCACGTCTTATCCTCGACATCCCCCGACGCAGCCACATCACACCCCACCTGAGAGACCTGCACTGGCTCCCTGTCAACAAGAGGATAACCTTCAAGCTCCTCACCCACGCACACAAAGCACTCCACAACTCCGGACCAGCCTACCTCAACAGACGACTCAGCTTCTACACCCCCACCCGCCAGCTCCGCTCGACCAGCCTCGCCCTCGCCACAGTCCCCCGCATCCGGAAAACGACCGCCGGCGGCAGATCCTTCTCCCACCTCGCCGCCAAGACCTGGAACACCCTCCCCACCAACCTCCGACAGACCCAAGACCTACTGGCCTTCAGAAGACTCCTCAAGACCTGGCTCTTCGATCAGTAGCAGCACCACCCCCCTCTTCCCCCAGCGCCTTGAGACCCTCGCGGGTATGTAGTGCGCTTTATAAGTGACATGATTGATTGATTGAAACATTGGGTTTTAACTGACATTTTCACTGAACAAAACCACAGAAATTCACTACTTTTAGTTATCTTAAGTAACTAGAACTTGTGCCCTAAAGAACTATAACTGACATTTTCACATTACTATTTTAACCTTTTGTTTTTTAAAGAATGGATGCATCTCTCTCTCTATAGAGAGAGATTGAGAGATCTACATACATACATATTACGTCATTTAAATAAAAGAGGGTTTTTAATTTAACGGGTTGAGTAGGGCTGAAGGATAGTAAAGGATTTTTAGGGTTTATGTATCGGTAAGGGGTAGTAAGGGATTTTTAGGTTTCATAGATGGGTAAGAGTTTGCAATAACCCACCACATCCAGCGCCCTTTATAACAACATATGATGGCCTAGCATGTCAAAATCTGTGGATAAATCCAGCAACTTCAAAGTGAATAGTTGCAGTATTTTGATGATCAAGATAGTGAACTATATAGCCATAGATGCTATCTCTCCGTCTTTGAGGCTGCAAGCCAGATTGAAATTATTGACATTCCCCAAGAATCCTGTTAGGTTTCACGCATTTCTGGAATTGTAGGGTCAGCAGCCATGTTGACCAGTTTCAGCAGCCAGGGGAATATTTGATATCTGATTGGAAATATGTGGCATCCCACACAGATTTCTTGAGCAGTGTCACTCATAACAGCTTTAATTTGTGAGGAATAAGTACCTTTCCTAATGAGGTGTAAATTGTTTCTTTAAGCAGTCAGCTCTGCATGGCCTGCCTGCACAGCTTTTGCGGGACAAAGATCCCTCTGACAAAAAGAAGGCCTTCATAATAACCATGATCTCATTCAGGGACATTTCTCAGCAACTAAATGTAGGAATGCTAGAATCTGCTGGCTGCAAACTGGGAATAAACTACTGGTTCGTATGCCCAGCCAAGAGCTTGATGCAAATATAATGAAATTTGCCCTTTGAAAAACCCTTTACCTAAGCACACCAGTACTCTGGTAACTAGAAAAGGAGAAACGCTAGGGTTAGCAAAGAGGAAAGCGCTTTTGATTCTTTGGTCAAGAACGTTTGCATAGGCTTTTCCACCATCTCCTGCTACCTTAGAAGCTTTGTTTATAAGCATAAGAGAGAGCTAGGCAGGTGTATCTTGATTGAACCAGCGTAGGTGCCACAGTTTTGATACTCAGAACTTTGGGATGTCCCAGTGTTCACTCCAGTTCTATTGAGTGTTAACCTTTGTTTCCTCATCAAGAACCCGAGCTAGGTGCTGCACCGCAATACAGCATTCCTACTGCCTGGCTGCTTCAGAGATCGAATACTGCTATCTCAACATTCATCTTAAAGGGTGAAAGATTCTTCACGTAGCTAGAGCAGCCTGTACTTTCAAGATGTGATCAAATGCAAAGACTACTGCATCTGGACCACTTCTAATTGGATTGACCCACTAAGAATGGGCTACTCTCACCTCTATATGAAATGAAAGTAATATTTATAAAGCGCATAGTTACCCGCGGGCATCCCAGCGCTGAGGGCAAGTCGAAACAGCTGTGACACGATCAATTGGGGGAAAAGCCAAGTTTTAAGCATCTTACGGAATGACATGTAGTTGGGTTCAATGTTCCCTCTAATTTTTTTCCTCTGTGTGCGGCAGTGGAGGGTCTCTGTGCGCTGCAACAATGGCTATGTGCGCCAGGAATCAGACCGCGCGCGTGTGCAGCGCCAAATGTCACTCCAAACGTTTACTTAAAAAAGTGAAAAGATGGTGGATTTTCACACATACAGCACCACGTTAAGGGTCTTAAGGCCGGTTTTCAAATCAAGTTAGAGACATCCTGCATCATACTCATAGCCCCAGAGATGACCGAGCCAGCATTTGCACATGGATCTCCAGTTACCTCCAAGCTCCTGCTTGCACAAAAGGGCATAAGCATAGGTCCATCGGGATGCACATAGAACCGAATTTGAGATTTCGCAATTCCGGTGATTCAGTCTCCCTGATTCACTCAACCATTGGTCAAATAAGAACTTGATATGGTCTTGTTGCAGCTGATACGTCCATTTGAGCCTATTCATAAAGCAGATGTTAAGTACGTCTTGGAGTGTGGCTTTGCTGCTGGTGATGATGTCAGCCACAATGGACAGTGAAATTCGAGCACTATCAAATAACCCTTCCTTAGTTTCTATAAGCATACCTGTATTCTTCATACCAACCAGATGTTTGTGCTAAGTTCCCACAGACTTTCATCTGTGTATTTCTCTACAGATCCATCAATGCAGTGGAGAGGACGCTACTTCCTGGATATTAGCAGATGTTTGATGTATTATATTGTTAGAATAGAACGTTTTAAGTGGACAGATCAGTTTTTCTCTCCTTTGGAAGGAACAAAGGTGACCCACGGTCCAAGCAAGGAGGGACCAGGCGGATAGTGGCAGCCATCAGCTACTGTCAGGTTAAGCAAACAGCACCCTGCTGGTAAAAGTCATTGAACATTCGACGAGAGAAGCAGTGGCAGGGCTGTAGGCCAGTAGTTCCATTGACAGTTATTTTCAGGGTGGCTACAAGGAAAAGCTGCTACACATTCACAAGGCACTACTGCTTGGACACAGAAGCTGTGAGAGATTCAGGGATGGGGCAGACAATGGTCTCCTATTTAGGTAATTGTTGGTATTAGTACTGATTGCTTGCCTCGTTCATGCATGTGAATTTATGAAAGATCCAATGCTGAAAAAGAAGCAGGTTACTTTATCTGTAACTACAGTTCTCCAGTATCTGTATCTATCATGATGGAGCAGACTTAGCTTGAGGATGGGTAGGGTCGTAAAGACAGACCTCTTGTCTTCCAGGAGGGGTGCAACCTGCAAAGAAATTAGAAAAGAAAAGGATTCGACTGAAGAGCATTAGACAGGATAGAAAGATGAGAAGGAGACAGTTCCAGAACTGGGAGGAAGACAGAATAAAGAGCGAGACCAGAGAAAGTAAAAAGACTATCCTCTAGATAGGAAGGGGAAGACTTGGGGGGTGGGGGGAGAACAGTAGCACACGGAGGTCGCTGTGGGAAAAAGGGGCCAGTTGCTCAAATTTACACAGACTCGAGGGAGTCGACCTATATGCTGAAGACAGCGTGAGGCACAAAGACACCAAATGCCAACTTCCCACTAAGGAGTGAAAACAGAGAGGCTGCAGGGCAGAGGAGCGAGAACGGAGTTGGGGAAATGTGTGAGCCAGTAAGATGTTGAGGAAGGGCAAACTCCAAAGAGATGCCAGAGAGGGTGTGAAGAGAAAGACTAGTGCACACACAGCTACACTAGGAGACATGACTTTCCCTCACTTACGACCTAAGGATAATTCTTGTACCCAGGCAAATATCTAAGAATAAAGGACGGAGAGTGGGAAGAACTGACTTTATTTCAGGCATATATCATCATTAGCCATGGAAGAGAGGCTAATGGAGTGCCCAAGACTTGAATATTAAAGACAAAAGAAGTGAAAGAAAGATAGAAAAGGAAGTTAAAGAAAGTTAGAAGCAGACAGAAAGGAAAAGACTGAAGGGATTTTGACAGTAAAAGCAAAGAGCGGAGAAGAAAGACAGTAAAGAAAAGATGAGTAAAAGAAGGAGTCAGAATTTTGTCCATTATATACACACATTTCTTTTTCTCAATTCTACATGCCTATTTTTTGGGGCAATCTTTCTGGGAGAGATAAGAGACCCGGAACCACAGGGTGCATGACCAACACCAGAAATATGAAGGACCAAACATAAGATTGTATCTTATAGCACATTTACCAAGAACCAAAATAAATATGTAAAATTGTGTAAATAAATGTGTTTAAAAAGTAGCAGAAACCTGACCTATTTAGGGATGTATTTTCTTTTGTGACTTATTGCAAAGTGCTGTGAGAAGTGGGACGTAATTGACTTCTGAATGGAAGTGCTACTTCAACAACAGCAGAGACACTGCAATTAGCTTTGGAATAGATTGCACATGCCTCACAGCAAGAAAGTTCTACCTTGCAACAAACTTTGCAAACCCAAAATGACTGGTTAATCAAAATGCCCCCACTGAGGATGATACAATCAGAAGACTGGCAGAAATGGTGGCTCATAGAAGAGTACATCCAAATGCACCTTCTGCAGTCCTACAAAAATACAATGCAAATTCCCCTATTCTTCCCGCTGGAAAACAACGAAAGGCTAGTCATGCGTCAAGATTCCAGCTTGATCACGCAGGCTTATCTGTAGATCTCATGTTAATTGCAGCCCCTCCACGAGCTGCGATTAACATAGATACTTAGACAAAAGCACTCAATCTGCCCGCAGCCTCGCTTTACTATCAAAACAATACAGCAAGTCTGCAAACAAGGCCGATTACCCTAAAAGCACACTCCGTGTTTTTAAACTTGCTGTATTGTTTTGTTAGTAAAGCGAGGCTGCGCGCAGGTTGAGTGCTTTTATTTAAGTATCTATGTTAATCGCAGCTCGTGAAGGGGCTGCGATTAACATAGATACTTAAACAAAAGCACTCAACCTGCGCGCAGCCTCGCTTTACTAACAAAACAATACAGCAAGTTTAAAAACACGGAGTGTGCTTTTAGGGTAATCTGCCTTGTTTGCAGACTTGCTGTATTGTTTTGTTAGTAAAGTGAGGCTGCGGGAAGATTGTGTGCTTTTATTTAAGTATTCATTTTAATCGCAGCTCGTGAAGGGGCTGCAATTAACATGAATACTTAAATAAAAGCACACAATCTCCCCGCAGCCTCGCTTTACTAATAAAAGAATACAGCAAACAAACAGTTCAGGGCAATACAAAAGCACACGCGCAAGAAACAAAAGTACAGCAAGTGGCCAACACTTACCTCCGCTCCCGAGTATTCACTGCAAAGTGGTCACTTCCGCCGCCATCCTCCGCAATATGGAAATGCCCGTTTTTCGCGCCCTGCGCCTTTTAAAAGCGGCGGCGCGAATACTCTTGCGGGATGTGCCGTCTGTGCGCGCTCCACACATGGCACTGCGCGCTCGGGGGTAGAGAAGTGCGCGGGCGCGCGGCTTATTGGGAACAGTGGTTGGGTTCCTTTCGGAGCTGCAGAGGAAGTGAGTTCCACAGTTTAGCGGCGTTGTAAGAAAAAAGACGTCCGCCGCTTCGGGCCTTCTTAATTCTGGGCACAGACGCCAAATGAAGATTATTTGAGCGAAGGTCCCTAGTGGCTAAATAGGGCTGGATCAAGGAGGAGATAATAGGAGGTCCATTCCCTCCTATCAGCCTGTGAGTGATACACAAAGCTTTAAAATGGACTCTTTCCAAAACTGGAAGCCACTGGAGAGCCTTTAGGGCAGGCCTTGCTGTTTGGCGACTATGAATTCCCATAAGAATCCTAGCGGCACAATTCTGCACAGTTTGAAGTTTGGCCAACACCAGGCTAGGGGCAGCAAGGTACAGTGCATTTCCATAGTCCAAACGAGATAGAATAAGCGATTGGACTACAAGCTTTCTAACCTGGTGGGATAGCAGAGGAAGCACTTTGCGCAGCATTCTTAAAATGCCAAAACAGGAGGCAACAACCTTTCTGGCTTGGATTTTAAAACCGAGCTCAGAGTCAAGCCAAACACCAAGGCTCTTTATCTCTGATTTAGGGGCCGGCATGGGGCCCATACAAATAGGCCAAGTAGAAGCTATTTCAGAGAGAGAAGGTTTGCCAAGGAGCATAAGCTCAGTCTTGTCTCCATTAAGTTTAAGATGGGAATGTTTCATCCATGTGGCTGAATCTGGCCTTAAGTATTCTTTGATTTAAGTGTATCTGCTAGCTATCTGTAGACATCTCCCAATACTGAGCACGCCTTTATTTTCCGCAAGTTAAGAATTCATGCCAGTTTAACACTTGTCCCCTTTGAAGAAGAAAAAATGTCTGCCTGCTTAGAAACTCTATAGTCTTCTGGGTGCTCTTATTACGAATTTGCTTGAGCTTATTCACAAAGAATCCCTTCAAATAATTTCATGGAGGAGAGCATTTCCACTAGCTAAAACTTAGCAAGACACATTGTACCGATCCAGGCATTCTCTGCACAACCACTGTGCCTCAAGTTTGATAAAACCAAGGTGAGTCTTTTCGATTCATGCCTAAATGAGAAAATTTGCTTGCCAACCTCTCTACTGCAGAAAGAGCTATGCACTTTTTTTTTTTACAGTAAACTACTTTTGAAACTACTATATTTGACAGTAAAAAATAATTTCACAAATAAGACCAATGGATTGTTTCCTGTGGTAGCTCCAAAAAGGTTGCCTTCTCTCAAAGTGGAGCTTTGTTCCTGAATCACAGTTTGCGTAGTCTTCTGCCATACCAGGGCTAGAGAGCCTTTCTGGCACAGAAAAGGTCTACATTCCATCAAAGACTTTGATGCCACAGCTGAACTTTTGTCTAGATTGCCCCTCAAGAACATTTGCGGGGCAGCAATTTGGACTTCCTCCCACATGCTCACTAAGCAAAGCTGCCTCCACAAATCAAGATCTATGATGTTAGTGGAATTTGCTATGCAACCAGTTTTGCCTAGGGGGAAGCCTAATTTCAGTCTGTTTATGCTTATACCAATTGTGAATCTTCTTAGCTAATCCCAGTTAAAACATATGAATCAATGAAATATCCCATGTGAGAGAAACAAACGTTACTTACCTGTAAAAACAGTAAAAAGTTCTCCAGCATTGGTACCGTTCATAGATCCACGTGGCCCACTCTTGTCTTTATTCATGAAGCTACAGATTATTACACCTTACAAGCTTTAACATTTTAATAATTCAGCCCTTTGTGATACGTTGGAGCTCAGATTATCTCCTAATTGGCCAGAGTTTGGGTCATAAAATGAGGTAGATAGCTTGATTATGTATGTGTAAACAGGTGGCATGGCCTTCGCCATCCAACATAATCTAGCATTAAAGACGAGTGACGAACCCTCACCAGCACCAAAATAAATGCCCAAGGCAGTTTACCAGCAAAAGTTTTAAACACCAAGAAAGGGAACACAAACCTGACGAACTGCATCTTTGCTGGACACCGCCTCGTAAACAAGCCTGTAGCTGATAATGTGAAGAAAATGAGTGGCTGGCGTTCTGTAGTGAAGTGAGGCATTTCATCTGGAGCTCAAAGAGTGGGCGCAGCCACAGCGGGAATGCTTGTGATTTGGCAGTTGTGCTGAGGAAACATGCATGCCCACAGGAAAACAATCCATTGAGGTCAGTCCCCCACTCGCCAGGAGAGCATGGCACCGATCTAACAGCAATACGCCTAATTCTAGCAGCGTGGTATGAGCCTAGAAATAAGTGATACAAATCAATAGGAGCCAGATGACCCAAACGAGACACTGTCCGGTAGGAAGGAGCACCTGCCAGTTCAGAATCTTTTTCTGAGACACAGCACATGGCAGGTTGAGAGGGTCCATCACCCAACCCCCAGAAAAGAAGCATTCCTCAGCACATCATCTGGAGGAGGAGGGGAGGGGGGAGGAACCCTTCCAGACATGAAGTTTGGATATCAGGGAGTGAAGACACAAGCGATTTGATTTGGTGGACTGTCCTTGCTCTGAGAGTGATCCCCAATGAATGCGGTTATGCAATTGCCCATAACATAATAACTGATATTTAACTACCTGGCTTTGGCAGTGGAGTTGTTGAGACAATTATATAACCACACCAACAGAAGGAGTTGAACTCACATTTGATTAATTCCTCAGGACGTCACTCCAGGTACAACCGTACAGGAGAAGTGGAATTGTCATCTTGACTTCTGTGGACCCCCACTGAATCATTACTGGAGTCCAGGAACCACCAAGAGTCATTATCTGAAGCTGGGGACCCCCCGTCTAAATAATTTCTATGATTTGAACTTCAGAACAATACACATAAATACAAAAACAAGTATATACCAAACACATGTTCAAATATTGAAATATTTTGTTTTATTCACCATCAATTGCAAAAGAGGTTTTCACATCAATCTTGCTTCTTTATTTGTATATATTGTATTAATTTTAATGTATTAATTAATTTGATAACGCAGTCACGAACCCCTTGAGTAGGCCTCGCTGACCCCAGAGGTCCTTGGACACAGGTTAAGAACCACTGATCTAGACTGCAACAGCAACCCTTTATTGTGAACAACGAGCTGGGATGTGTACAGTTACCTGCGTGAACCCTGGCAACCCTCTGTCATCTCGCTCATGACCATAAGGCTCGAATATTCAACCATAGTTAAAGACAAGGGGATTGCTCCCACTTTGTAATCAAAAATGTAGAATTACTTAAAGGCCATGTGAGGTGGATCCTCGGAATGTCGCGGGGTAGAAGACCTTAATGCAATGGAACAAAAAGAAGCCACATCCCATATTATCCTGCAGGCCTCTAAGAAAACACAGGCTTCGCTGTAAAGGGAGAATAGAAGAAGCTTGCCTATAAATGCTTAATCTGCCAAGACATTAACAATGCTGTTGGTCGGGTCACTAAAGTGGAGTAGCGAGTCATGGAGGCTGAGGACTCTCTCCAGTCATTGAAGGACACTGTGGCAAACCTAATGAAGACCAAACACCTATAAGAAAGAGACGCTGACATCATGGCAAGAAGAATTAATCTGAGTGGTGGGGGTATCTGAGGGGACGGAGAGCCCTAACCAGTTCCAGTTCTACATGGAGCAAAGTTCAAATCCTTATTTCCGCTGAAAGATTTGCCTAGCTGCTTCATAATTGAGAGGGCGCACTGCGTTCGGGCTTCTAAAGTGCCTCATGGGGCACTTACTCGTCTGATCATTATGCGTCTTCTCAATTACTTATCTAGAGATGTAATTCTCAAAGCAGTATGGAAAGCTGGCAAGGTAACATTGGAGTCTAACAAGATCATTCTGTTTCTTGACAGCACCGCATTGAGCAAACTAATAGGCATTTTGTTTTAACAGGGTCAAACAGAAAATGAGGGTGATGCAGTTGGACTATGTAGTGATGTTCCCAGCAAAGCTGCAAGTGAATTTCAACGGCAGGATCCACTTCTTCAAAATAGCTGCAGAGGCCTGGAGCTAGATCGCCGAGAGAGGAGGTGACAGGCGTCGGATAGACTGAATCCATCTGTCTGCACCAAACACAACTCCAAATTCTTGGAAACGACTACAGGAAAGAAGGAAAAGAAAGAGCAGCCAAAACTGGACAGTGAGTCCGACTCCAGAGCAGTGAAGACTATGTGGAAGACCTTTTGGGAACCACAGGCTGTGACTAATCACTGCCATTGCAAAAGAGACAGCTGAAAGACTAACACACTAGTTCAACACATTAGACACTGTTGACCGCTATGCTGACAAGCGACCTTCATGCACAGTGGGGAGAGCAAGACAAAAGTAGCCATCTGGCCAATTACTGATGTAAGTGCATTATGGGTGGATATGGTGGTAAGATATTTGAACCCCCAACTGGCCACGCTGCACCTCCAAGTTTAAAGACTTGGGTAGTGTAAGGCCTTTGGGTGACATGTTTCTGGGCTAGAAGTGTGAGGAGTTGGTGGTGGGGATTAGGTTCGAGTTAAATTTTCAAGGTTACAACACTAAAGTGTGTGCACTCTGTTAAGACCACGGGTTACATGGTTACCTTAAGGGCGAATAGTCATGAAGGCCCATTAACAACTTATGACACAAAATCTCCCATGTTTCTCAGACTATTGATTTATCTCCGCCAAGAAGTAATTGAGAATGTTTCAGAATATCTTAGGAAAGCAGACACTTGCGCCTCCTTAAAGTGCATTGGAACATAACCGTCCTCCACAGCAGAATTAAACTGGCACATTGTGCTGCAGGAGATGCATGATACCAAATGTGATTTCCAGGTCAGACATGGCTGCAATAGGGTTTGCCGTGCTGGTTTCATCATGGGCTTCACGGGGATTTACCATATTGCTACATAAGAACTTCCACTTGATGGATGAACAAATAATTAGCGATAAATTTGGTATTCATAGCCATTGCGGATCAACTGTATTGTCCCCATGCTCACAATATTATCTTAAGGTCTTTTATGGTGTCCTAGCTGAGCTTCTGCAGAGTGTGACAGTAGATGGCGGAGACATTAACAGCATCATGCACAGCAAAATGGACACATGCAGGGGTGGGGAGACACAATCAGCGTGTAAGAGAGCAAGCTTCGCTACATGGAATAAGCTTTTGGGGATTTGCAACCTATGGAGGAAATCAATCCCCCTCAGATAGAGCATATACTTTTTACTCAAGAGCATATAGCTCTTTCTCCCACAAAGACTATTTTCTGGTGCCTGCAAAGGATCTTCGCCATGCTCAAGGGATATGGATAGTTCTGTGAGGCATATCCAACCATGCCCCATTAGAGCTGAATTTAGGATGTGCATAAAGGCAGGGACCGGGAATATGGCTTGTCAAAGCCTGGGGGCTAACTGACGATGAATTTGTCTTATTCTTTGAAACCCAGAACTACTTTGGCCTTAACAAGGAGTCGTTAGACACATAGGAGGTGTTGTGGGAGTCATACAATACAGTGCTAACATGGAAAACAAAGGGCTATTTACAAGAGGGTATGTGAGGCAGCCCGTCTGGATCTGGAGAAGAGAACTAAATTGCCCAAATGAGAATTCATCCAAGCTAAAGGAGCAACCACACTGAGACAATTAGACTTGGCAAACTCAGAAACTTAGGAATCTGATCACATAGGTGGCCTGTGGGCTGTGGATGGCCTTGCAGAGCAGGGACTATGAAATGGGTGATAAGTCTGGAAAGCTTCCATACTTGCTCACGAGTCAGGAGGCTGCCACCAGAGTATTTGTGGGGGTTAAGAATGACAGTGAGGAGACAGTGTATGACACCATTAGTTTCATAGAGAGCTTTGCATCTTATTACTGTGAGGTCGAGAAAGTATGCCCCCGCCCACAAGGGAATGAGAACGCCCATTGCCATTAGTTACCCTTTCCAAAAGTTTCAACAATGGGCTGAGATATTTTAAATGAGCCATTGTCTGAAAAGGAAGGGGCCAATGGGTTTCTAGCAGTTTTTTTCTTTTTCTTTTTTTTTAATAGAAGCGTCCTCTTTGCTTGCCCCGCATTTCCTTTCACATTTTAATGAAGCAGCTTCGAAAGGTCACTTTTTAGCAGATCTCAGAGTCTAAAACCAAGTCAATCCCCAAAGCGGTGTAAATCATATCGACTGATGTCTGTAATATTCTTAATAGCAAAATAAAAATATTAGCTAAAATACTGGCCACCAGACTGGAACAAATTACTACATTACTGCATATAGACCAAAACAACTTTTAGCCGGTTCGGGCAACTCAACATTGTATACCTCTTCTGGCAATTTTTGTCCAAAATGAATTTTGACCCCTCTTTCTTGGCTTGTGCTATACTGACGCCCCTTTGCAAGGGTGAGAGTTAACAGTGCCATGTCTTTGCCATTACGGATCTAATGTGGCACGAGGCATGGCTGCCCACTTTCACCATTGCTGTTCTTGTTAGTGATTAAGCCCCTGGCACAGTGGATCTGTAGTTACGGTGCCATGTGGGTCTTTGAATAGGGCAAGGGAATTGAAGACAGAGTAGCATTTTATGCTCCCCCGATGGACAGGAGACCAAATAATGACAATATTAGCAGCAGCGGCTGCCACTACAGGACGCCAGGGTACCGCCCACCTAAATTTCCAAGTTATGTGGATGGTAATTGTCAAGAGCAATTACCATCCACATAAGTTGTTTTTTAATTTTAATACAAGACCGGAAGCTAACATTATGCATATTTACTTTAATGCTAACTCCAAGCAGCCACTTAGAAGCAATATGTCACAAAACAAACAGTTCTAGAACAGAGTCTTCCTGATGTATAATAGTCAAGTACGTAGAATAGTCTACCTCTTTTAAATGCAGCTCCAGGCAGATAAGTAGGCTTTACTATTCTTTGCTTACTTGTGCATGCTGTATACTAAAATACCGGGCTTGACGTATATTTGTTTTCCCTACAACTCGTATGAGTGCTGCTACCGCGGTTCCCTTCAACTAGGAACCTATTTTACTTTGACCGATCTCCAACCAACCCCCTCCCCCCCGCTCTCTAACATCATGGCGCATTCATTTTTGCTTGCGTCGCACACAGGCTTTCCCCTGCCAAATCCCAAAGCGTGTTGTGTGTAGTATTGACTGCGGCGCAATTATTGTCTGCAGGACTCACTGCCGCCTACTCCAAACGGACCTCCTGAGCGGTCCTCAAACAGTATCTCGGAGCCCGCACTTCAGTACGGCTCCTATTTCTCCTTCCTCTCCAAAATAAGATTCTTCTCAGGGGCGCGTCAGGAAGAAACATGGATGAACGATCCTTGCTAACAGCTTTGTCAACGTCTGACCTAGGCCAGTTGCCAAGCAATGAGACGCGAACACGTCGCGTCATAGACAACCTCTCTACAATCACTAGGCTGTTAGTACAGTTACCTTAGTAACCATCAGGCTCCCGAGACGTTGCCTAGACAACGCATACTTCGACAGCTTACAACGTCAGGGAACTCCTGACAGTTTGAATCACCTCAAGGATCAGTTGCTGACTCGCAAGTACCCTCTCAAATTTATTTGGTTTTAAGCCTTTCTCAACAATTATATTTGGTTTTAAGCCTTTCTCAATAATTGAAGGCTACATATTTTCAAGCTCCTCCCAGAAATTTGGAGGAAAAATATTTATTTACTGAAATACTCCACTCATACCCTGAGTTATTCAATTGATAATAAGCATAGTATACGGGGTACTGACTTAAACCATTACAATGTCTGACTTAGAATCAGATGACATAGATGCAACTACTCCCTGCATAAATAATGAGGAAATCAAAAAGATTATTCACCAGGAGATGCGCTCCTGCATGCGCGAAACACTGAATGAGGTCATTTCAAATAAAAGGGGCCTATCTGAGGAAGAGCATGCCATCATGGGGAGCTCGAAGACCCCAAAAGACGATTATAATAAAAAAGGGGGCAAAAGACTAAAGAAATCTAACAATTTGGGAAGAGTAAGCCCAATGAGCACATTGGGAGGTCCAAGCAACTCAAGTAATATGGGAGGTCTAAGCACCTCCAACTATAAGGGAGGTCCACGCACCGCAAAAATGTCAGGTGTCCTAACCGGCACAACTTATCAAGGTGTCCAAAGCGGGACACACTATCAAAGTGCTCCTTATGATACACTAAATGCTGAAGTGGAAGATCAAGGGACCCAAAGCGCAGAGCTAATGGACGAATACATTCTTGACTTGGACCAAGATGATTTAGAATTCCACACACAGTTTTCAGAAGAATAACTCCATTCATCCTCAAAAGAAATTGCAACCAACCCTCTAGACGAGGAAATGTTCTCACCATACAACATCAAACACCCGATGAGCTCTGAATGGTGGCCCCAAGACGAAGTGGCCAAATTTATAAAGAAATGGATTAGGAACCCCCTTGAAAGAGAAACTCGCAATGTCCTAAGAGCGGAATGCTTTAGACCTTCCATCCAAGAGAGGGTATGCCTAACACCTAACCTTGACCCTGAATTGATCAAATTCCTTTTCAAACTTAGAAGGGACCCCAGGAAAGGGATGGAAAGGTCACTCAAGGCCTGCCAGGATCGCCTACTCGATATACTAGGCCCACTGGCAAGAATTATTGACATGGCGGAAAAGAGCCATTTCAACGGAACACCCCCAGACATAGATCTAATCATAGGGTGGAGCCAGAGAGTCCTCATCCTGCTAGGAAACACAAACACAGGTATAAATACAGAATGAAGAAGAGTAGTCCGTACCAAAATCAACCAGAAGTTGGGCTGACAAAGATCATTCGGCAAACCCTAGAGGTCTCTTATTCGAGGAAGATATGATAAAAAACATAGGCAAATAAGTTGCAATTTTTACTGCCCTGGACAATGCACAGAACAGCATGAGGGGAGTTTTCAATCCTAATATTTTTGGCCGGGAGAAGGGGCCTTTCGACTGGCAGCTTTAACCAAAGGCCCTACTATAGACAGAGAGGTTTCGGTAGATCTTACCAAGTGAACAATCCTCCACCATTCTACCCTCAGAGAGGAAGAGCCTCCCGCTCGAGAGGATTTAGATCACGCGGACAAAGCTCCAGAAACTTTCAGAGTGAGCACCTTCACCCCTCATTCTTCTTTTTCCCCAGGAAAGGTGGGAGGTCGACTGAGATTCTTTTTACAGGCCTGGAAGACTATTACACAAGACCCATGGGTTTTAGAAACCATTCAAGGCTTCAAAATAGCTTTTTCGCATACACCAACACAAACGTCACCCCCAAGAAATCTATCACTGACAAAAGAACAACACAAAATAGTGGAGGAAGAGGTAATCTCCATGCTAGACAAGGGAGCGATTATATAAGTACCATGGGATCAAATGAAATTTGTAAGTACACTTTTCCTTGTAGAGAAAAAAGACAAGGGATGGAGACCAGTCATAAACCTCAGAGAACTAAACAAGTCCCTCATCTACAGACATTTCAAAATGGAGGGAATCCACCTTTTGAGGGACGCACTACTAGAAAAAGACTGGCTAGTGAAGTTAGACTTGAAAGACGCCTACTTCACAATTCCCACGGCTATAGAATACCAACCTTACCTCCAATTCGTATGGCACAATCATCTATTTCAATTCCAGGCTCTCCCCTTCAGCTTATCTTCTGCTCCTTGGTGCTTCACCAAGGTAATGAGAGCTATAGCATCCTTCTTGAGAGAAAGAGGGATACGACTGATCATCTATCTAGACGACATTCTCATTATGTCGCAACACCACTCTCGGATTCTACAGGATCTGAAGGTAGTAATAAATCTCTTAGAGGGCTTAAGGTTCATAATAAACAAAGAAAAATCAATCCTGACCCCCTCCAGATCACTGGAATTCTTGGGATTCACTGAAGACACAATAAATTCTCTCCTCTTACTATCCAAAAAGAAGATAACAAAAATACGGAAAGAAATAAGGTTTGTATTGAAACGAAAGCTCTTAACACTAAGAGAACTAGCCAGACTTCTGGTTGTCCTTTCTTCCTCTATACAAGCTATCTTCCCGGGACCATTACATTACCGGGCTCTTCAAAGGGTAAAGGCGAAAGCTCTACGAGCTGGGCTATGGTATGGAGACCAAATATCCTAGATCACGAAGCCAGATCAGAAGTTAACTTGGGGTTAGAGAATCTAGATGCCTGGAATGGCAGGGCCATTTTCAGGAGTTCCCCATAATTATTCCAGAATCAGATGCGAGCCTTCACAGCTGGGGTGCCTGCCTCCAAAACCAGAGCACGTGAGGTGTATGGTCCTGTGCAGAAAGCTCACACCACATCAACTATCTGGAACTAACAGCAGGATTTTATGCTCTGATGAGCTTCAAGCACTCCCTCCAGGGCAGATCTGTGATTTTGAAAATGGACAATATATCAGCTGTAGCATATATAAATCGTTTAGGGGGTACAAAATCCTCTGACCTGTCGAACCTGGCCAAAAGACTGGATTTCTGTCTAGAACACAAGATATAAACGAGAAGGGGGGACTCTGGGCTTTATATAGGTCTAGCATACATGCCCAAATGAAATTAAACAGAATAGGTATGCAGTTCCTAACAGGCAAGAGGGAAAGGTTGGCTAAGTGTGAGACAGTACTCACTTAGTGGCGGGAGGAAAAGGGGAATTCCTCTTTTCGGAATTAGGGCCCTCACACACCCAGCCAGCTAGGTGTCATTCTTCATCATAGGGCTTGCTCCTCGTCAGGTCGGCGCTGCAATACCTGACAGGCACCCTATTAGGAGCTATCTTATATTCCATGCCGTTTAGTGCAGTGGGTGTGAGGGACCTAAAGGTGTAGATGTGTGGAATGTGGGTCACTAGACTATGCAAGGATTAAAACAGGAAATAGAAGTCCAATCAAGACAATTTTAATGAAAATGGCTCCTAACCTGATTAAAAAATAGATATGGCGCACTCCTGTTGTAATGCTACAGGATACCGCTCTCTATAAAGTGGTCGACATGTTTCTTGCCATAGTGTCAGTTCGACGGCAATTCTTCAGGACCTAAAAAAAAGTCTAGTTGGGTATCAGTGATAGACCACAAACAGCACCCTAAATGTGGTACCTGTAAATATGGTGAGCCAACCCTAGTTGGGTTGGTGACTCATACCATCGACTCCCGGCAGGTAAAAACACCTTGTAATACAGTTTCTTGCTCTCACCGCGAGATCGTCACTGGACCTACCCAAACGCTGCCGGGACTGCGTTTGTGGTCTATCACATTACAACAGGAGTGCGCCATATCTATTTTTTAATCAGGTTAGGAGCCATTTTCATTAAAATTGTCTTGATTGGACTTCTATTAAAGACAATTTTCTTTAAGAAATTTCAAGCGCACTCAGTTAAAGGAGCTATGGCCCGTAATTCCTCCTGGAAAGGTGGTAAAATAGATGAAATTTGTACTTGTAAAGCGCACCCATACCCCCAAAGGGGTGTCCAGGCGCTGTACGCATACCGCTGTGGAACCCTTCCTGGCTTTTCCCTGTGAAATGTCCACTCCTGGGCACCCCCAGGGTGAAGCCAGGCATCCCAGCGCTGTTGGGGCCGTTGTGGAGATTAAGCAAGCTATTGCCCAGAGTTGCAGAGTGGGACCCATGATTAGAATAGGCACCGAGGCGAGAATTATCAGGTCCGAGGAAATTGAGCCCAAGACCCGCCGAGGCGGGAATTGAACCCTGGTCCCGGGCCAGATCTCTGCATCAGGGTCTGCCGCTCTAACCATTGAGCCACACTTCTCCACTACATTACATCCTTAAAGCAGCTCACTGGTCCAATTCCAACACCTTTGCAAAACACTACTGTAAACCGATTGAACACATGTCAGATATGGTGTTACAAAACTATCAACATGCATAATGGTAGCCTCCGGTCTTGTAATGAAATTGTGATTCTCCTAATAACATGACAAGAGAATCTGGATTTAATTAAAGACACAGAGGCTAACATTATCCCATCCTTCCTTTCCCATGGGTTGATAAATTATTGGAAGAATAAAATGCACATTTAATAACACAACCTTTATTCAATGCATTGTTTAAATTACTAGCTTTACTTATCGTAGAATCGTTATTCTCTTGCACATATCACGTTGTTTTCACTGCTATACTATCTCTCAGCTACAAGACAACAGCGTATTTACGCTCCTTATTTCAGATACTCCATCATAACGGTTTTGTTCTACAATACTGTGCAGACCGCAAGGATGCATTCCGTGACCCCTTCATTAAGCCTTCGTTCTTCTCCACTTAAAAAAATAAAGGCAAAAATGAAAAGAAGAGTTATTTAGAAGAAGATTTATCTTACTACCTTGCATTTAAAAGAGGCAGACTATTCTACGTGCTTGACTATTATACATCAGGAAGACTCTGTTCTAGAATGGTTTGTTTTGTGACATATTGCTTCTAAGTGGCTGCTTGGAGTTAGCATTATAAGAAATATGCATAATGTTATCCTCCATGTCTTTAATGAAATCCAGATTATCTTGTCATGTTATTAGGAGAATCGCAATTTAAAAAAGGGCTTAAACCTGTGCTGGGTGCTGACCTCAATGTCTGGCTGCCTCTTGTCCTTGCTGAGACGAGTCAGGCAGCAAGGCACTATTTTGAGGGACACATGCGCTAGTGAGCATGTGCAACACAGCATGTTTCTTTTTTAAAACAATTGCTAAGCAAGCTAAGGGCTGACCTAGTGCCAGCCCTGGACTGCAGTTTTTGGGGTTCTAACAGGACCTTCCATTCATGACGTGCAGCAGCATCCTATTTTCAAGCAATCCTGGCCGTCTAGGGCATAAGTCCTGTATTCCTGGGACTGTCTGTCAATCGTTTCACAGGCTGCAAGTAACACCCTTTCCTAATTTGTCACGGAGCCATGTTATGAAAGGGTGGTGCATGCAGTCTGTGAAGGATTGAGGGCATGTGACTGGATCAGGATTGGGGACATGAAGCTGAGCATACACAGAATAGCTGTTTACAGCATATAACTTCCTCGGAGGCTGAGAGGGCACGTTTAATACTCTCATACCTCCTTTCCTGTACCGGAACAGCAGCAGCACACCCTATTGCAGGCTGTCATGCGCGTTTCAGAGCACGGTTTGCTAGGTAAGTGGGACAAGGGGACAGAGGCTTTCCATCATACCTGCCAGCCTTTTGTTTGTTTTTTTACTGTTTTTGAAACAAACGGCAGGCTGCCACAGCAGAGCACACATTCCGAACTCACGTATTTAAAAGTACTCCCTTTGTGTGCTATCAAGTGTCAAAATCTTTTTATTAGTTTTAGAAAACTACACAACAATTGTAGCTCCACCGAGCACAGTTCATATGCCAAGAGTTACAGATGTCGAAAAGAAAACACAGCATATCCACAAGTTCTCAGCATACCTTATTTGTCTTGAAGCATTTCCCTGCTATGATAGGACTGTCATTACGACGCTTCGATTACAAAGCTTACATGTTTCAGGTTGCACCTGGAGTTTGTGCTCGAGAGCCCATAAAAGGCACATAACTTGGAAACAAAAAACGAAACAAACAATTAAACCATTCCGTGGTGGCTGGTGCTAATGATCCAAATGAGACTGGGGGTGTTACAGGGCAGGCGCCGCCATCCGGGCCTGCCAGGTTCAAGGGTCTCCCATGCCAACCCCCGGTGGGATAGCGCGGCTCGTCCAGCTGGAGGCATCGTTGGATTCGGGGTGCCCCAACTACCAGGAGAGCCCAGGGTGATGTTATATCTGAAAGAGGTGGAGGGCTCGCAGTCTGGGTCCACAGGCAAACAGGGGCAGCCCTTCCGACAGATAACTCACCAAGGGATTCCAGATATAGTCCCCACATACGTCTATGTCAGTGGCGGATGGTGGGATTTGAAAATGGAGGGGTGCCTCTCGTATGCTTTTAACATACGGGAGAGTGTCACTTTAGTACATCCGTTTATATCACTATTTTGAGAGGCATTGATTAACAGTTTTTATAAATGCCTCTCAATATAGTGATAAAAAATGATGTACTCAAGTAAAAAGCCCCCACATGTTAAAAGCATACAAGAGAGTACTTTAAAGTATGCCCGTTCTGGATGTATGCATCCTGAACTCACATATTTAAAAGGCTCTTGTATGCTTTTAACACGCGGGAGCGTTTCACTTTGCTGCATTCATTTTCATCACTGTTTTGAGAGGCATTTATAAAAACTGTTAATAAATGCCTCTCAAAATAGTGATATAAACGGATGTACTAAAGTGAAGCTCTCCCGTATGTTAAAAGCATACGAGAGGTGCCGCTCCATTTTCAAATCCCACCATCCGCCACTGACATAGACGTATATGTGGACGACTCTGGCTTCCTGGCAAACTGGGGGAAATTGGCCTTATTTCCAGTACTTGGGCTTAACCTGTTGGAAGTTTGATTATGCAGACTATTTGGGAGTCCATATTATGATAAGCCTTACATTGGATTGGGAGCTCAATTTGGCTCCTTTAATTGATAAGTTACGGAAAGAACATCCTGCACGGTACTCCTTTCCCGTCAATACCATAGGCCATGTTGCCCTCTTTAAAATGGCAGCCTTACCTAACTTCTATACATAGTACAGAACTCCCCATGGGAAGAGTCAGACCATTTCTCTAACCCCATTAGAGGCATGTCCCAGAGGTTCATGTGGGGAGGAAAGTCCCCCAAGAGCCTTGGAAAAAGAGCATCCCTTCCACTTTCGAAGGAGGATTCGACATGGCCCATATTAGATTGCAACACTGGTCATCACAACTCCCTATCATAAAAGATTGGCTATTCGGTGAGAGGAAGATCAATTCGATGGGAACCACAACTGTTTCAGGTAACTATGCTGAAATATCTCTATAGGCTCAGACCCCCTGGACACGCTGCTGTATCCCACAATAGCAGTCCTAAGCTGCTGGCACAGGTCCCTGAAGTGGATTGGCTGGCAGAACAAGATTACTAGAGAGACTTTGATATGGCAGGGCATAATACGTAACTGAGTAACAAAATTGGAGGGGTTCTGGCAATGGGATCAAATTAGGATCTTAAGGGTAGGAGATATCTGGGGCACGGGATCTCACAACCCTCTCAGAGGAATACGAACTACATCGCTTGCAGTTCTGTAAGTATATGCAGCTGCAGCACCTGTTAGATCAATATAAGGAGGAGTTTTCCTCTGTTCCACAGATTAACCCAATGGAAGCCAAGGCCATATTGAAGACTCTGCGGAGACATGGCATTTCCCAAATATACCATTTCCCTAGCAATAGATTTTGCAGATAGATTCATAACATTGTGTCAAACATGGGAAAAAGACATAGGACATCTCGAGGATGAAGAGTGTAGTGCAGCTAGATGTATCTGCACACCATCCCCTCCGTCTCATTCATGTTTTTTTACACATGCACAGCTACTCACCTAGCAGGCTTTGGAAAATGGGAATTATTGCCAGGGCTGCAGGAAGAAATACAAAGATGGACTACCAGCGATTTGGAAATGCCCAAAGATAGCAACATTTTGGCAGGAAGTGGGCAAAACACTATCTGGCATTCTGGTTCGACAAGTAAAGATGTCCCTGAAACAGTGCCTGTTGAGAGTAAGTGAGGAACTGGATGGATCGTAATGGGAATTAATCTTGGTGGAGTTGGATTATTTTATTGATAAGTAGGATATAGTGAAGAACTGGAATACAAAAGGTCCCTTTTCAGTCACAGAAATGGGGTACCCGTTATAGATCTGATAAAAGGTCACGGGAAAAAGGGACAATAACATCAATAAGCATAGACTAAACCTGCCTCATCTATATCTCTTTTAAATCAACGGTCTACCCCGGAAAAGAAAATTTATATCATGTATATTCATGCTAAATAGCCTTATTTTTATTTATATATTAATAATAAAGTGCATGCATGCAATTATATCATATTTATGTCTACAAATTCCTCTAGACCCAAGGCCATATTCATGAATCTAACTATTCATAATTATTACAAATCATCTTTCTTACACAAAAACAAAAAAACTTGTCATAAAATAAATCTGTGGGGCGTGGCCAAGATGGCGGAGTGAGCGGACGTGAAATCGGTCCATCCGCTCCGGCCTCTACCTAACAGCCATATCCCGTGGTGCCTGGCCACTGAGGAGCGGTGTCCGGACAGGCATTTCCTAGAAGACAGTGTGGGCGGCGCCTGGGGGCTCGAACCGGGCCTACTCCCCGGCGGGGAATGAGAGAGACCGTGGTGTATGCCGACGCCAGAGTTTTAAGAGGCTAGGCGGCTGCCCTTCAGTGATGATCCCAACTCGGCCGGAAGCAGAGAAGGACCGCAGCCATCTGGGGGCGGCATCGGAGAGCGGAGTGCAGCCGGAAGGGCTCCGGAGCGGAGACCGCAGTGCCAGATGCAGAGCACTCGCATTTGCTAGAGGCTGTGGAGGCCCGTGAGGCGAGAGGTCTGGCTGTGGGGGCCCGGCGTGCACCGGAGGCCTCGTGGGTCAGGACCGCCTGGGGGGTGCCTGATCTCCGGAGATCAGGACACCGGAGCCGGAGGAGTCTGCCCGGGCGGCGGAAAAGCAAGGTGAGAGAGAGGGGGTGGAGGAGCGGGCCCAACAACAGCGACGGCCATAACGAGAGGCCCTCTGAGGCAGAGAGAGGCAGCAAAGGCCAACTGCGAGAGGCGCCTGGGTATAGACGGCCAACACGCAGCAGAGCACGAGCAAGATAAAGATGGCTTGGGGGCCCCCAGACCTCCTCGGGCATTAATTATCCAGAGCAGTGCGATCCGCTTGGACACTGAAAGTGGGAGAACGCCTGAGGCGTGTGGGCCTGCCGAGTCAAGCCCGGGGAGACTTCCTGAGGCCTGCTGTGCGCTGGGTCGACGTGCCTTCCTGGGCTCTGCATGAGAAGCGGCGTCGGGGAGGAGCCGCTGAGGCATCCGGAGTGATCGAGAGAGGGGTCCTCCGTCCTTCCCCGCCCCCACAGGTTTTAAAGGCGATCCCGAGGTTGGTGGGCCCTTTGACTGGCCTATAAGTGCCAGTGTGCCGAAGCGCTACCTGGTGGTGGGGGAGACTATTGACTGCACTAGATAGACCTCCTGGCTGGTCTCGCACACCCGGAGGACGCGCGGGAGGCCTGGGAGAGCTCTTCTGGATGGCTAGAGAGGAGCGGAAGAGCGCATTGCCCTATAAGCCTCCAGTCATACCTAGCAGGCCTGTGGACCACTGAGACTTTGGGGAGGCCACTACCCTGGGAGACCTTTTGGTGCCACCGCCAAAGCTAAAGGACTGTGCTATCTCCCTGGACTGGGGCACCGTGACTAAAGCTGGCCCTAGAGGAGCACCGAAGCGAGCATCTGAGACCTCATAGCTAAGGGTACCCCGCTGCAGGTTAGGCTATGAGCTGCGACCAAGTGGAATAATGGTGTGGCCCTGCTGCCCCTACGCCTAGGGCGGATCTGGTAGTGATTGTGCCTTCCTAGCTTTGCCAACAGTGAGGCTTACTTTTCTGCAGAAGCAATATTATGGCGATAGCTGTAAAGACCTACTTGCGGAGGCTGCTCTAGACCCTTATGCTTACAGGAGCAAACATGGCTACGCACGGACCAAGAAAGCGATATCCGTGAAAGACATGCTTACTAAACAATCTACTCTACCCACTGCGTAGCCCTCAGGGACCCTGGAGGATCAATCGCTTCGGCCTGAGAATGACGGAGGTGATGCTCCCATGACCAGGTCATATATGGATACACTCTTCTCAACTTTGAGAGAGTATCTACAGTCTATCAAGAAGGACCTGGCCCAAGACCTGCAAGGAGTCAGGAAAGAGGTGTCGGAACTGGGAGATCAGGTGGACACTCTAGAGAACCACGAGATTACCAGAGATGAAGAAATTGAACAGCTTACGCAGGAAGTCATCCGACTCACTGACCAACAAATAGACCTTCAGTCACATGCCGAGGATCTAGAGAACAGGTCTAGACGCAACAGCATCCGGATTCGGAATGCCTCGGTGGCTGCCGAGGTGGGAAACGTTGAGGAATATGTGACAGAGCTCTTTGCACAGCTTTTGGGAGACGTGCAGGCCTCAGACATCAAAATAGACAGGGTCCATCGGACAGGTCTGCCTAGGGCCTCACACGTGCCTCCACCGGATATCCTGGCATGTGTCCATAGTTTCCCACTGAAGGAGCACATTCTCATGAAAAGCGAGAGACTCCGCCCCGGTGCACTTCCGTGTCCACTCCCTCCAACTCTTCCAAGACCTCTCGGCCAACACGCTGCAGAAAAGGAGGGAGTTTCGCCCGGTAGTGGCTTTCCTACGAGAGCATAACATCTCATATTCTTGGGGCCACCCCTTCCGGTTAATTTTTAGCTGGGAATGGAAGACGCATCAGTTGCACTCCTTCTAGGCAGCCTGCGACCTCCTCCATATCGATACAACGGAGGGAGCCACGGGGAGCAACATAAAACCGGACCCTGGGCCTAGTAGGTACCCAAGATGGAGGACGAGGACGAGGGGCAAAGGCCTGGCCAAGCCGGATACAGCCACAATAGCTCAAGAGAGGAAAGCTGTCGTGAAGAGCCTAGCCGGAGATCTGCCACAAGACCAGAACGGCAACGAGACTGAAGACACACAATAATCCGGGATCATACGCTACAGTAGCTGTCGAGGCCGGCTCGGGGGGGCCCCTGCTGATTGCCGTTGACCACCATGGACCCCATTCTTTTCCTTACTCCTGAGATGGCAGGAGCTGACTTCGTATCTCCGCCCACTCCAGAGACTTTGCAGCTTCTTTGTGTTTTTGTTCAATTGTTGTTAGTTATTAGGTACCATTGCATGGGATCACAAGGGACTTTAGATCTAGCTGACTCTGTAACAACCACATATATTTTATTGCGAGGTAAGGGCCCAACATGCATAGAAACACCCCTTCTCAGACACAAGAACAACCGGGAGACGCATCACATGAGCCTACACCTATATGACGATGACTGCTGAAACTTTGAAGATACTTTCTTTGAATGTGAAGGGTTTGAACAACCCTGTCAAAAGGAAAACCATTATTTCATATCTAGAGCACACTGGGGACGATATTTGTCTCCTTCAGGAGACCCACCTTTTAGCAAAAGACACACACAAGCTTAAGACCAAAGCGTTTCTACACCAGTATTTCTCCTCCTCTGGGCGCAAAACTGCAGGGGTGGCACTACTTCTCGTGCACAAGTTTTCGGGAACAGTGAGACCGAAACTTGTGGAGCTCAAAGGCCGCCTCTTGGTATACCAAGTGCAACTTGGGGCCCGGGCCCGTACCCTGGGTTCATTGTACCCACCCAATGAAGGGCAGGAGCACTTCATCCGGGCTGCTATAGAGGAGTCCCTCGTACCCCGGTATCAGCTGGTTTTAATTGGAGGGGACTTTAATTTAGTCTTCAACAACGATCTGGACTGCTCTGGCTCCAGAGGGGGAGGGTTCGGGGCTCTATCTGGAGATGGGCTAGACTGGCTGGGGGAGATGGTGCTGACTGACCTGTGGAGATCCCTACACCCCCAAACAAGGGACTACACCTTTTTTTCGCATGCTCATAAGACATATCCCCGTCTAGATTACTTTCTAGATACTTACATTAACACACTCGGTAGAGATCGAGCCTCGATCTCTCTTCGGCTATAATTCTGGAGCTTCAGCAGCCTACTCGTAGAGATTCTGGGCATAGATGGTGGCTTAGAGACGATTTTACAAAGACCTGAGGGGGTAACACAGATTCAGTCGGCCATACGAAACTATCTACAGCTCAACGATACCCCGGACATCTCTACATCTATTCTGTGGGAGGCCCTGAAAGTGGTTATTCGTGGGGTAAATATTGCGTTTGCGGCAGAGGAAATCCGCCAACGTAAGGTTAAGCGAGCGGCGCTCCAGGAACAGGTCAGGGAGCTAGAGCATATGCACCAACGTCTGGGGGCGCCGAGAATTTGGCACCAGTTAGAAACTACGCGGAAACAGTTGGCTAGCCTGGATTTGGACAGGGTGGAATACTCGCTTCTCATACTAAACCATTCCTTTTATGTCAATGGGAACAAATGCGGAAGACTGCTAGCGGCCAGACTGCGCGCCCAGAGACAGTCTGCTAGAGTGGATGTTCTCAATGGAGAGGATGAAGAGATAAAAGGAGATAGCCAAATTGCGGCGCGCTTTAGAGACTTCTAATCATCGCTCTATACCAGGCAGTCAGCCTCGTCTGACGCTCCTTCTCATTATTTACGACAAGCAGCGACTACCCGCTTGACCGAATCCCAGGCGGCCTCTTTAGAGGCACTCATTCGCATTGAGGAGGTCATCTCCGCTATCTCCAGGCAGAAATCTCTGAAATCCCCGGGACCAGATGGTTACTCGGCAGGGTTCTATAAAGCCTTTTGTCCTGACCTAGTACCAGTCCTCACCCGGCTATTCAACAACATTGCACACACGGGCAGTCTAATGCCCTCAATGCAAGAAGCGGAAATAGTTGTCATTCCCAAGCCGGAGAAAGATAGGCGCCACTGCGCTAACTACCGCCCTATTTTGCTCCTGAATGCGGATGCCAAGCTCTTTATGAGCATCCTGGCGGCTAGCTTGAATCCCTTTATGCAAGGATTGATAGGCCCTGATCAAGCCGGGTTTATACCACAGAGGCAGTGCGCGGACAATACCAAGCGGCTGCTTAACATCATTGATAAAGCGCGCCGTAAGGGGGGCCAGCATGTTGCTTGCGGTCGACGCCGAGAAGGCGTTCGATCAGGTCCATTGGCCATTTTTAGAAGCGACACTGGAACACATTGGAATGGGAGAAAGATTCCGAGCTTGGTTCTTAGTGGATACAGATCCCCGACAGCAAGGGTGAGGGTGAACAGGCATGGTTCAGACACATTTCCCATACAACGAGGCACTAGGCAGGGGTGCCCCTTCTCTCCCCTCCTATTCGCCTTATACATGGAGCCCTTTGCGCAACGGGTGAGAGATCATCCAGATATTACAGGGATTCCTTTGGGAGGGGAAGAGCACTGAATCAGTTTATACGCGGATGATATAATGGTCATGCTTGAGGATCCCCAGAAGATAATTCACCACTTCCTGAGAGAAATGGAGGTTTTTGGTGCGGCCTCTGGATTTCTTATGAATGTCCAGAAGTCCCAGGCCCTCAATATCACTGTCCCTCAGGCCGTGGTAGTAAAGCTACAACGTACGTATGCGGGGGAGTGGTCGACCGGATCCCTCTCATACCTGGGAGTCCAGCTATGCTCCACACTGGAATGCACGAACGATCTCAATTACCGAGAAGTAACAAAGAAGGTGTGTACAGAACTGGAGTAATGGAAGCGCTACCCACTCTCCCTGATGGGTCGCATTGCAGCTCTAAAAATGACCACCTTACCTAGAATACTTTTCTACTTCCAGACTCTGCCATTGACTCCCCCCATCTGAGACAATACTGACACTGCAGGCTGCCTTCCACCGTTTCGTGTGGGCGGGTAAGAGACTGAGGATGAGTAAAGAGCGCAGTTGGCTCCCGGCGGCGGACGCAGGACTTGGGATACCTTGCCTCCTTAGATACTTTCAGGCGGCCCAGCTCCGATACTTAGTCGAATGGTCTAGACCAGAGTCAGAAAAACACTGGCTATTTATGGATAGGGCTATAGCTGGGACCTCTTTGGAGAAGGTCCCATTTTTACAACGCCGCCACCGAGCACCTAGCTCATATATCTCTCCAGTCACAAACTCTCTCATGAGGGTATGGGATGGCTGTGTGCGCAGAGGGCAATTAACCACCTTCCCATCTCCCCTGAAATCGATCATTGATAACCCGGCCTTTGCCCCTGGGACTGGATCTGCTTTCCGGGCTTGGAGGGAGGCTGCATGCAAGGTGGCCGGCAATTTTTTTGACACAGACGGCCCTATACCCTTCGATGTCCTTAAGAAAGATTACACCCTCCCTGAGGGTGAACGCTTTAGATGCTCCCAGATAAGGCACTGGCTGTTACATTCAACCATGAGGGGTGGAGTCGAGTGGACACTGACCCCCTTCGAGAAGTGGCTGGCAAGCAAATGATCCAATAAACGTCTTCTCTCTGAACTATATGTTCTTCTGCGACCCATGCAAAAGACAGACAAAGCCCAGCCCAACGTCGATGGGAAGTGGAACTGGGGCGACAGCTCTCTGCGAAAGATTGGAAAGATATATACCTTAGAGCACGACACACGTCCTACAACACAGCTAGCACAGAGACGGCTCTGAAGATTACTTCATATTGGTATCTCACCCCAGTGGGGTTGCATAGGGGGAACCCAACCCATAGTGACGCATGCTGGAGGCAATGCAGGGAGAAAGGCACGCTTACACACATCCTTTGGGAGTGCACAAAAATAGCATAGTTCTGGGATTCGGTGTTAAACAACATCAATACTCACTTCTCCACACAACTCCCAAGGTTTTCGTCCTACATCCTGCTGGACCTCCCCAATTCCCTAACATACCCCCTAACATCCCGCAGAGGTCGTCAAATAAGCATAGCGCTGGGGGCCGCACATCAGACTTTTCTCATACTCTGGGGATCCACCACTATATCGACACATCTGAACTGGCTGCACCGCTTGTGGGGGTCCTGGGGATGGAGAGACTTACCCATACACGTACCGGTCGGGGAGACACTTTTCACACCACATGGCGTATGTTTATATCACTACTCGCCCAGGAATTCCGAGAACTGACTTGCCCCCGTTCTTTGCGTATATTGAGGCTTACGGATTCATCTCATGCTGGACAGGGTGACGCCACTCAATGATGGGCCCCCACATAGACATAGGTGCAGAGTTATTGCTAGACACAGGGCAATTGGTACCTGGGGCGTGGGGGTTACTTTGGGGGAGTTATTTGTTTTTACGTTATTGAAATGTCATGTCTCAACCGATATTTCTATGCCGATTTTCAACTAAAGATATGTAACATGACAATAAAACAAATTTAAACCATAAAATAAATCTGTGTCGAAATTTCAAATAAAGGGAAAGAGGGTGGGGTCACTTGTATCTCTGTATGTATGGGAATTACCAACGTCACATTAGAAGTCACTTGAATGTGGATATTATAACTATTTGCCTAGTAACAGAATAGATTGTGAGGTCTTATGAAAACCAATAACAAGTGTTTATTAAAATCAAAAGTGCATGTATACACTGCTATGTTAACATTGGCTACGGAGGGTTCCTAGCTTGATGGCAGCGACTATTCAAGCATGTGAATCTGTGAAAGGCACCAATGCTGGAGAATTGTACATGCACTTAATTAACTTTTTCTTTTAATGTTCTAAAACACATTGTGAAAGGGGCCCCAACCTATATAGAATTGTTACACATTTTAGATGTAGCTGGATTTTATACATGTTTCCTAAGGGGTGGTTATGAAAACTGTTGAAAAAAACTTCTTTCAGTGAAAATCAAGAGAAACATGTATTCCTAATGGAATTCTTACATTCTGATCGATACTTCTACCCGCAGATACCTTTTGAATTTACCCTGGCACCAGACTGTATCCAGAATGTCTTGTCATAGCTCTCTTCTGGTGGTAGGTGCCAATGGCTACATCTCACTACAGGTGTGACATCACTGGAGCCATATAGCGCCTCCCATGTGCACTGTTATCTGTTCCCTTTTATTTGTGCTCTTCGACATGGATCCAGAACTGCTTGTGTGATTTTATTTCAGGTTCCCAAAATAATTTTTTCTTCGTGAAACTTTTTCAGTTGTGAAGTGATTACGGCTATCGCGCACCCTAGGAATTCAGAGTTCAAGCCTTGCCGCTCCTACCATTGGCAAATGTCCATATCTGACCTCCATGAGGTCTGCCTGGGGCTGAAAAATGACTCTGCGTCATGTGGCCTCATGTATGCCAAGGCCTTCAAAGAGCAGGAAGCCAAACTCTTTAAGGTTTGTGTGTGTGATGCGCGAGACGCAGGTCGCAGTCAGCCTCCTTGTTACGTTCCTCCCCGTCCTCCAAGTCTTCAATGGGATAAGGTCGTAAATACAAGAAGTAAAGGAGAAGGGATGACTCTCCTCTAGTTCCTGAGGTAGGTCATCTTTGTGCTCATCGCCTCCAGTCGAGTCGTCAGGGCTGGAACCAGTTGACATCACTTCTGCGGAGAGTCTCTACTGGCAGACCAGCCGACTTTGATGCCTGTCTCTGTGTCTGGTCCAGGGCCATCATCTACTACCCCTTTCAGCTCCAGGGTCACCGTCAGCCCCATTGCTGTTTCGCCACCTGCATTAATGCCGGCTTATCCCATTTGCCTGGTGCTGACCCTGCACAGTTCTTTAATGCCGTGATGTTATTTATTAATACAATGGTTTCCTCTTGCGCCCTTCCGGGCTCCATGAGATTTTTGGGGCTCCACTTGGGGTACTGCCAGTGAGTTCGCCCTCAGCACAATTTGACCCCTGAGGACTACCTTAATGCATGCTTCTGGCACCAGCCAAAGTTGCTCCATCTCCGGGTCCCTTGTCAGTGGTCCCTCCACCAGTGCAGATACCACAGACCAATCATAGAAGAACAAATCTCTTAATGATTTCTAGGATGAATGCTCAGAGACTAGCCAAAGAGGACAGATACAGAGAGGAATCCCAACCCGGGTCCACACCACACCAAAAATATTGGCAGACTATGGATGACATATTTGCCGCCTAGTCAGATCACATCCAGATGCTAGCGGTGGTGCCTCATGATGAGGATGATAGCAGGGAGGCTCCCAATCTACTGCCCTCAGACTCTTCAGACACAGCGGACTACTTGGCATTTCAAAATGCCACTGGGCTGGACACTTCCCCTGAGGCAGAGATGGAGTGTTCCTTGGGGCTAGCTCCCCTGAAAGTGTCTTCCTTATTTTTTTATTTTTAGTGTTTTGTATAGCGCGAACAAGACCCTGAATAGGGTATCAGAGCGCTTCACAGTATGAAAGCAAAAGAATTCTAAACAGTTTAGTAGAGGCCTATAGATAGATACCTAGCATCTCTATACATTTGACGGGTAGGTAAGTTTACATTCGATAAAACATTCTAAATAGAATAGGTTGTTAAGTTCAGGTGCAGTCGGAACATGTTCTAAGTACAAACAGATCACATTTAGAGAGGCTGTCCTCACAGGGTATCACAAAGCGAGTTTAGTATAGAGGATTGATTCATAGCAGGCAAAGATTTTATAGAAAGTAGAGCTCCCTCCAGGAGTCGGGTCTCGTAAGAACAAAACAGGGAGTATCACTCCAACGAGAAGAGCAAGTCGAGAGATTATCTGTTGGAATTTATGGAGTAAAGGTGAGTACGGCCTGCTGAGGATTTAAGGGAGGAATTTGCTCATCAGAAAGGACTTAACTTCCTTTTTAGGGCTCGCCTAGCAGTGCGCAAGCGCTACTTTGGAGACCTTTTGGAATCGCTCCGGGCTTTATTGGGAACTTGTGCATGTTTTGCACTGTTCCCAATGAGCCCTCGTGCACGTTTGGCGATTCCCTTGCGGGAGCGAGCAGCAGCGCCATATGTTAGCAATTATCGCGCTCGCTCCCGCAAGGTAAACGCCATGCACCACAGGAAAGCCTTCGTCCACACAGCCGCCCGCTTTTTAGTGCCCCACGCAGTGTCTCTCCCCCCTCGTGCAGGCCGTGGTTCTCGGACTTTCACTTTCCCATTCTGGAACGAACGCGCACACACCCTGGTTTATTTTAATGAACGGTCGAAAATGTCATTGAACTACACAAGGCGAGAAGCTTTCAACTGATTTCAACAGTTAAAAGTGGCCATTTTGGGGTGAATAGAGATCTTACATTGGTTTTTGGGAGGACGTGGTGAGCCCCGGAAGAGGATGTTGACGGATTGAGGTCAGGTCTCACTGTGATGCTACTGAACTGCTGCGCGCAAGACTGCAAAATGACCGGCCAGGCCTCGAAAACCAGACCGGGAGCCGCTCTCCTCTCGATTAAATTAATAATGAATCTTTTCACCCGTAAAACGTGCCCTCTTCGTCTCTCTGTCGGCGGTTTCCGCTATTTTAAATTCACTTAAATCTGATCTCCATAATTTTATTTTAGCAGGTAAACTCATTAAGAGGCGTCGACTTTTTTGGTGGGAGGGTGCTATTGAGGGGCAGACCCTGTCGATTGTTTGAGGCCTCCTCACAGGTGTCTGGGTGTTGGTACAACTGTTTGAGGCTTGCCGCGCCCCTAGTGTGTTGTAGAAACTCTAAACTTGCGGAATTTGAACTATCTTCATATCTGGCATCGGGGGTTGGGAGGGGCAACTCGTGTCGGCTTAGACGAGCGAATTCACTAGTACTTGGCCAACGTCTGGGTTTTGTCCCTCAAGTTTCCCTGTCTCTATTTCGTTGCCTTAATTTAAACACCTCTGCCTTACTTACGTGGGCGACAGACCGGTCGCTTTGTGTCCCATCGTCTTATTTTTTTTTTTCTTTCAGTAAATGGCATATATATATTTTTTTAATTGTTCTGATCCGTGCATTTTAAAGGGGAGCTTGAAACTGCTCTCCCTCTCCCATTCAGACTTCATTTATGAGTAGTTTAGCTAATCCAGTGTTTAACTTTGCATTCTGGGACTTGTAGTGCTTGTCAAATTTCTATAGCGCTTACTATCCTTGAAGGAGGTATTGAAGCGCTTCATGGCAAGTAACACGTTACTCGGAACCCAAGCTTAGTGATTAAAGTGGTTATTGTTGGCTATTAAGATTATCTTGTACTCTAAAGGAAACCATTCAATGCCTCGCCTCCTGTTTCTTTGTGTAACAATTAGTAGGGGCTATATGAGGTCGCGCGTGGGCGAGTGGAGCTTCCGTATTAGATTGGTTATGGCTTTAAAGAAGGGATGGTTGTGAACTATGAAATGTGGTTAGGCAATTTGCAGAAACAGAATAAAGACAAAACCATGCAGCGCTGTTTATGCTACACTCGGCCCAGGCATGCACAGGATGAAGGCAAGGATAGGGTGACCAGGCGTCCCGGTTTTGCCCGGACTGTCCCGGTTTTTCACCTGCTGTCCCGGCAGATTTCAGGAAATGTAGCTTCTGTCCCGGTTTTTAGCAAGGGGCGAGTGAAAACTGTGGGAGGTGCTTTTTTATACTTTACAAACCAGGGATAGTTAGAAGTTGTTTCAAGAAAGCAATTTAATTAAGAGGCAAGCTACTGGGTTTAAAAATTGCATTTTGATGTATGTTCTAACTGCCTGTTCTGTAATTCTCTGCTGAGGAGCGCTGTCATTCTGTGCGCTCGCTTGAAGTAAAACTGTAGTTCTTCTATTTTCGTGAAATTTTTGGCTTTAACATTCTGGTCACCCTAGGCAAGGAGTGAGGTCATTCGAAAGAGTGGACAACTGAAAGTTTTAAGTCCAGGTCTGATTGTTATGCAGTGTTTTAGAACATAACGGGTGAGTTCTTTTTGAGAGTGCGCTCAATCAGGGGATGTAGAACATAAACATTATTTGCACATGAAAAACTGCTAACTTAAGGATTTTGATCGAAGCTTGAATTGGGCTTGCTACTAGGGGTGGGCGGAATTTGCGTAGTCGCGCTACGCAAAGCTCCGCGAAACGGTAAAAAATCTCCGCAAGCACGCAAAAGTTCCGCGAACACGCGGAATTACTTGTTCCGCCCGTTCGCGATGCATTTTTCCTGTTCGCGAACGCTGTTTGCGTGCTCGGGGAGAAATATCTCGCGAACACGCAATTTGAAAGCGCGAATAAGCAAAAAATTCTGCGAAGCCGCGGATCGCGGAATTTTTGGCAATTTCGCGTTCTCCGCGGAACGCGAAATTACCCAAATTCCGCGAGCGGAATGGAATTTACCACCCAGGCCTACTTTCTACCAGTAAGATTGATTTTATTAGGAATGGCATGTCAACCTACATGGTATATGGGCAGGGACCCCTACGCTAAGTGCCCGACTGCATGAGTTTCTGGTATCCTGGCTTGTGTTAGGGACCCTGGCTAATCTAGCGTGTGTGCAGAGGCCTTGGCCCCTGACGGTGAGGTCTAGGACTTGTCCTGTGACCTGGAGAGGCATACCCTTATAGTGGTCAGAGAATTACTGTCCGGCTTCACACAAGGTGCTGGTGGCAGTATATCATGTTTCCTAATCTCGCATAATTTACCAGACCTTTTTATGAGTAGGTACAAGTGTTCCCTACTGGCACCCCCCCCCCCATCCCCCCCACCTCGTGTATAGTTCCTGTGATGTGAAAGTCCAGGGCCTTGCACTGACATTCTGTGTGATTGTGGAGTGCATGTTTGTGTAGTAGGGCTCTGTTTCTCTGATACTGAAACCAGTGGGAGCCATTTTGGATGCCCTTGGTTTGCCATTGCACACGCTGCAGGAGGATGACCGCTTTCCAGACAGTGGAAGTTCAATGCCTGAGTTCCTGTGGCGTTCCAGACACAGGAGTATTGTTTACACTTTTATTAAATGAGGACTAGAATTAACAGGCTGCAAATAACAAATATGGACTTGAGAGGTCTGCCTTAATTTGTATTTCAACCAAAAACTGTTCTTTTTACCTTTCTAATACTGGCGGGTGTGTATCTGATGCCACAGAGCTTTTATTTTCACACTTGTCTTACCTTCTTCGCTTGTCGAACACTGGATTCAAGGGTATAGGATGGAGGTAGAGAGCCTGTGGAGGAAGGTAACTTCATTCTGAGTGTGAAGTGTGTCTGCCTATGGTTTTCAAAATCACCAAAAGTGATCGATGGGCGTATTGCTTGCAAATGGTCTAACCAATGGCATCACTCTGGGTAGCATTCCAACCCATCGTTTTTCACTCACTTTACCACCAGTGGTGTAACATAGGCCCACCATGGTGCGGGGGGGCAAGCTCTAGGGGCCACATCAGAACAGTACCCTGACCTGAGAGCTCCTTTTTAAGCCCTGAGGAGGGCAGTTGGGGGGGGTGGGGGGGGCACTCCATGTACCTTGATTTGGGGGCGGGGGAGGATGGACTAAAGTCTTGTTATGCCACTGTTCACCACTCTGGACAGAGGCACGCCTTAGACAAATCGGTACTGACCCTGCTCCTCATGGGAACAGTCTATCCTGGACTGCCAGTTGAGGCCCCCTCGAGAAGGGACCACAAGCAACTCTGGACTGGTTTCGACATATAGCTTTTGCCTAATTTGGAATGATGTTTCACTTGTGTAGAAGGCCTGGCATTCTTCCTTTATCTTCCAGTATGTTATTTTTGGGTTTATTTTTGTCCTACTTTTTACAGGTGTACTAAAATGCAAATGATAACCAGAACTGAAAGATCTACTGGGGCCTTTTTCCTGGATACTGTCATTTACCACAGAGGCCCAGTCACTGTAGGTGTCTTTAACACTTCAATTTGATGGCCAAGTTAGTCTTTTTTTTAACATCTGGGATTACTTTGCAAGTGTACCCAAGTCTTGTTGCTTAAAATATTTGATCTTTAGGTTAGCCTCTTTCATCCATTGGCTTATTCTGATCCACATCTTTCGGCCTCCTGCTTCAGTCATGGTCTGTAGCATCTCGGGTCATCCATGAGGAGTATCTGTCACCATCATCCTACTGGCTGTTCGGTGTATCATTCAGCCTTCTTGCTTTGCATTATTTATGCTTGCTTTGTAATGCTTGAAGGACTATTTTACACTGGAAAAGTACGCTCATCCACCCCACTGTCACATTTAGGGCCTGATGTACTATTCCTCTTCGTAAACAAGACAAATGCAGAGTGCATGGTAACTGGTTTAGTAACAAGCATTGGCATAGCCAATAGGTCTCGCCTTTGGGACCGTATAAGTGTTTAGCCATGCAACAGTTGATGTTGTTGTACCAAGAATATTGTGCTGGATAACTAAACAGTTATAAGGTCCCAAGGGCGAGACCTATTGGCTATGCCAATGCTTGTTGAATACTGTAGTTGATGGGATTCTTCTGATACTCGGAGGGAGCGAGTCCCAAATTCTTGGTGCAGCTCCAGAGAGTGCTCTATCATATGTTTTTTTCTTACTGAAGAATGAAGGTTTCTGGAGAAGATTACCGGAACTCCTAGAGAGTCTGCTTCCACCTGACATCGTGAGTTTCTGGGCTAGATACCGGGGAGTTTTGTAGTGTATTGCTTTATGTGTGATACAGGCCATCTTTAGTTGTATTCTCGCTTTGTAACAGCCAGTTGAGCGCCTTCTGGTGTGGCGTCATGTGGTCAACTTTTCTAGATCCTGTTAAGAGTCTTTCTGCTGCGTTAAGAAAAGCTTTTAGAGGGGCTGTTGAGATCTTGGGAAGACCTGGTAAAGTTGTACATCCGTACTCCAACCTCGAGATGACTAATGCCTGAACTGCTGTTTTGAAGTCTGGTATTTCGATGAAAGGTTTCATTTTTCTAAGATAGCTAAGATGAAAGCGGGCATTTGTAGCCATCATGTTGATGTGTGTTTGCATATTTAGGTTTTCCTAATTCCTAGTGATTTGGAAGAGTCCACTAGGATTGGGGTACAATTTAGTGCAGTGATCAGCTTGGTCCAATCCTTTATCACCAAAGAGTTTTTGGGGGAGGGGGGATATTAGAAGGAATTTCGTTTTTTGTGAGTTTAGCTTAAAGTGATTGTTAGCCATTGAACGGTCCTTTCTAAAGCTTGGATCATTGTCTTGATCTCTTCTCGGGATGTAATCTTCATATATAGCTGTGTGTCATCCGCGTACATGTGGGAGGAGATATTCGCCTGCTGTAATAATTCAGTTAGGGGTTCGACATAGAGGTTAAATAGCGAAGGGGATAATGTTGAGCCTTGTGGTACTCCTATTGGATTAAGGGATGAAGGAGATATATTTTGATTCTCCATAAACCTTTGCGTTCTGTTTTCTAAGAAGGATTTGAACCATTGAAGGACTGTGCCCGATAATCCCATCCTGTTTTCTAGTCTCTCAAGTATTTTGCCATGGTTAACAGTATCGAAAGCGGAAGAGAGGTCGAGCAACACCAGCAGACAAGTTTCATTACGGTCGAGTGCGAGTAGGGCTTCGTCCACTATATGTAGAATTGCTGTTTCGGTGCTGTGCCCAGGTCTGAATCCTGATTGGCAGTCTTCCAGTAGCTTGAATTCCATGATGTGTTGGCTTAGTTGTTGTTGAACACATTTTTCCATAACTTTGGCTAGCATGGGTATGTTGGTTATCAGTCGGAAGTTATTAGGGTCCGAGGGGTTTTCTGTAGGTTTTTTTTAGGATAAAAATGACTTTACCAATTTTTAGGCAATCCGGGATGGAACCTTGCAATAGCGATCCATTGATGATTTTGGTCCAGAGGGAATGACGATATGGTGGATAGGAGACAGGCATTTTGAAGGGAGAGGGTGATTGAGGTGGTTGTTAGGTTTGATAGTCGATAAGTTTGGGAAATATCTCTGTGATCTTATAATTTGAAGGTTGACAATTGAGCTTTATTTTTGGCATTGGCAGAGCAGATTGGATTAGCCAATCAACTAGAGAGTTCTTTGGGGTTGCTGAGTTGTTAGCGGCCGTCTTTAGCTCATTCTCTGGGAAGTTGGCTTTAGCTGTAAAGAAGGAAGAACATTCGTCACTGCTTAATTGCGATTTTGAGGTCAAGAGAGCAGTTTTGGCCATTTTGTTTGATTGCTGTTTTAATATTTTGCCATTGTCAAATTCCGATCTAAAGAAGTCTTTATTTGATTTTAGAATACTTATGTTATAGGAGTTTCTGGACTTTCTAAGCAGTTTTAGTTGAGGGGAAGAGAGATGTCTCCATTTCCGTTCAGTTAGTCTCAGTTTACGTCTTTCTTCATTAAGGGCTCCTTTGAACCACAGGTTTCTGTCTTTGTCCGGTATTCTTTTGAGTTTTGTCGGAGCTAAGTGGTCAATTAGTTTGCTCATCGTGGAGTTGTAATGATCCGTGAGTTCATTGACGTCTGACATATTATTAGGAGGAAGAAGTTCTATCTCGTAATAAGTTACTAGATTGTCCCAGTTAAGGTTTTTCGTGTCTCTAACCCATTGTCTGGGTTTGATTTGTTGTGAGGAAGGTTTCTTTTTTGTGGCGGTATTTGGAATGTAATAATATGGAGGTCTGACCAATCGCAGGGGGGAAATCGAGATAGATTCAACCACCTTTTCTTTGGAAATGATCCAGTCAAGTGTAGCACCTTTAGAATGGGTTGGTAGGGAGCAGGCTTGGATCAGGGATTGGTCTGCTAGGAAATCTTTGACAGCATTGACCTGCTTATCTAAAGGGTCTTCCCAGTGAAGATTGAAGTCCCCTAGGAATATGTCATTGGAGTGAGGGCCCGAGCTTGTTGTAATGATTTCCATTAGTTGGTCTATGAATAAGGCGTTTTTACCTGGGGGCTGGTAAAATATATGTAGTTTGCAGGGATGATTATCTGTAGATTTTATAGAGAGCCCGAGGTATTCACAAGATTCAAGGGGGTCGGAGTGAAACTTCAAGATAGGGATCTCGGATCGATGTATACAGGCGATGCCTCCGCCCGTTTTGTGTGGTCTGTCTAGTCTCAGAATGTTGTAGTTTGGTGGGACAAGAAGGTCTAAGCATGTGGAAGATGATTCTGTGAGCCATGATTCCGTTAGGATGGTTACGTCCACTTTTTGGTTCAGGACGAGGTCTGCGATGTCAGAGGCGTGTTTCATTGATTTGATTTTGTTTTGATTTAGAAATTTATATAGCGCACGAATGCCCATGGGCGTCTAGGCACTGTGCGGTAGAGTGCCGGAAATAACAGAGAAGAGAAGCTTAGTTGGAGAACAGCCAGGTTTTTAGTGCCGTTCTGCAGGAAAGCAACGTAGGGCTGTTCTTGATATCTGTCGGGAGTGAGTTCCACAATTTCACTGTGCCTAGAACAAAGCTTCTTCCTCCCCAGCGTGCCTTGTTAAATCTGGGGATTTGGAGGAGTTTGCTTGGCGCTGATCTTAAGTTTTACAGCAAACAAATGATGGACGGAATGCTGACAATGCAAACATTCTCCCCCAGTCAAAAGATCTGGGTTAAATCCATCGTTCTTTTGCCCACTACGCCACCCCAGTTTGGACCCAGCCATATGCAAATCAGTCTTGACCCTGTGCCCCATGGCAACAGTCCAGACCGAACTGCCTGGCCAGGTCCTCCCTGGACCGGAAACAAGCATCCTGGGACCGGTTTCAGGGTATGTCACCCTTCTTCAGCCAGGCTAGCTTGAATCCAGTGGCACAGTGAGCAAGGGACCCACGTCTGGGCATACCCATCCCACTTAGGGCGAAAAGTGTTACAGCAAACAAATGATGGACGGAATGCTGACAATGCAAACATTCTCCACCAGTCAAAGATCTGGGTTAAATCCATCGTTCTTTGCCCACTACGCCACCCCAGTTTGGACCCAGCCATATGCAAATCAGTCTTGACCCTGTGCCCCATGGGAACAGTCCAGACCGAACTGCCAGGCCAGGTCCTCCATGGACCGGAAACAAGCATCCTGGGATCGATTTCAGGGTATGTCACCCTTCTTCAGCCAGGCTAGCTTGAATCCAGTGGCACAGTGAGCAAGGGACCCACGTCTGGGCATACCCATCCCACTTAGGGCGAAAAGTGTTACAGCAAACAAATGATGGACGGAATGCTGACAATGCAAACATTCTCCCCCAGTCAAAAGATCTGGGTTAAATCCATCGTTCTTTTGCCCACTACACCACCCCAGTTTGGACCCAGCCATATGCAAATCAGTCTTGACCCTGTGCCCCATGGGAACAGTCCAGACCGAACTGCCAGGCCAGGTCCTCCCTTGACCGGAAACAAGCATCCTGGGACCGGTTTCAGTGTATGTCACCCTTCTTCAGCCAGGCTAGCTTGAATCCAGTGGCACAGTGAGTAAGGGACCCACGTCTGGGCATACCCATCCCACTTAGGGCGAAAAGTGTTACAGCAAACAAATGATGGACGGAATGCTGACAATGCAAACATTCTCCCCCAGTCAAAAGATCTGTGTTAAATCCATCTGGGCTCACTGTGCCACTGGAATCAAAGCTATCCTGGCTGAAGAGGGGTGAAACCTCGAAACCGGTCCTAGGATGCTTGTTTCCGGTCCAGGGAGGACCTGGCTTGGCAGTTCGGGCTGGACTGTTCCCATGAGGCACAGGGTCAAGACTGATTTGCATATGGTCAGGTCTAAACTGGGGTGGCATGGTGAGCAAAAGAATGATGGATTTAACCCAGATCTCTTGACTGGGGGTGATTGTTTTGATTTGTTCTGCATTCCGTCCATCAATTGTGTGTCTTTTGCTTTCTCGCCCTAAGTGCGCCAGGTATGCCCAGACGTGGGTCCTGGGCTCACTGTGCCACTGGAATCAAGCTATCCTGGCTGAAGAGGGTGAAACCCCGAAACCGGTCCTAGGATGCTTGTTTCCCGGTCCAGGGAGGACCTGGCTTGGCAGTTCGGGTTGGACTGTTCCCATGAGGCACAGGGTCAAGACTGATTTGCATATGGTCAGGTCTAAACTGGGGTGGCATGGGGAGCAAAAGAATGATGGATTTAACCCAGATCTCTTGACTAGGGGTGAATGTTTTGATTTGTTCTGCATTCCGTCCATCAATTGTGTGTCTTTTGCTTTCTCGCCCTAAGTGCGCCAGGTATGCCCAGACGTGGGTCCTGGGCTCACTGTGCCACTGGAATCAAGCTATCCTGGCTGAAGAGGGTGACACCCGAAACCGGTCCTAGGATGCTTGTTTCCGGTCCAGGAGGACCTGGCTTGGCAGTTCGGGCTGGACTGTTCCCATGAGGCACAGGGTCAAGACTGATTTGCATATGGTCAGGTCTAAACTGGGGTGGCATGGTGAGCAAAAGAATGATGGATTTGACCCAGATCTCTTGACTGGGGGTGAATGTTTTGATTTGTTCTGAATTCCGTCCATCAATTGTGTGTCTTTTGCTTTCTCGCCCTAAGTGCACCAGGTATGCCCAGACCTGGGTCCTGGGCTCACTGTGCCACTGGAATCAAGCTATCCTGGCTGAAGAGGGGTGAAACCCCGAAACCGGTCCTAAGATGCTTGTTTCCGGTCCAGGGAGGACCTGGCTTGGCAGTTCGGGCTGGACTGTTCCCATGAGGCACAGGGTCAAGACTGATTTGCATATGGTCAGGTCTAAACTGGGGTGGCATGGTGAGCAAAAGAATGATGGATTTAACCCAGATCTCTTGACTGGGGGTGAATGTTTTGATTTGTCTGCATTCCGCCCATCAATTGTGTGTCTTTTGCTTTCTCGCCCTAAGTGCGCCAGGTATGCCCAGACGTGGGTCCTGGGCTCACTGTGCCACTGGAATCAAGCTATCCTGGCTGAAGAGGGATGAAACCCCGAAACCGGTCCTAGGATGCTTGTTTCCGGTCCAGGGAGGACCTGGCTTGGCATTTCGGGCTGGACTGTTCACATGAGGCACAGTGTCAAGACTGATTTGCATATGGTCAGGTCTAAACTGGGGTGGCATGGTGAGCAAAAGAATGATGGATTTAACCCAGATCTCTTGACTGGGGTGAATGTTTTGATTTGTTCTGCATTCCGTCCATCAATTGTGTGTCTTTTGCTTTCTCGCCCTAAGTGCGCCAGGTATGCCCAGACGTGGGTCCTGGGCTCACTGTGCCACTGGAATCAAGCTATCCTGGCTGAAGAGGGTGAAACCCCGAAACCAGTCCTAGGATGCTTGTTTCCGGTCCAGGGAGGACCTGGCTTGGCAGTTCGGGCTGGACTGTTCCCATGAGGCACAGGGTCAAGACTGATTTGCATATGGTCAGGTCTAAACTGGGGTGGCATGGTGAGCAAAAGAATGATGGATTTAACCCAGATCTCTTGACTGGGGTGAATGTTTTGATTTGTTCTGCATTCCGTCCATCAATTGTGTGTCTTTTGCTTCCTCGCCCTAAGTGCGCCAGGTATGCCCAGACGTGGGTCCTGGGCTCACTGTGCCACTGGAATCAAGCTATCCTGGCTGAAGAGGGGTGAAACCCCGAAACCGGTCCTAGGATGCTTGTTTCCGGTCCAGGGAGGACCTGGCTTGGCAGTTCGGGCTGGACTGTTCCCATGAGGCACAGGGTCAAGACTGATTTGCATATGGTCAGGTCTAAACTGGGGTGGCATGGTGAGCAAAAGAATGATGGATTTAACCCAGAACTCTTGACTGGGGGTGAATGTTTTGATTTGTTCTGCATTCCGTCCATCAATTGTGTGTCTTTGCTTTCTCGCCCTAAGTGCGCCAGGTATGCCCAGACATGGGTCCTGGGCTCACTGTGCCACTGGAATCAAGCTATCCTGGCTGAAGAGGGTGAAACCCCGAAACCAGTCCTAGGATGCTTTTTCCGGTCCAGGGAGGACCTGGCTTGGCAGTTCGGGCTGGACTGTTCCCATGAGGCACAGGGTCAAGACTGATTTGCATATGGTCAGGTCTAAACTGGGGTGGCATGGTGAGCAAAAGAATGATGGATTTAACCCAGATCTCTTGACTGGGGGTGAATGTTTTGATTTGTTCTGCATTCCGTCCATCAATTGTGTGTCTTTTGCTTTCTCGCCCTAAGTGCGCCAGGTATGCCCAGACGTGGGTCCTGGGCTCACTGTGCCACTGGAATCAAGCTATCCTGGCTGAAGAGGGGTGAAACCCCGAAACCGGTCCTAGATGCTTGTTTCCGGTCCAGGGAGGACCTGGCTTGGCAGTTCGGGCTGGACTGTTCCCATGAGGCACAGGGTCAAGACTGATTTGCATATGGTCAGGTCTAAACTGGGGTGGCATGGTGAGCAAAAGAATGATGGATTTAACCCAGATCTCTTGACTGGGGGTGAATGTTTTGATTTGTTCTGCATTCCGTCCATCAATTGTGTGTCTTTTGATCTTAAGTTTCTAGCAGGATGGTACCAGGAGAGGTGTTGTTTCAGGAACAGAGGACCATTCCCGTGCAGAGCTTTGTAAGCTAAGCATAAGGATTCAAAGTCTATCCTTTTTTTCACTGGGACCAGTGAAGCTTTCTTAAACCTTGGGAGATTGACTGAAATTTAGGAATGTCCAACAGCAATCTGGCAGCTGCGTTCTGCACCCGCTGTAGTTTGAGCATATGCTGTTTCTGAAGGCCCATATACAAGGCATTTCCGTAATCGAGTCTAGCCAAGGCTAGAACGGTCACAAGTGTTTTTACTGCTTTTGGAGGGATAAAAGATCGAACTTTCCTGATTGTCTTTAGAGTCAGGAAAACCAAAGATGAGACCTTATTAATCTGATGTTGAAAAGTCAGTTTATCATCAAAGATGATGCCCAAATTCTTCACCTTCTTGACTGGGACTGGAAAATCTCCCAGGCCAGCTGGCCACCAACTCTGCGACCAAAAGGATGTGTCGCATTGCAGAGCGGCAGTTGAGTAGAAGGCAGGAGATCTGATTTGACGCGTTACTCAGAGTAAGGTCATGATTTTCGGGGGTTAAGGTTACTCTTTTTAGGTTATTAGGGTTCTTCTTTCTGTTATTCGGCTGTGAGGTTCTGTATGAATTGATAGGGACTGAACGAATTGTGAATTCATCCACATTGGTGGGGAGAATGGGAGTTGACTCGTAAGATTGTAATAAGGTTTGCGTTTCAGAGTCAGTTAAGTAGTTATAGTGTTTGCGTGTACGGGATTGCCGATTTGACAGAGGCAACGGAATAGTATTTAGCTTGCTGTGGGCTGAGATTAATGATTTTTTTAAATGGTTGATTTTTGAGAGATAATCTTCTGAGAGGTTTAAAACATTCTTAAATTCTGAGATAGCGTTTTGCAGGTTCAGGTATATCCTGTCAGTTTGAATTCTGAGTGATTCTAGTTCTACTCGGAACAGAGGTGATGGATGGAGAAGAGTGCAAGGAAGGCTGGGGATTGGATTGCTAGGAGGTTCGACATCAGTGTCCGAAGTAAGAGAGGTTTGTGTGGTAGTGATATTAGTGGTCCGGGACGAGTGGGGTTGAGAAGGGTGAGTGGCTTTTTTACGATTTGCTTCTAGGAACTCATTGCTGTGTGATCCATGGGAGGTCAAAGGTGGGTTAAGGGAGGGGAGCCGGTTCTAGAGATGGGGCTAGGAGCAATGTAAAAATTTGAAAAGAGTCGCGAATTGTATTCTAAGAGTGGTGAGTTGCTGTTGCTTCTTCCGGTGGTTCTACGCAAGGGTGTGTGTTGCTGCGACTGTAGAGAAATTGTGGAATCCATCTGATCAAAGTGATCTTTGGGTTGTATATTGGTTTGTGAACTATCCCAGATATGGTGTGTATGATGGGAGTAGTTGTAGATGAGATCTTTTAGCATGGCAAAATATTTGTTGAATTGTTCTAAATCCTATTGGCTGCTTGGATAAGAACTGTGCCATTTTTGTAGGAAGTTATATTCAGATTTGCTCTAAGGCTTTGTGAGGGTGCTGTCAGAATCTTGGTACCATATGGAATGTTTTTCCTATCCTGGATGATTAGTAGCTTAGTAAGGGTAGTGCGCAATTTAGCTATTTTTCTAGTGAAAAATATTAGGTCATTGATAATTATGCCTTTTTATGTTGAAGGAGGGGTCAAGGAACAGTGTATCAGGGTTTTTGATAAACAGGTTGTGTTTGAAGGTTTTGGTTGCATTTCTAGAGAGATTGGAGGGCTATAGGATAGAGTAAGAATTACTTCCTGTTAGTTTCATAGTTACTCCTGCCATGATTGAAGAGTTAACTCTGTATCTACTCTGACCTTCAGGAGGCATTGCATTAAATGGGTGGAGTAGATTACAAAGGTAGAACGGGTAGGCAGATAGCTGCTTAGCAAAGACCTTATGGAGTGCTTCAAAAAATAATCAGTTGGGCCAGCTACATCAGTTGGTTGAGTGTCATTCCAACATGTCTGCTACTTTGTAGGCAGCAGACAGTGGGCGACCTTTTAGTTTTCATTTTCCTGAGTGAATAGTCCTTATGGAGTGCTTCAAAGATAATCAGTTGGGCCAGTTACACCAGCTGGTTGGGTGTCATTCCAACATGGCTCCCACTTTGTAGGAGTAAGCAGTGGACGCCCTTAGAGATTTCCTTTTTCTGGGTGACTAGACCGCTTTCGATTTCTTACGGAAGAATTGGTAGATAGATCGTTTCTTAACAGAGATCTTATGGAGTGCTTCACTTAATTATCAGTTGGGTCAAGTAGTACAGCAGTAGGTTGGGAGTCGTTTCAACATGGCTGCCACTTTGAAGGCAGCAACAAAGGGCGACTTGTTTGCTTTCCGATTCCTAGGTGAATAGTCCCCTTTCAATTTCTAAAGTCCCGGCCATTTTGGACTCCGGGCAGTTAAATGAGGAATGGGTTGGGGGGAAAAAGGCCATCAGGACATCAGGGATCAACTTTCCCCTAAGTTCGGTCGAAATTGCAACCCCCTTCTTGTCAGGCGGCCCTAGCAGCAACGATTGCTTCAGTAGCCCATGAAGCGCCGCTCCCCTTCAGTGGGGGATGGGGCACATATCCTGGTGGAGGACCATAAAGACCGCGCGCAACCCGGGTCTCTCGCCCCCGCAAGAGGAGGAGGGAGAGCAGTCTAATAGATCCTTCACTGGTGGCTCTGCGGCTCTGGTGCTGAAGGCGCGGTTGCTAGGCTGCTCACCCCCGCACGAGGAGGAGGGAAAGCGGTCTCAACGTAAGATCTCTATTGGTGGCTCCATTGCTCATGTGCTACAGGCACGGCCGCCAGGCTGCTCCCGACCGTCCTTCACCGGGAGACCTGCAGCGGCCCCTCCGTAGCAAATCCGCTGCTGTGTCCTCACTCGGGAGGTCGCTGGAGAAGCCAACTGAAGTAGATAGAGGGTGTCACGTCGTGTTTCGGTGGAGGGGGTAGTAGGGCTACAGATCTTCGGGCCAGGGACCGGCCGGGCTTCAAGATCAGCCCAGTCTGGTAGCTCCAGACGGCCAGGTTCCCATCGATCGTCAGAGCCACCCGATCCTACCTCACCTCGAAGATGCGGTGTCCGCCACCGAAACGGGCGAGGACGAGAGATCTGCCGACTGCCAGAAACACCTCTCTCGTGTCTCTCTCGCAGAGTCACAATCCTGGAGGTAAGTCACTAGTGGGGGCTAAGGGTTAGAGAGTGGATCGGTGAATGAGAGTTTGGGATACGGGGCTAAACGGGGATTTTATCTCGTTTGAGTAATCTCCAGCATCGGGAGCTCCTTCCTAGTGCTCCTCACCGTCCGGCGGCCATTTTCCACCTTCTATGCTGTGCTATGGAAAGCAGTGCAAATATTGCCTCTTCCCCTAACAACAGTGACAGAGGACCTGCGACTCGCTTCAGCAGAGCCAGAACCGCTACTTCCATTCAGTGAAGCCTTGCTCATCCCTATTAAGGTGGCTTCGGACAAACCCACTTCTGCCCCAGCTATGAACTGTCTCATTGCCAGGCGATCTAGGCCATGCCAAGGAGATCCTCCCTTCCTCCTAGCCCATGCCTCACTGGAAAGCTTAGTGGTGCAAGCCTCATCTTGTACTAAGCAAACCCCAAGTACATTCCCTACGATTTCCCTGGACAGAGATTCCTAGAAATTGGAGGCAGTAGGGAAGAAAGTTTTCTCTGCCTGTAGCTTTGCCCTCCGGTCCATAAATGCTACATGACTGCATGCAAGGTATACTCACACCTTGTCTGAGATGGCTGATATGGTGGTTTAGAGTTTACTGGAGCATCTAAAGGACCATTCTGCCAAAGTGGTGAGGGATGGACAAAATGCCTCCAGGCAGATCATCAGGGAAGGCCTAGATGCCATGGACTTTGTGGACAAGGCCGTGGTTTCCTCTGTATCCTTTAGGAGACACAAATGGTTAAAGTTCACTGGTTTCTCCACTGATGAGCAGGCGAGCCTCATGGACATGCTCTTTGATCAGACTCGCTTTTCAGAGCCAAGTTGACTCTGCCTTGGAGAGGTTCAAGGTAGGAAGGGCCACCACCTATTCCTTGACTCTTCAGTCCCCAACCCAGGACCACAGGCAACTTAAGACGTTTGTGGCTTCTCCAGGGAATGTGTCTTTCACCAACGGCAGTCTGCCCAACAGTAAATCAATTTCCGCAGCAGTATAGGGACCCTCCTCTTCATCGTCTCACACACCACCTGTAAAGCTGCTTTTGGTTCCTCTAACCTGAGCATTTGCAGCCATTTGGAGGCAGGGCATCCTCCTTTATGCAGGCCTGGAAGGCCATAACATCAGACCAGTGGGTTTTGCAAATGATCGAAAGAAGATATGCCCTTCCAACAAATGCCTCACCAGATCTCTGCTCTCCATCCCTTCAGTCAGAGGATCACATTACAATCCTGAAGCATGATGTGGCAGCCCTGTTGCAGAAGGGAGCAGTGGATTTAGACCCGCAGCACGAAAATGGACTGAGGTGCTATCCACAGTACCTCCTGACTCCCACTTAGGATGACTGTCTTCTGCCGATTCTAGAGCTCAGACTTTTGAATTTTTACTTTTGCAAGGCAAAATTCAAGAAGCTGTCTGAAGCTCAGGTAGTTGTAGTGCTGGAAGTAGAATACTGGATAGTGTTTCTTGACTTGCAGGATGTGTATTTCCATGTGATGGTGTCTCCGGATCCCCATCCCTCGATGATGCAGGGAACGCCGGACAATCCAACATGGCCGCCGGGAATGACCCAACAGGAAGCGACAGCGACGGACTAGTCTCCTCGGCTCAGAATACCGAGACCACGCCCTCGATCCGAGAAAAGCCTCAGAGAAGACGGACAAGAGAGAGAGCGAATGGAGTTCAGAGGAGAGGAGGAAGGCAGAGAAGAGGGACGCGAGCGAAGAAGACGGAGGAATAGCCGAGGACATCGAGAGCAGCGACCACGGGGCGGACCGGCCCCAGGACCCGGGATTCGAAACCCCAGTGACCGCATGCGAGACCGACCCTTCGAGGAAACAAACGGAGGCCGGATCTCACCAAGCCACGGCCCCGGAGGGTCGTGGATACAGGCAAGTGGCTGGGGCACCTCCATTTACTTTAAAGGGGTGGTGGGCAGGGTTGAGGACCACACCAAGTACGGCACCCTGACATCCCCTCACCTAGGCACTTCACGAGTAGGGACACTGGTGGAGGTGCACTACCCTTCCCCCTCTTGAAAGATAGCAACAGGACGGTGTTCCTAAAGATTTCCTTTTCTCTTTCTTTATTTTGGTGGCATACCTGTATCCCTCGACTGTCACCATCTGGACAAGACAGCCTGAGACCTTCAAGGACTGAAGGAGGAAGAGGAGCCCCCCTTTTTTGGCTGCAACCGAGACAATATCGGAAGAACAGTGGAAAGCCCGTGTTATTGAACATTTCTGTTACCCAAACCCAAACCCTGAATACCCAAATAAATACCTTGTACCCATATCGACGTCCCGACTTGATATCTACCGCTAAGAAACGGGCGTGGGCAGGAGACCCTGTAGGGATAAACCATCACAGTGGTGTCAGAAGTGGGATCGAGGTCCTGATATAATGACCCAACCCGTGACCATGGAAGCCATCATCACCCAACTAGCCGAAGGGCAACGCCACTTACAACTGGTCATCGAACAACAGACCAAACAGGCGACACATGACCGAGAAGAACTACATACGGCACTAAAAGACCAGGCCTCCCTCCTGACCAATAACCAACAAGTACAGGACACGGCCATACTACGTCTGACGGACGCTATCACTAGCGCTAGGGTACATCCCAACGTGCCGGGGACTGTCCTGCAGAAATTCCAAACGGGGGACGATCCAGATTATTTTTTTGTTAACTTTGAGCGTGTCGCCACAACCGCCTCCTGGCCCCCAGAGAGAAGGGGCCAGTATATAGCCCCTCTGCTTTCCGGGGAATTACAAGCCGCATACCAGGCCGCCAACCCAGCAGGGACAACCACCTACCCCGACGTCAAGAAAGCCATCCTGGAACGGCTGGGGTGCCATCAGGAGTACTACCTTAGCCGTTTTAGGAAGGAAAGATGGAGCCTGGGGGACAATCCCCGAGCGCTATAATTCCGCATCCGGGACCTTGGAAACCGGTGGCTACAGCCCTCCATTGCCACCCCGGATGACATAACAGAGAAAGTCTATCTGGAGCAGTACCTCGACGCCCTCCCTTATAACACCCGAGCCTGGGTCAAGCAACACCCTAACCTCTCCGTGACATTGGCAGTCGATTTGGCGTGTGCATACCACCGCTCTCCAGAGTTCAAGACTCCGTCCCATCGACCCTCCGTCCCATCCCCGAAACCCCTAGCCAGGAACCCACAAACCCAGACAGAACCCAAGGGGCCCTTCCCGCCACGTGCCCCCTTAAGAGCACCATTCACAACCCCGATACAGGGACCTCAGTGCTTTCACTGTGCTGAATGGGGACACATAGCCCGACACTGCCCGACACGCAACCCAGGCCCAGAACCCATGGAGGTGGGACTTACACGTGGGCGGGTATTGGTCACAGGAGACAAACCCCTCAGATATAAAATAAAGGCGTTTGTAAACGGGAAGGCAATAACCGACCTCCTAGACACGGGCTGCCACTACACCGTCATCTCCAAGGAGCTAATCCCTGAGTCCCTGCTAGTCACGGGGGAGTACGTACAGGTCACATGTGTACACGGGGAAAAGAAGCTGTATCCCTTGGCCAAAGTTATATTGGAGATCAATGGGGAGCCCCAGTTGAGGAAGGTAGGAGTTGTTCCCACGTTACCGGAACTAGCGCTCTTAGGTACCGATTTACCACGGTTCCATGAGTACCTCCAGTCTTTAAATACCCCTGCCTCTCTGACTGGATGGCTAGGAAGCGCACCCTTTTCAAACATCGAGATAAGGGCTCCCGCCACTAAAAGAACACAAACCAGGAGAGAGAGGAGGGAGGAAAGAGCGCTATACTGTCAGTCTAAAGAGCCGCTACCCGTGCCTGTCCTTTTCTCCCCAGAGACCCTACAAGAGCCACCTCAGAACTTTCACCAGGCCCAGAGGGACGACTCCTCCCTGCAACATGCCTGGAGCCAAGCACAAGATGAACAGCCAGGAAAGGTAGGTCCTTACTTTACTGTCAACAAGGGCCTTCTATACAGACACACACTTGAGAATAACTGCAACAAGGCACAGCTACTTGTCCCGAAGGCGTTTCGCGAACAAGTGCTGTCTCTAGCCCACAGTCAAACCGGGGGAGGCCACTATGGGAAGGAAAACACTCTCAAATATCTATTGGAGAAGTTTTCTGGCCGGGCGTGTATCAGGAAGTGGCCAGGTACTGCGCTTCATGTGTGCGATGCCAGCTGGTTAATAAACCCGTGTTGCCCCGAGCCCCACTCCAACCACTCCCAGTCATCGATATCCCGTTTAGAAGAGTAGGGATGGACCTGGTAGGCCCCCTGATTCCCTCCGCCAGGGGCCACAGGTTCATACTGGTCTTTGTGGATTACGCCACCCGGTATCCGGAAGCAGTCCCATTGACGACCACCACCACGAAGGCAGTAGCTCAAGCCATGATCACTCTGTTCTCCCGTGTCGGTTTTCCCGGACAATCCAACATGGCCGCCGGGAATGACCCAACAGGAAGCGACAGCGACGGACTAGTCTCCTCGGCTCAGAATACCGAGACCACGCCCCTCGATCCGAGAAAAGCCTCAGAGAAGACGGACAAGAGAGAGGGCGAATGGAGTTCAGAGGAGAGGAGGAAGGCAGAGAAGAGTGACGCGAGCGAAGAAGACGGAGGAATAGCCGAGGACATCGAGAGCAGCGACCACGGGGCGGACCGGCCCCAGGACCCGGGATTCGAAACCCCAGTGACCGCATGCGAGACCGACCCTTCGAGGAAACAAACGGAGGCCGGATCTCACCAAGCCACGGCCCCGGAGGGTCGTGGATACAGGCAAGTGGCTGGGGCACCTCCATTTACTTTAAAGGGGTGGTGGGCAGGGTTGAGGACCACACCAAGTACGGCACCCTGACATCCCCTCACCTAGGCACTTCACGAGTAGGGACACTGGTGGAGGTGCACTACCCTTCCCCCTCTTGAAAGATAGCAACAGGACGGTGTTCCTAAAGATTTCCTTTTCTCTTTCTTTATTTTGGTGGCATACCTGTATCCCTCGACTGTCACCATCTGGACAAGACAGCCTGAGACCTTCAAGGACTGAAGGAGGAAGAGGAGCCCCCCCCTTTTTTTGGCTGCAACCGAGACAATATCGGAAGAACAGTGGAAAGCCCGTGTTATTGAACATTTCTGTTACCCAAACCCAAACCCTGAATACCCAAATAAATACCTTGTACCCATATCGACGTCCCGACTTGATATCTACCGCTAAGAAACGGGGCGTGGGCAGGAGACCCTGTAGGGATAAACCATCACATTCCACATACCAGTCGCACAGGATGTACCTGCAGTTCTTGGTAAGTTCTACCTACTGCCAGTTTGCAGACCTCTCATTTGGATTGACAGCAGTGCCCTGAGTCTTCAAAAAGGTGATGATGGTGGTTGCAGCACATCTATGCAGTTTGGGAATCTTAGTGTTCCCATACCTTGATGATTGACATCCTACGGGCCACAGCATCTATGTTGTTCAACTGTGGCTTTTCCTCCAACTTGCCTAAGTCTCACCTAGAGCCGTCTTGGTCCCTCCTGTTCATAGGGGCAGTACTTGACACAACATCTGTGAGAGCTCCCCCTCCTCCTCAGAGGAGTCCGATGTTTTTTGGGGGGTTTCAGTCATTCTACTGGCATATGAGGGCTCTCCAATAGTGCCAGTGGCTGCAGCATGGAGAAGATCTGTACATCGCCATCATGATCTCTCTGGACATAGTAGGACAAGAGTTGCTGGTCAGTAGAGTACCACTTTACACAAGGGAGGTCCTCTGCCATCCTCTGGCCGTTTCCACAGTAGTGACAGATGTGTCCATCGTGGAGGAACTGTGATCAGGGGCTTGTGTTCTCTAGAGGAGTAGGTCCTGTTCACCAATCTGCTTGAACTGTGGGCAGTTTGCCTGGCCCTGAAGGCCTTCCTGGGGACCCCTTTTGCTGCTGGTCTGTCCTTACAGAGCATACACACATGATGTGGTATATCACCAAGCAGGGGGAGTAGGGTCTCATCTTCTCTGCCAGGAAGCTCTGAGACTCTTGGCCGGCGCGCATCCGCATGAGATCTGGCTGGTTGCCACCCATCTGGTAGGCTGCCTGCAAACCAGAGCTGACATACTGAGTTGGTTTCATCTTGCCAACCACAAGAGGTGCCTTTACTCAGATGGTTCAGCATATCTTTACCCTGTGGGGTGCCCCTCTGGTAGACCTTTGCTCCACTTGCTATAATGCAGCTTGCCCACTGTGCTGTGCGTTTCTGTTGAGGTGACATTTTCCACTTCACAACATATATCCCACACTCCAAAACCCTTGATTCCTCAGGTTATGTGTCATTCTGACCGTCCCGGACTGGCCACCGAGGGTGTGGTATGCAGACCTCGTGCGATTCTTTTTTGTCCTCTGCCCCACCTACCTCTCAGAGCAGACCTCCTTTCCTAGTCAGAGGGGCAGATTCTGTACTCAACCTCCAGAGCCTTCACCTTTGTGCTCGGAGATTGAGCGGAGACACCGGAGCTCCTTCCACTTTCCACCAGAGGTGATCGACGTTATATTGTCAGCTCATTGCCCCTCCACAAAATGTGTCTTCAGGAAGGGCTTTGTAATGTGATGTGCAGAACAGAATGTGAACTCACCAAAGGTGCATCTATCTAATGTTCTGTGCTTTGCCCTCTCACTAGCTCAGCAGGGTTTTGCGGTGGGTCCTGTCAAGGGCTACATTGCTTCACTTTTGGCATTTATCTGCCCCAAGGTTGGCACCAAAGAGCCCCATCGACACCATAGATTCAGAATTAGTCTGACATTAGTGCCCAAGACTGCATTTCAGATACTTCATAGAGTCCTGTGCAATTAGATGTCCAGTATATTCCATGCTATGAGGATGAAAAACTTAGAGGAAGAGTAGGACTTCTATTACACGGGCAAAGTTTCTGAGGATGTGCTTCTACCACTACGTCATCATCATAAACCCTTATAAAGACTATGATAGCCACTACACTAGCAGACATCGATGCCAAGACTCATGAAGATGTCTCTGAATTTCATGGATGCTTTACATCAGATAATGGAGACATGTCTAAAGCTATTCTCTCAACCGCAGCATTATATGCCACCTTCAGCTCAGCTTCTACCACCACAACTCCATCAGACTGCCCTCCACTCTGGTGCATCCTCCTCAGCCCTCACCTGTATCTGTACCTCGTACCCCCAATGATATGGAGAAAGACAAAGATGAAGAGGAGGAGCCAGATGAAGAAGAAGCCTCACGTCATTGCAGTATCATCCGAAAGATGATCTAAAAACGTTCTGTCCCGTTAACCTCTGCCCCTTCAAATAGCGATGGCAAGCATGTTGATAACTTGTGCATAAGAGTGAGTTGAATGGCGGCAACCTCCACCAAGGTGCTCATGCTTTTGTTAGCCTTGGACGCCATGACCACAGAATGGAGAAAGATTACATCCGACCATTATAACATACCCTGTGTTATCCAGCAGCAGGAAATTAAGCTGCACTTTCCGAACTACAACAGGATATTGTGCTGTATGTTCTCAAGGAAGCAAAAGAACAGATTCTCAAAAGCATAGAGGAATCAAGGTTTTGGATTCTTCTTAATGAAGAATAAAACAGGTGGTTGAAAACCGACAGTAGATCTTAGGGAACTCAGCATGTTTCTGATGGAGTCTGTTCCAGTGGTGACTGTAGGAAATTCTCTTTTTCTGCGTGGTCATTCCAGATATTTCTCCTCTTGCTGGACCCCATATTTTTGCTGGTTTTAGAACTATGTGGATTTTGCCCCTGCTAACGAGTAGTCAAGTGCTTGTGCTCCCCCTTTAAACATGGTTAAATTGACATATACCCAATTTGTACATTTAACTTACCTATAAGTCTGTAGTATATGGTACAAGATGTTCCCAGGGCCTGGATGTTAAATGCTACTAGTGGGCTGCAGCACCTATTGTGCCATTTACTACAGTGGCAGTGCAAACATAGATTGTAGCAGTGTAAGAACAGCAATTCGACCTGTCAAACAAAACCCTTTTGACAGGTCAAAACCTCCCTTTTAAATATTAATAAGTCATCCATATGTAAGCCTTTTGGGCCACAAAGCAGGGTGCATGGTATTTAAAAGTAAAACATGTAGAAATATAATGTTAACATATCTTCAGAATGACTAGCACTCAAAAGCTATTTTACACTGTGGCTTGCCTAGCTGTCCTATTTAGGTTACTAGAGTACAGATTAAAATCCTAATACTGTATCTCAGGAATGGGACTAGTTAGAAAAATAGCCATCCTTTGTAATCCAATTGAATGGTGGTGGCAGATTTTTAGTAACTATTAAGGGAAAGTACCGTTTACCTCTTCCTTACCGGAAGTTCCTGGTGGCTAATTTGCATTTGCTCTCCAACTTTTTCCAGCCAATGAATAGCATTAGAATAGATGTGAATGAGGTGTGAAATTCCTCACAGGAGCTATAAAATATTTCACTGTGATTGACAGGTCGACCTGAATAGGCAGAGATAACTCCTCTGAACCTCACAGAATATGCAGGATAGGGGCTGTAGGCATCCTTTTTAGCTTTTTACCTTTAAAGTTTCAAATCATGCTGAAGCGTCTTTTGTCCTACCACACTTCTGACTCGTGGTTTTGAATATAACAACTGGGACACACTTGAAAGGAAGGAAACATAATGCCAAGATGATTCTTGTGTTTCCGTGGTCTGGTTACTGGAAAACCCTGCTTTTGTCCTACCAGATATTGGTCTTTGGATTTGGTGTGGGTACAGTGTCTACTTTAAACTGGATTTTAGTGTTAGCTGTGGAAGGATACTTGAATTACCATAGTACAACACACACGCTCTCTCTCTCTCTCCCTCTCTCTCCCTCCCTCTCTCTCTCCCTCTCCACCCCCAACCCCCTCAGAGCTCAAGTTGAGGGTAATTAAAGATTTTCGCTTCCTAAAAATTCCACAAAGAGGGCAGGGTTGGCCCCGGGACCTTTTACCCCATTGCTTAGTGCTTGCCCAGTATACATTCCCACCCACTAGCAGGGATAAATAAAATACCTCCTGGCACCCACTTCAGAACACTACTGGACCTGAGTAAGAACAGAAGAGGACTGGACCTGCTGTCTGCAACTTCAGAGGGACAATGAAGGACTGGACCTACTCCCTCTTTTACCCAGAACAAAGAAGTGGACTCCAAAGGTCATAAGGATGATCTTCCATTCAAGATACAGGGATACAACATGCTACAAGAGGCCTTTTCTGCAACTGCCTAGCTGACAAGTGACAATTGTACCTGGACTGGACTCTTCTGTTGGCTTCTGCCTGACTGGTAAACTCTTTAACCAGGACTAACCTGGTTGGTGTATCTGCCCCACGCTCTTTCACTGTCAGCTTCCAGTTGCGCCTAGGTCTCAGTGTGCTGCAGCCATTGACTGTCATTGACTTTAGTGCTTCTTTGTACTATTCCTACTTAAAACTTTTAAAAGACATCTCCGTTGTAGCCCTTATTGGTATTGGATTTGTTTCATTTTGGTGTCAATTTGTTTGTAAATTATACTTTATTTTTCTAATTAGGTTTGAGATTTCTATTGTTTTGCATTTTGACTTTATGAATGGATGAATGAATGAAAATCTTATAAAGCGCACGAATACCCGGAGGCGTCTTGGTGCTGAGAACTTTATTACTGTTTGGTACTGAATACACATTACTCAATACACATTTTACACATTGAACTAAGTTAAGCCTGTCTGTTTTGTGCCATAGTTGCCACAGGGCTGAGCTCTAGTTAATTTAGTAACTTTAAATGGTCACCCAGACAAGGGTGTTATTATTCGTTGAGATAGGTAGTCACCCATCCCAATTAATAATCCAATTTTTTAGAGTTACCCTCAAAGTAGTGCTCCTATTGCTGCTGGGAGGAGAAAACCTCACCACCTTGGACCTTCACAATAATTATTTTTGTATTCCCATACACCCAAATCACAGGCGGTTTCTGAGATTTTCAGTGGTGGGACAGCACAATCAATTCAAGACACTTACTGGAACAAGCCTGATATATTCCCGTCAACACCAGGCACAGAAATAATGGACCCAGAATACCCAATGTGTTGAAGTGAAATATCTAGAGGTGTCTTTACATACAGACGTCCCATAAATAGTCTGAATTAATTATGAACTTGTTGGGGAACATCTCAAGTGCTATATAAACACTTAGAATAAACCTCCGCTATCCATAGCAGAGAGGATATCATTAAAATATGGTTCTCCCTAAACCTCTAGATTTATTTGTGAATATTCCGATCTCCCTCCCTTATTAAAAAATGTCGTAAACTCGCTCCAGTCATTGCTAACAAACGTAGTTTGGGGGCAATAAACAAGTGTGGGTTAGGTGGGACACACGCGCCAAACCATATGATGAGTGAGGTCTAGATGTACCAGACCTATTATAGTACTGTTTAGCAGCTCAGGGTCATTACCTGCACCACTGGTTCCACCCAAAACCTGAAGCACCATAGCAGCTGCTAGAAAGCAGGCCCAATTGACAAAGGCACATTACAAACGCAATTGCTGATGAAAGAAGTAGCCACAGTGACTCCCACATGCTCGGCTTGGAAGAGGTTATGCTGTAATGTTGGCCTAGACACTGATAATCCGGATACAGAATTCAATGTAGACGCAGTTAGTTGATGTTGGTAATTCTTAGATACTAAACATAAAGAATAGCGTCTGTTTAGCTACACACAGATGATAGAAGTTGCACTGATGTTAGATCAATAAGGCAAAACTGTTTTCTTTCTTTGTTCTTTTTTTCTTCTGAAAAATGTAAATACAATTTAAAAAAATCAATTCTAGGTACTACTCTTCAGTCTAATATTTCCCCTGCATTGTAATATAATGTATAGCTTCCGCATTTCCATGATTTCCACTCATCCTCAGGATACTGATTTAAGGCCTCATTCTGATAGCCCCTGCATGGCCTCGCCAGTCCTGGTACACAAAACTACTTAGACGGTTCAGACGTCCTCCGATAGTGCTGAAGATACATCCAAATCCCCTTTCCAATTCAATGGTCAGGTGCTGCATCACAACATCAAATCACTAAGACTCCTGGCCTGGTTCCTGACCAGCTAGACTTTGGTCATTTAGGCATCCCACAAAACTGCAGGGCCATTCTGGATCAAGCGTATGCACTTTCCATCAACAAGATTTTATAGTAAGGTGAAAGCATTTTTGTGAATGGTGCACTAGGAAGTACCTGAATTCTGTTTTGATTAGCCATATCAAATAATGCTATATCTTCTGAGTTTGACCAAACTGCCTTGAAATGCACTTTCATTAGGGAACATCTGGCTACAATATCCGAGTTCAGAAGCACCTTGGATTTTCCATATTTGTTTACAAAAAGATTGTTGAACAGTTCATGAAAGGACCAAGCCTTTCCACGAGTTCAACCTCTCCAAGGACCATGGGAGCTAAAACTGTGTTCCACTAATTGATGTTACCCACTTTTGAGCTTATACACAGATCAGAACTGGAAAATTGCTCTTTTTGGCCCTCCCATCAGCCTGGAGAGTGGGGGAACTGCAGGTTTTCTTGATCAAAGAACTGTAATTCAACTTAGGCAAGAAAAAAGTCACAATGCATTCCCAAATGAATGCCTAAGTAGAATCAAACTTCCAATGGAACCAGTCCATTGTGCTTTGATCTTTCTTTATAAATTCTTCAACATCACAGTAAAAGTACTGGATGTTCGCAGATATTTGATTTGTTTTAGGAGAACATCAAGATTTGAACTTCAAACCAACTATGTGTTTCCTTTGAAGGCCCAGGCTTGAGTCGTCCCCTATCAGAATAGGGCATTGTACATTGGCTGTCAGTCTGCAGAATTTTTTGCTACAACAAAGGAAAGAGTCCTCTAGTGGAAAGGTGACTGTGCACTCCACTGGAAGTATGGCGGTGGTACTGGACGTGTGAGTCTGTCTCCCAGACCCCTACCGCACAGCTACATGGAAGAAAATATATGCTTTCTCCAAGCCTGGATTTGAATACCACTGTAGACTCGTCAGTTGGTCAAACAATCCTGCGTAATCTTTCATTAAAGGTGAGCGTGCTTACTGCTTATTTTAAGATTTGTTTGACTGCTCGCTATTTTAATTCAGGCATGCACATTTATAAAAGATCCGATGTTGAAGAAGAACTCCAGTTCTCCATTGTAACACATGCAAACCATCCTCCTCCGCAGTCAGAGGCTCGCTATTTGCATAATTATATCGTTCACACTAGTGCTATGAAATTGGAGATATGGTGGCTTCCAGGGAGTATCGAGTGCTGAGCACATTCACCTCTTTGGACGAATTTCGAGCCATTTCAAATGTGCTTCTAAGCAAACACTGTTGTTTTGGAATGTGGTCATTTTGACACTGTTTATTGCTATTTTAAACCACTGGGGATATACAGCCTGATGACAGGAAAAAATTTAAGAATATGACTCTGTGAAAGATACCAGTACAGGATAACTGGAGTTACAGATAAGTAACTGTCATCCAGCACAGCACAGCCCCCCAGGGCATACAAGGTTGGCCACCTGCACAAATTAGTTTCAAGCAGGCCTTTTTCAATCAGCAAAATAACATACTTGGCAGTATTAGTAGGATGTTCATGAATAAATATAAGAATCTGGGAAATACCAGTTTTAATAACAATATTCTGCCAATTATAGATAGCGGAAACTTACTCCAGGTCCTAGCAGAGTTCTCAAAGTCTTTCACTGCAGTCTCATAATTATACTTTAGCATAATGTAAATTTCTCGAATGACAAATGTCTTTAAATATCAGATACTGTCTTCTTTTTATTGAAACCTTAACTCCTGCCAAGTCTTTTTCGTGCTTATAGTCCAAGGCAGTATTTACTCAAGTACTCTCCAAACCTAATCACCTCAGGTTGACTGCAGGATCCCTAACAAACAGCAGTATTTTGCCTCACATAATAAGAGCAGAAATAAGTTGCCCTGAAATATATCCCCCATATATAAGTGTTTTCCTTGCAACATGCCAATGGCTCTGCAGCTAGAGCACACTAAAGAAGGGATAGAGACAGATCTGTATGGTGCCCTTAGCCAACTGGATTCTTTTTACAGTAGCTGCACAACAGCAAGAAACACCTCGAACTGTCTAAGAACCTCCATGGGAAATGGCCACAGGGTGTTGGACATGCATGATGCTGAGAAGGTCTTTTACTACCGCTGCATCTGGATTCACTCTGTGTAGGCTTGTGAGGGATCATTTCATGTTATTGGATGTACATCCACCATGTGTGTAGCCGGCCTGCTCAGGGGAGCACAATGAGCAGAATCAGTGGTAGAAGCTTTGCCAATATCTTTGCTAAGATTTCACAATCAATCAATCAACCAGGGGTTTGTTAAGCGCAGCTACTCACCCGGAAGGGTCTCAAGGCACTGGGCGGAGGAGGGGAGGCGCGCAGCTCCTAGACATTCACGGAGTATCGTTGGAGGCCAAGTGGGTCAGAGGTCTTCCCTGGCCTTTCAGGGTACGTGCGGTGATGGATGCTCATGGTGATTCGTCGAAGAGCCCGGTCTTGAGGTCCTTCAGGAACTTGGGGAGAGTTGGTGTCTGGCGGAGGTGGAGAGGGAGGGTGTTCCAGGCCTTTGCCGCAAGGAAGGAGAAGGAACGGCCTCCTGTTCTGGTCTTCTTGATGCGTGGTACCGTGGCGAGGGAAAGCTGGGCTGAGCGGAGGGATCTTTGGGGTGCGTGGAACGAGAGGCAGTGGTTCATGTAGGCGGGGCCGGTGTTGTGGAGGGCTTTGTGGGTGTGGGTGAGAAGCTTGAGGGTGATTCTCTTCTCGATGGGGAGCCAGTGTAGTGCCCGCAGGTGTTGGGTGGTGTGGCAATGGCGCGGTAGGACTAATCTGGCGGTGGCGATCTGGATGTTCTGGAGTTTGCGGGTGAGGTTCTTGTTGATCCCGGAGTTGCTGTAGTCCAGTCTGCTGCTGATGAGGGGGTGGGTGATGGTTTTCCTGTGTTCGAGGGGGATCCAGTTGAAAGTTTTACGTAGGAGACGGAGGGTGTGAAAACAGGAAGAGGTGACGGCGTTGATCTGGCGGTCCATTTTGAGTTCGGAGTCCAAGATGATTCTGAGGTTGCGTGCGTGGTCCGCGGGTGGGGGTGGATTTCCGAGGGCTGGGGGCCACCAGGTGTCGTTCCAGGCATCGGGATGTGGGCCTATGATAAGTACTTCGGTTTTGTCTGTGTTCAGTTGTAGGCAGCTGTCCTTCATCCACCTGGGGACTGCTTCCATTCCTTCTTGAAAGTTGTGTTTCGAGATGTTGGGTTAGTTGAATAGTGAGAAGATGAGTTGCGTGTCGTCTGCGTACGATACGATGTTGAGTCCGTGTGATCGGACGATGGAAGCAAGAGGGGCCATGTAGACGCTGAGCAGAGTAGGGCTGATGGGGGATCCTTGGGGGACTCCGCAGGTGATTGGCGTGGACTCCGAGATGAAGGGAGGTAGTCTGACCCGCTGCGTTCTTCCGGAGAGGGATGAGCGAACCCAGTTGAGGGCTTTGTTCCGGATTCCTGCATTGTGGATTCTGCGGGCTAGGGTGCAGTGTGAGACTGTGTCGAAAGCAGCGGAGAGGTCCAGGAGGATGAGGGCCACAGTCTCTCCTTTATCGAGGAGGGAGCGGATGTCGTCTGTCGCGGCGATGAGGGTGGTCTCTGTGCTGTGGTTATTCCTGAAACCTGATTGGGAGGAGTCGAGGATGTTGTTCTCGTCGATGAAGTAGGCGAGTTGGCTGTTGACAGCTTTTTCAATGACTTTCGCCAGATAGGGAAGTAGGGAGATCGGTCTGTAGTTCTTGAGGTCGGTGGGGTCTGTCGATGGTTTCTTTAGGAGAGGGTTGATCTCTGCATGTTTCCAGTCATCGGGGAAGGAGGCGGTCTCGAAGGATCGGTTGATGATTCTTTGTAGCTCAGGGGCGATGATGTCAGCAGCTCTGTGGTAGATGTGGTGGGGGCAGGGGCCCAAGGGGGCCCCGGAGTGGGTGGTCCTCATGGTCTTTAGGGTGTCTTTGATGCTGAGGGCGGTCCAGCTGTCCAGCGTCGGCTGTGTGGTGCAGGAAGCGGTGGGTGTGGGTTCCTCGTGGAGGTTGTTGTTGTCGAAGTTGTCATAGATGGTCTTGATTTTGTGATGGAAGAAGGCGCTGAGTTTGTCGCAGAGGTCTTGGGAGGGTGGGATGTCGGTGGACTTGCTGTTGGGTTGGGCGAACTCTTTGATGATGCCGAAGAGTTCCTTGCTGTTGTGTGCGCGGGCGGAGATTCTGTCCTGGAGTGCTTTCTTCCTTGAGTGTCTGATGAGTTTGTGGTGGGCAGTGGTAACTGTTTTGTAGTTGTTGAGGTTCGCTGGGGTTTTGGAGTTCCTCCATAGTTTTTCAAGACGTCTGCAGGTTCGTCTGGATTCCCGGAGTTCGGTGGAGAACCAGCTGGCCTTCTTGGCGTAAGGGTTGAAGGATTTCTTGAGGGGGCCGACAATGTTGGCACAGTCAGTGATCCATTTGTGTAGGATGCGGGTGGCGGGGTCATTGTCTGAGGCGGTGGGTGCGGAGCCGCTGAGGGTGGTGGTGAGCTGCTCGTCGGAGATCTTGTTCCAATTCCTTGCGTTGGAGCTGGGGTGGGCGTCTGCGGGGTATGTTCGTTTGTAGGTGAAGTGGACGCAGCGGTGGTCCGTCCATGGGAGTTCGGAGGTGTGGCTGAAGGAGATGGAGTTTCCTGCTGTGTAGATAGGGTCGAGGGTGTGTCCTGCTGAGTGCTTTGGTCCTGGTACGACCTGATTGAGTCCAATGACCTGGAGGTTTTCCAGGAGGGAGATGGAGTTGGGGTCTCCCAGCAAAATGTAGAAGGTGGAGGTGATGGCATGCGGGGTGATTATGTCGGTGATGGAGTCGGAGAAGGGTGCGTGGGGTCCGGGAGGTCAGTAGATGAGGGTGCCTCGTAGGGTGGTGGTCGGGTTGACCTGTATCTTGAAGTGGAGGTGTTCCATAAGGTCCGTAGGCCCGTCAGTGTAGGTGCTCAGGCGGAGGTTGGCCTTGTGGGCGATGGCGATGCCGCCTCCAGGGCAGTTTGGGCGGTCCTTCCGGGTGATTTTGTATCCTTCGGGGATGGCGATAGCAATGTCAGGGCCCGAGGTGGTGCTTGTCCATGTTTCGGTGAGAAAAGCGACGTCGGGAGAGCTGCTGTCGACGAGGTCCCAGATTTCTGTGGAGGGAGCGGACGTTGAGGAGGATGCATTGCAGAGTTTGGGCTGCGGTGAGGATGTTGCTGGTCGGTGGAGGTGGGTCCTGGGTTTTGGCGATGTTATGTATTAATGGGTGACAGCTGCCTTTACGATCCACAGACATCGGCTGTCCTTCCTGGTTAAAGTATTCTATAGAATTATTGATGCATAACTGTGAATAATGGAGGTGTGTTTCACTGAGGGATGCTGAGTGGCATCGAATCGATAATGAGAGCAAAGCTAGAACTGTCTGTGATATTCGCTTTCTCTATGGACTCCCCTCATATTATCTGGCCCTGCTTCCAACCTGTACACGTGGCAGAGGATTAATGAGGAAGCCTTACATAACGTAAAAAAATTTAAAAAAATAATCTGGCCTCCTACCACCACCACCTTCTAAAAAAAATTAAAACCTGTTAGACCTGGCATCTTTTTGCATGGTTTTCCATGTCTCTTTGCTTCTGACCTGTTTCTGACCATGTACTGAACTTCGTTGCTGGTTTTAGGACTCTGGGCGCTTAACTACTGCCGAACATTGCTAAAGCACATGTGCTCTGTGTCTAAAATGTGATGGTATTTGATTTCTCCATGATTGGCATATTTGATTTACTAGTAAGACCCTCGTACAGTGCACTGTGTGTGCCCAGGGCCTGTACATCTAACAGTACTAGTGGGCCTGCAGCACCGATTGTGCCACTCACATGAGTAGCCCTTCAAACCTGTCTCAGGCCTGCCACTGCAGAGTCTGTGTGTGCAGTTTTAAACTGCCATTTTGACCTAACAGGTTGACTTACTTGCCAGGCCCAAACCTTCCCTTTTATTACATATGTCACCCTAAGGTAGCCCCATGGACAGGGTGCAGTGTATTTAAAAGGTAGGACATGCACTTTAGTGTTTTACATGTCCTGGTAGTGAAATAGTGCTAAATTCATTTTTCACTATAGCAAGGCCTATCTCTCCCATAGGGTTGTATTAGAGCTGCCTTGTAACACTTTTAGAAAGTTGGCATTTTCTTACTTAATCATTCTGTGCCTCTGTGGTCCCTAGAATACACGTCTGGGTTGAATGACAGTTGGGCTTTGTGAATTCACTCTAGACAGTCACACACAAAGGGAGATGAGCTGTGCCCTGCATATCCTGATGGCCCATCACCAGGCTGATGAGCTACAGTGGTAGGAGGAGTTGACACTGACACCTGAATAGGGCTGTGCCGGTCCCCACACAAAGCAGTCTCCACCCCCCTGTAGTGTGTCTGGATCCAGGGCAAGGAAGGGCAGGGTCCTGTGCACTTCAAATACCTTTCTTTGAAGTCTCCCTACTACAAAGGCCAAATTGTGTATAAGTACTGGACCGAGGACACCATATACTCGGAACACTTCTGGGCTGAGGACATTCTGCCAGGAAGAAGCTGTTGTGCTTTTCAGGAGGGACTGCCACTTTGCTGTTTGCTTTGCTGTGCTGGCCTTTCTGCTTGCTACTTCTGTCCTAGGAGTGAGAGGACTGGACTTTACTCTCTGAATCCTGTCCTGCTTTCTAAAGTTCTCCAAGGGCTTGACTGAGCTTGCCTCCTGTTGCTGAAGTCTCAGGGGCATCAAAGACTTCACCTGCATCTTGCTACCAGCACCTTACCTCCTCAGCTGTGAGTCCTGTCGTGCCAATGGTGCCAAATCCAGTCTTGGGCCCTTGGAGGTGAATTTGGTGCTGCAACCAAGAAACTGATGCGTCAACTCCAAGTGTCAGTTTGGAACTGGCGTATTTCTGCAAAACTCCATTCATCGCCGCTGCCTGCATCATTGAAGCCGTGGACACCACTAGCCGAGTGTGCGATGCACCGACCTCGATTTTCAACGCACCTATGACTTTGTGCCACAGCGACTTCAAAGAGCCACGCCTGCGGGAGTCATGAGCACTGCTTCAGCTATGGCGGTGATGCACCTCTCCGACTCCGACACAGCACCTGCATCAATGCTGTGGAATCGACACAGCGCACTTTCGACATCAGAGCCTCATCAACACCACGTCACCTTTAAGAGCCGAGGCCCGCACAAGCAACGGATGCTTCACTTCCTCTGTGGAATGCATCGTTCCGGAGCGGGGAAAGCTCAACGACCCACACCGCCTTAAGGAACCGACGCATCACTGATGCCTCACCTCATCTGCGCCACACATGGTCTTTGATTTCCTATGCATCCTGTTATGTTTCATATAGGTACCCTAATATAGGCCCGGGTAATACCATACACCTTCACCTACATTATCTCCCTTACACTACACAGTAACGAGCCTTTAGGATTGAACCTTTACCTCGTTCTAGTCCTGGGCGCAGAAGGAGGGTTTTCCCTGAACAATAGCGTCCATCAGTGGACTCATACAGTATGAATGAATATTCATGAGGGTTCTTGGAAACCAGGCAGGGGCTACACCACCTGCATAATATCTACATACAAGGTTCATCCCATACGTCATCCTCAAATCCAACAATGGCTAATACAAGAAACAAGGGACAAAGAAACCCTAGACCCTTTTTGTATAAATACAGCACATCTTGCTAGGGTTAGGGAGAGGAGACCGAGACTTCCAGGCCGACACACTGACCAGAGGCGCTGAGGCTCCTGCATGCAGACGCTCCAGCTGACAGTGGTCTAACACATCCCTCGCGGGGTGTCCAACTCGAGACCAGGACAGGGTCCCACACTCTCTCACTTCAAGTAGACTAAATCCTAGAGGGATTCTTGGCTTCACACCTACTCACATGCTAGGTACACTTGGGTACATCTAGATAGGCATGTAGGAGTACGCGCATTTTTATCAAGCATTTTATATTCATGTATGTATTCATGATTATTGCAAGATGGTAGTACTAAAATTCACAAAAAGAGAGAACTCTACCTATTCCAATTTAAAGTATGCTGTACGTCATATATTGTGTTGACCGCTCTGGCTAGACCATTGTCATAAACACTAAAGACATTCAAGATATTGTATTCATTAATTTATTTATTTTTATTTTTTTTGTTTTTTCAATACAAAATTTTTAATGAATTCATACAAAAATAACCTAACTACAACATTTCTTTAGAAAATACAGGTCCCACTGCACAACTTTCACTCAAAAAGCAGACAGTCACATTCAAAGACATACTCACGCGAAACCACAAATGCATACATCCCATATATACAGAAAAGCTTAATATGCATCAAGCCCCCTCAACATATTATATAAATACTCAAAAAACTGTTTTTTTCTACTAAGCAGTACAATAAATCATAAATTGGATTTAAACAATTAATGTAATATCATTTTAACAGAACTTGAAAAATGAATGTGGTCAACTACAAATGTTTTCACATTAAAGGAAGACCTATCAGTATAATTCTTCGGTTTTCAAAATACAAAATAAATCCAGTGTACTCATGGAGGGAACTAATTCAAAGCGCTGACGCGCGTTTCGGTGAAACACCCTTGAGTTGGGGTATCACCTTCTTCAGGGCGCACATAGTGTATATAACAGAAGCAATGGGACCTGTCAAAAGTAAAACATGAATTATAACATATTCTTTTTTATGTAGATACATAGCTACTGGAAGAGAGTTATTCTAATAAAGTAAATGCATTAAAGGGCAATGGTGAAACTCGCAGAGGGTCACAATCTAAAAAGAATATTCGCTCGAAAAAACCTGAAAAGGCTTGAAGAAAAGAAAAGAGACGTGCACATCATGATAAAAACAAAATGAAAAACAGGATCAAGACAAAAATTACAGTACATCTAAATTCATTTGAATAACCTAAACTGAATAGTTCTAGACAGTAGTTAAAGTTGTTATCCAGATATCCTACCATTGAAGGAAACTGCCAAGGTTGGTTAAATAGACAGTTAGACCTTCAGCGTATCAAAGTTCTATAGGAACTGAATGTGTATAACAACCAATCAATCCATAAAGAAACTGAAAGCTTAGTGATGAAGATCAAGATCGCATAAATGCCTCATTTTGAAGTTTCATGAAATAATAACCATCGGTACATACCTATCCTGCTAAGGCACACAAAGCTAGATCAAAATACTAATCTTCTAAAGGCAAGGATGCAGGGCCGCTACTTTTTTTCAAACGAGTCTGACCTGTGGGTAGAAACAGGATTGTAATATCGAGAGCTGGGCCAGTTGTAATGGATTACTGGAAAGACCAGAATACTGTCTCCCTGTTGGAATTACCACCTTACCCGTAAAAATGCGGACTGAGGTTCAACAGGTTAACACGCAAGCTAGTTAGAACGGCTAGTTGAAATCGATATATGGGTCGTGAACACTTGGGTTGCCGTGTGTAAAGGCTTGTCTTCAGCAGAATTAGATATCAAAGCGTGTCTCGCCAAAAATCTGAAATAACAAAAACAGCGTCGTAACAAAGTATCCTGATCGGAGATAAAACAAACTTTCATTTCAATCAAGCGCGTGTTTAAACTCACTGAAATAAAGATACAAATGCAGTGCCATAATAATATGTCTTAATCAGAGCCAAAGATTTTACCGAACGCGAGTGTTAACTAACTGCCTAAAATAAACGAAGCGATCGCTCACTTTCTTTCCATCACACGTAGGTCATGAATAACTTGCCGTCATCGATCGAAGGAGATTCTCAGAGCTAATGCATCAAAAGGCAAAGAAAATTAAAGAAAAAGAGAGATTTAACTATAATTTGACGCCCCATAAAGCAACGATCATAAAGTCGTTACGCGGGATAAATATAGAGATTAATACCTCGTGAATGTAACTTCATGGTAGAGAGACCCGCTCCATATTGTTTGTTTTTATAATGGGGCCTGGCACGATTTCCTGACCTATATGGGCAATTTAAAAAGAAAGAAACATAATAATTAAGGGATCTTTTCATAAGCAAAGTCTGTTCGTTAAACTACTGAGTTTAACAGACATCATGGCAGGAGAGATAGATTACCTGAATAATGCACTGCTAACGGCTGGAAGGCGATAAAGCGTCCCGCGGACGGAAAAGCGGCTCGGATAAAGGTCGAGTTGATTGAGGCATTTAAATAGTCCAATGAGTTCACACGTCGAAGTCCGCATAACAGCTGCGTACGTAAATGTCTCCGATCGGCGCTGCGTAATGGTTCCCTGAAGGTTCTTAAAGGGAAAACAGCTCCCTGTGGAGAATGGGGCATACGAATAGCGGAAAAAACAGCACGTGTACCACATCCTCTTATCCATAATGGGTTCTGGAGGATAAATCAAGGTAACAACGATCAAACTCTGAAAATAGCAAATGGCTCAATATCTTAGAGCTGCCAACACACTAGTCTCATGAACACGTTGTAAAGTCATGAATAAGCAAAAAGTAAATGATGTCAAATTGGAGATAAAAAAATCAAGAATGAAAAAAGGAAAATAGAATTGTCATAATATAAGTTTAAATGGAGTTAGAAAATGTTTTTGTTGTCTAATTCCCAACGTTCCAAGAACAAATATGTGATATTAAGGCTAAGTCTTAGCCAAGATGGTAGAACTGTACTATCCTTTTATTTTCACTGTACTGCTAATCATATATACCTGCTACTGTCTAACGGTTGTTGCAGAACATCTGTTTTACACTAGAAGAACAACTGTGCAATAAATTCTTATTGTAAACACGCCCGACTGTTTCTTCTGTGTAACTCTCTGAGACCGAATAAGTGAGCACGAGTGACTGGGCGAAAAGTAGTATATTGTTTCCACAATCCTGGGGGATCAGGGTTGTCATGTTCTGAGGTTGCCAGAAACTATTCTCTCCCCGATAAGAGGAGATTCTAGTGGCACTGTGAGCTAGCTAAAACAGAAAGGCTAACATTCTCGGTAGGGGTGCTCAGAGCCAGTCTGCCACCAGTCCTACAATTTATGTTATCCAAACGCGCAGATCCTGTATGGGTAATATAGGAACTACACGACAATCCAAGCTACTGTCAGGGGGTCTGCGTGATTCCTGTATCAAGCTCGACCAGATAGCCCCAATTGGAGCTAAAGAATTCTAATCACTGCATTTTTATTTAATCTTTAGAAATTATAGACTTGTGTATATTGGATTTTGGGCGTTTTGGTCTTGTTTCACTTAGATACATATTAGCTATTTTTCTGAACTGGTGTGGAGTACTTTTGTGGTGCTTTCTCTGTGTTACTGTGTGTGTGTGTGTGTGCACAAATGCTTTACACAGTGCCTCTTTAGTTTAGCCTGACTGCTCTGTGCCAAGCTACCAGAGGGTGAGCACAGGTAAACTTTTAGCTTGTACTACACTTACCCTGACTAGAGTGGTTCCTGCTTGTACAGGGTGCATACTCTTACAACCAGAAACCCCCATTTCTAACATTGGTGGCAGCGGTGGGATAGGACTTGTATTTGTGCATTACGTACAGTGATTGGTGTACACTACTTCCATATCTCAGACCACTGCGTACCAGCATAATTTTTTGCTTTTTATTTGTTTTGCGACCTCTTTGAATTTTTGCATCAACAATGTCTCAACCTGGGGAGCCAGCAGTGGTACCTGCAACAGTGGAGTTTGAGCAGGAGAAGTTGCAGACCTACACAGTGTCCCAGCTCAAAAGCTTCTACAGGGAGCTCAAATGTTCTTTTAAAGACCTCACTAAAAAGGAAGAGCTGCAAAAGGCGTTGAGGGCCTAGTTAGCAGCCAGAAATGTAGCTGTGCACCCAGAAGATGAGATCGTTCTCATGGAGGAGGAGGAACCAAGCTTGCTTCTGGAATGGCTGGAGGATCCAGCATTGCCTGTGGGGCGGGGGACAGCCTGAATGGTGGAAGTGTTCCCTCCAGAGCAGGCAATAGTGTCTCACCTAAAATCCTGTCTGAAGCAGAGTTGAAAGACAGGCAGGAAGAAAGGAAGTTCAAGATGGAGCTTACCAAACTCAAAGTGGATTTGGAAAATTATAAATTGGCAATGGAGGAGAAGAAGATGCTTCTGGCTCAGTAGCTGAGCCTGAGGGTGCTGAATTTAAAAACAAAGAGTTCTAATTCCAGCACAGATGGTGGCAGCATTTCTTCAGTACATTCAGAGGGAAAGGTATACTTACCCAAAAATCTGGTGCCCGATTATGGAGTGGGAGATGACATAGATCGGTGACTTCAGGACTATGAGATGGCTTTACAAATGCACAGCATCCTGGGAGAGTTTGGGGTGAAGGTTTGTGTAACCATTTCTGAGCGATGGGGGGGACACCTCGCTGGCCCTAGGGGAAGAGGACAAGACAAGGTATTCTGATGAAGGCCCTGGTTAGGAGATATGGTCTGACCCCAGGGAAATACAGGCAGAAGTTTAGGGCAACTGAGAAACTTAGTCCTCAGCTTGGGTAGAGTGTGTTGATTCTTTCTGCAGAGCACTGGATGGTTGGGTGAAGTGCAGTGAGGTAACAGACTATCAGGGGCTGTACAATTTGATTGCACGTGAGCACATGTTTAGTCTTTGTTTTCCAGAGCTGCACCAACACTTGATTTATAGTAAGTTGACTGATCCCGGGATGCTTGCTAAGGCGTCGGACCTCTTGTTCAGCACTAGGGTCCAAAAGAAGTTGTAAGTGGGAGACTCCGCCAAGGGTGGGCAAGGTCCCTAACAGAAGTAGGGGGCGTCAAAAATAAGAGTAAGGAGTTCTCTAAATGGCCCCAAACTAGTTCCCAAGTTAAGGATTCTCAACCCCCCTGTTGAAAAGAAATGTTGGTTCCCTTCAGGAAATCCTGCAGGGAAGGGACCCCTGAAGTGTTTTGCATGTAATCAGGAAGGGGACTTCAAGGGGGATCCCAAGTGTCCCAAGCAGGCCCAGCCCCCCAACGGTGGTCAGTCACTGGGGATGGCAAGTGCAGCGCTTGGGGAGGAGTTGGTCCCAGTCAGTGGTGGGGAGCCAGCTGAGATGACCCTAGTGTCCCTTGGTGATTGCGAGATGGTCCAGAGGACCCTCATGCCTGACAATGCTAGGAAGTACAAGCAGTGGATGACCATCAATGGGCAGAGGGTGGAGGCTCTGAGAGACACAGGGGCCAGCATGACAACCGTCAGGTGTCATTAGAGCAGGTAGTCACTTAATGTGGTCCACCAAGTAGTTGCTGTAGACAACAGTGAGCGCCAATGTTTGGTGGCTCAGGTTCCCTGTGAATGTGGTTCCTTGAGGGTAGCTGTGAGTCCATCCATGCCTGTCAATTGTGTGCTGGGCAATGACCTGGAGCATACCGCCTGCAAGGAGGAGGAGCACTTTTAGATGTTTGGATTGCCTGAGTGGGTGTGCCTGACCACACAGTCCATGGCAGCACATGAGGGTGGTCAGAAGGACCTGGAGCTTGAAAGAGTGGCCCAGGTCTCTGCCAGGAAGGGGAAGGGCAAAGGGCACAGGATACCCTCTCCTGAGATTCCAATGGTCAGGGAGGAGGCTGAACCTGAGGGGGACGACCTGGAACCTACAGGGGAAGACGTGGCTGAACCGGGGAACCTGCCTTCGGGAAGGAGTTCTGCGCAGCGCAGGAAGAGTGCCCTACTCTTGTGAGTCTTTGGAAGCAGGCCGAGGCCCATGCAGCTGGTGATGTCTCTGGAACTCACCTGATTTACTGGGAGAATGATCTCCTGTATAGCAAGCCTAAGGTTGCTGAGCTTGGGCAGCCGGTGTACTGGTGGTGCCCCAGCTCTTCAGGGCCTTCCTACTGGGTCTGGCTCATATTGTTCCTCTGGCAGGCCATTTGGGGCAAGACAAGACCTTTGACAGGTTTGTTGTGCACTTTTATTGGTTTCAAATGAGGAAAGCCTCAGATGCGTTCTGCAGGTCCTGTCCTACCTGCCAAGCGAGTGGCAAACCTGGGGGAGATGCAAGGCTCCCCTGCCACCATTCCCTGTCATGAGCACCCCTTTCAAACGGGTGGGCATTGACATTTTAGGGCCTCTGGACCCCAAGACAGCCATAGGCAACAGGTTCGTCCTGGTCTTGGTGGGCCATACCACCTGGTACCTGGAAGAGCTATCTCTCTGAGGACAGTGACTGCACCCTCCCTTTTTCAGGGCACTGATGGGAATCTTTACCCGCGTGGCTTTACCCAAGGAGGTTGTATCTGATCGACTTCATTTCTTTGCACATGAAGGCCATGTGGAGTTACCAACAAGTTCTCCACTCCTTACCACCACCAAACCAATGGGTTGGTTAAAAGGTTCATCTGAACCCTGAAAGGCATGATTATGGGTCTCTCAGAACCCATGAGGCGTAAGTGGGACGTCCTCTTGCCATGCCTTCTGTTTGCTTACAGAGAGGTACCGCAGAAGGGGATTGGCTTCAGCCCTTTTGAACTTCTGTATGGGCACCCTGTGAGAGGACCTCTCAGTTTGTGATGAGTGCCCGGTAGCGAGCGAATGTGCCCGACTGTCATAAGGTCAGTTTGGAAGGGTTCTCCCTCTGAGAAAATTTCTTAAAAAGAGTGGACAAAAGGTGTACTTTCAAGCATATTTGAGAAAGCAAGAAGGTTAATAAAGCAATTGTGAAAAAAGTGTAGTTATGACATCAATAAAAGATTGCATCTAGTAATAATGCAGGTAGCCGCTTGTTTAGTATATCAACAGAACTTCATAACAGACTTTGAGATAACAATGCTGAGTACCTCAGCTCAACAACAAATTATTACTTTTGCTTTATAAGAATCGGGGATCAAATCCATGCATGCTGCCTGCAAAAAAGAAAAGCACATATGCACAAACAAGCAAGCACACAGATACATACTCTCTTACTTTGAGGACAAAACGTGCGCCTTATTTGTAAGGAAATACGCTTTGTTAAACCCAAGTCCTTAATTGGCAAATATAATTTTCGGCTTTTATACCTACATTAAATAGGATTTAGGTGTTAGGCGATGACGGCTATCAATTCTGCTCTGAAAACAACCTGAATAAACCGCATCTTCCCGAAGACATATCTCCGACTGTAAATATATTTCTCTCTGCAACTAACTCAAGACTTGCGTTGAAGCAAGTGGACAAGAGTCAAGGGAACCAGGAGGAGAGGATCTTCCCACACTGGCAAGAGGTCTTGGTGAATGTCTGGCGAGGGATAGTCATTGATAATTTATTTAAACACAATGAGTGTTAATATTCACGTATTCCTGAGATTAATGCTACATCGTACTCTATGAACAATTTGTTACACATGGTTAAAACAAATACAGACCAAGGAGTATAAGAATGGCTGGAGCACTAGAGACACATCACACATTACTATGACCCAAATTCAGCGCTAAACAAATAGGAAGACATGACTGGCCGCAGCACCCCATTATTCTGTCAGCCACAGTGACACTGGGAGTTGTGAGGGAGACACATAGCCATTTGAAAGTAGGCTCTGTGCGTGCTGATTGAAGGCACTGTAGAAAAGGAGGAAGTGTATAGTATAGAGTGGAGGGGGATGTACCCTTTGGTGGGGGAGGGTGGAGCTGTGTCCTGTTGGAAGGGGCCAGCGTGCTCTGCTTGCTTGTGAAATCAACACAGTGCTTTGGGTTTGGTGGCTGCCTTGTCTGCAACTTGATCCCAAACTGTTTGCAGCCACCCAGTTCAAGACTCCCTACTCCCTGCGTACCACGCAGGGCCTCAATGGCAGTGCTAATGATATTTTGTGTTTCTTCAGATTTTTCTCATGGTGATGAGCAAGAAATTAACAGCATGTAGTAGGTGGTCGGACCAAGGCTGCGTAAATGAATGCATCCCCCAGAGAGCAACAGAGAGTGCAGGGGACTGCCCTCGGCAGCCCAGTGGCAGTGGTGACAGGAGCCTGCTGGGGGCGGGGAGACAGGGGTGGGCAGCAAAGTGTGGTGTGGAGGAGATAGGACTGGCAAGCAGGTGGGTGTACAGGCAGGTACGAAGAATGGGTCGTTTAGAGGTCCAATGGCTCGAAGTTCCTTAGGTCAAGTCAACACACTGGGTACTCGCTGCCGGTTATCATGCCGTATGGGACCCGCGTCTACGTGTAGAGAACCGTTATTTCGGGTTCTTTCAACAATTTGTTGCTTGATATTCGTGTGAACGATTGCTCGCTCTAGGTTGGACATTATTGGATGCCCTACCGATTTTTAGTGATATTCTGAGTGACCTAATTCTTGACTGATTACACTGAACAACTCTAGTAGGTGATCTTTCACCTTCACGGACCGTTTGGGATTGTACTGGCTATATCGATTCATTTGAGAATTTGAACTAGCCCTGATGAAGTTCCCGTGGCACTAGGGAACGAAACGCGTTGGCTGTGTGCCGGTTTTACAAAACAGACAACATTAATAAAAAGAAGATTTTTCATATTACATATACCGCCTGAGTGACTTCAATCGGAGTGCGCCTTCCTTAATTTTGGACACTGGGTGCTATACATGCAACAAAAAAAAATGCTCAAGCAGGCACACTCACCGCCCGGTCCGTCCCAGAACACTTGTGGCTTTGCCTCCATGGGCATTCACCGATGGCTCTCCAGTCTCCCTGACTCTTGAGCCAATCCTCGCGTTGCTCCCTTGCTGTAAACAGCATGAGAGCAACGTGAGGATTGGCTGAGTCAGGCTTCTTTGGCGACTTGGGGGCTGTGGATGTAATGCACCCCGGGCTCCTATCATTGCAGGTAGGTGAGGGTTCAAGTGCGCATGTCGGGCTGGGCAGAGCAAGGCTCCCGTTCAGCCCATCATGCTCACTTCACCCCAATGAGGCCCAGAACTGTATCACATTAACCATTCTAGCTCCACCCCCACCCTCGTCTGACTCCGCCCACACTCACCTTACGCTACTGCAAAATGGCAAATTGCCCAGGCCATGCCGCGCACTGCTGCGCCTAATAAACAATGTCAGCTGAGAATAAAAATAAAGTCATCATTCAATAGGGGCCTGGGGGCAGGGGGGCACGTGAACCGCCTCAAGTCACATTTTTAGGTTTAACTTTGTTTTTATTGACAATCTGCAGCAAGAAAACAACATACAGTTGCGATAGTTATTTCAGGACCCACTTCTACCCGTCCCACCAAAGAGAACATACATTCAGCCAATTTTGTCAGCTGTGTGGGTACATTTCAGTGTATCCCTTCTGGGTCCTGCAGGGCTCCTTTGAGGGAAAGCATTTGCCATCGTGTAGTTAGATAACTGAAATGCACCTCAAATGTCAAAAAATATATGCAAACCCCTCCTCTCCCTCCCTAGAACTGGTGTGCATCGGGCCCCTCTCCACGTTAAGCTGGTGTGAAGGGTAACGTCACAAGCTCAGCTCTGGGGTTCCGTGATCCCCTCCTTCTGTGTCGTGAGCCGAAGGAGGCGCAGGTATTTAGGGCATGTTATTTCGTTGAATTCAGTGGCCAGGAGAGACACTATTGGTTGCCACACGTCCCTAAAGCTCTCCGCCGTGTTCGTAAGAGAGGCCTGTATCCGCTCCATCTCGAATATGTGCCATAGCCTGTGTAGCCACCCCATGTACGTCGGTATTATCCGTGTCCCCCAATGCGATAAGATGTTTTGAAGTGCTGCCCCCAGGACTAATCCCATCTGCCTCCCCCTGCGGGACTTAAGGGGATAAGTGAGTGAATTGGATAACCCCAGCACTACGTAGGCCGGGAATCTCGGGATTTGTGTCTCGAATTGTCGGTCGATGTCATCTAATATCTTGGACCAGTATGTTGCTAGCTCCCTACACTCCCACAATAGGTGCACTAATGTGCCGTCTTCCCCACAGCCCCTCCAGCAAGTCGGACTACGGTCTGGATTCCCTTTATTAAGTCGCAACGGCGTCAGGTACCAGTACGTGGCAATCTTAACTGCGGTCTCCTTACTGGTGGTGTTACGTGCGGTATGATGCGCTCGGTAGTATATATCCCTCCATTCCTTTTCAGAGAAGTCCCGTCCCAACTCCATCGACCCTGGCCGGCAGTGGGAAGTATCAGGCTTGGCGTCCGCAACATATCATATAGTTCAGAGATAATTTTCTTGTCGGTGTTCTTCGTCACCAACCATTTCTCAAATTTTGTCAATTTCCTATGGACTTTCGGCTTTATCTCAGAGTTAAGGAGCCAGTGGAGGATCTGAACGTAGTGAAACCTTTCCTCTTCCGGAAGAGCGTATTCTTATCGGAGTTGGGGGAACGAAAGGATCCCCTCTAGGTCAAATAGGTGTCCCGCCGCTTTGCATTCCGATGCCCGCCACTCCAAAAATGCCCTCTCGTCAACCCCTGGTGTAAACTCCCGATTATCAAACAGAGGCGTCATGGGAGAGGGAAAAGATGTCAAACCTTTCTGGTGGCCACCCCATCCCAGACCCGCAGTAGCGTGCCCGATATGGGGGAGCCCGGCAGATTGGATGGTCTATCCCCTCTCTTCAGGAAAGGGACCTTCCACAAGGATAATTTCGCTAGCGCCCTGTCTTGGAATAACCATCGATTTTCTGATTCCGGCCTATGCCACTCCACTAAGTACCTCAACTGCGCTGCCCTGAAGTACTCCGGCACATTCGGGATCCCTAGACCGCCCTCATCTGTCCGCCGGTAGCTCCATTCCTTCCGCATGCGGGGTCACGCTCCTGCCCACACGAACCTCTGTATTGCCTGCTGTAACTTTTGGATTGTTCCCGGTGGGGGCCATATCAGGATCGTCTGAAAGAGATAGAGTGCTTTAGGGAGAATGGACATTTTTATCGCAGCTACCCTCCCCAGCAATGACAGCTGATGGCGCTTCCAGTTCTGCAGCTCCCTATTGACTTGGTCGAGCAAGGTGGAGTAGTTCAGTGTGAGCGTTCGCGATATGGACGGGGCCAGTTCAATCCCTAGGTATGGGATGGACTTCTTGGGCTGTATCCCTGCGTAAGAGTCGCTGCCCACCCCGTTGGCCCAGTCGGAGAATCATGGACTTCCCCACATTAACCCGGAACCCCGACACTTGTCCGAAGTATTCCAGCTCTCGCAGGAATGCCGGAACCGAGCGGGCCGGATCCTCCAGGGCTGCGATGATGTCATCCGGATACAGGCTTATTGTGTGTCTCTCCCCACCAAAGGGTATGCCCGCAATGTCTGGATTGTCCCGAATCTTCTGCGCTAATGGCTCAATGTACAGGGCAAAGAGCAGAGGCGACAAAGGGCACCCCTGCCTCGTCCCTCGCTGAATCGCGAAAGGATTAGAGGATATCCCGTTGACTCGGATTGTCGCCATGGGCGTGCTGTAGCAACTCGACACTCAAGCCCGGAATCGCTCCCCCAAACCAAAATGATCCAATGTTTTATCTAAGAATTCCCAGTCCACTCGATCAAACGCCTTCTCAGCGTCTACCGCCAATAGAAGGCTATCCATATTCGTGCGGTGGGCTTTGTCAATCAGGTGGAGAATTCGTTTGGTGTTATCACTACTCTGCCGGTTTTAAATAAATCCAGCTTGATCTGGTTCAATAATGCCCGGCATCATAGGGCCCAATCTCGACGCTAAAACACTGGTAAATAGTTTCAGATCTACATTGAGGAGGGACACTGGACGATAAGAACCACACAGGGTTTTATCTTTCCCTGGTTTGGGGAGTACCACTATAGAGGCCGCAAGCATGTCGGGGGGAATCGTCCCTGGCCCTGTAAACGAGTTAAAGAGCCTCGTCAGGAGCGGGGCGAGGATGTGGCAAAAAGATTTGTAAAACCCAGCCGAAAAACCATCGGGACCCGGCGATTTCAGGGGTTTGAGGCGTGCAATCGCCCCAATGACCTCCTCTAGTCGGATCGGTGACTCAAACTGCTCTGCCTGCCCTTGAGCCAGCGCAGTCGTATTCCAAGTCACATTTTTAGAGGTCAGAGTTGACCATGCTCTTTGTCACGGATGATGGGGTGAAAGAAGAGAGTGAACCTCTCCCCGACTCCCGTTTTCCCAAAATAGGATGGGACATTGGAGGGTGTGATCCTCTCCCCTACACTGACCCCAGAGCAGCAGAGAGACTGTCGCCAGGTGCTGGGACAGTTTGCTCTGCTGTTTAACTCACCCCAGGAGTCAACCATTGGTGCACTCATGGCATTGATACTGGGGATAGGCTGCCTGTTAAGCAGAACACTTACAGGTTGTCTGACAGAGTGAGGGCCAGCATCAAAGAGGAGATCTCTAAGATGCTGGAGTTAGGGGTTGAGCCCTCCAACTGTCCTTGGCCAGTCCAGTGGTTCTGGTCCCCAAGGCTGCGCCATCTGGTGTCACACCCGAACTCCGGTTCTGTGTAGACTACCATGGGCTCAATGGGGTCACTAAGACTGATGCACACCCCATCCCCAGGGCTGATGAGTCCATTGATCAGCTTAGAGCTGCCAAGTTCCTCAGCACATTTGATTTAATGTCTGGGTACTGGCAGATTGCCTTGACCGAGGGGGACAAAAAAGGTCAGCATTCTTAACATCGGAAGGACACTTCCAGTTCCGCGTCATGCCTTTTGGGTTGCAGAACGCACCTGCCACTTTCCATAGGTTGTTTGGCCAGGTCCTGGCTGAGTTGGAGATTTTCAGTGGTGCCTACCTTTTCTTTCTTTTTTTTTTATTGGAATGTATGTAACTTTACAAACATTTAGCCTATATGGCCAAATTTCCAGCATTTTGAAACAGTACATCCGGACATATTCAGTCAGGCCTGGTACAACAACTTCAAAGAACGTCTGCAGATTAATAGAAAAAAAAGAAGAAAAAAGCATTGCATTTTGCAGATCATCAACAGTTGTTATTAGGGCCAGCTGACATCAGCCTTCAATCTATGCGAGGCCATTGCATATTAATGTTTCTGTCATTGACAAAACAGGTATAAACAGTATAAGTCTAGCAGTGGACAATAGCTACTTGCATTCCAGTAAAAAAAACAAAAAAACACTTTTGACCATACAGATGTACAACTTGTTTATTCTAGTGGACAAGTATCTGTGTCAAGCCATCTGACCTAGCCTGGGGGGTGAGTCAGAAGTACTATTGAACCAGTGTCGTCTTTGGATCTCAAATAGCTTAACAGTGGTTCCCATATATCTTTAGGGTGAGCTTGTTGCGGCATCATACCCCAAAAGTGCGATAATTGATCAGAACAATAGGCCGTATCCTGAAGCCAATCTTTCTCTTTCGGTACCAGCCATCTTCCCCATGTCATGGCCACTCTACGCTTGGCTAAAAAGAGGAGCATAGCCACGTGTTTGCGGCTGCCAGGCGGACCATCCCCTACATAGCCCAAGAACCCAATCAGTGGTGTGCACTCGTTTATCTCAACCATGGCCTGAATTGTTGAAAAAATTGCATTCCAGTAAGCTGCAATCTTGGGACAGTTCCCTGCCAGATGGAGGAACTCTGTGCCGGGTACACCGCATCTGAGGCAGTTATGGGTGTCAGTTAGTCCCAGTTTATATAGTTGCAGCGGTGTGCAATACAGCCAGTGTAGGACCTTAAAATGTATCAACTTGAGTCTATAGTTCGCCGATAGCCCCTCCAACTGCCTACAGCAGAATACCCAGTGTGTGTCCGTGAGTGCTGGGCCTATATCTGCGTCCCATTTTTCCCTAGCACGGAGTGCTACCGTTGGTGTGCTCTATTGTACCCTTGAATATAGGCGTGTTATCAATTTACGGGCTCAGGGTGTGTTGATCATGTGTTCTAATACAGGTAATGTTTGTGGTTGTGTCAGGAAATTGGCATTCCTAGTGCGGCACACGGCTCTGATTTGGTAGTATAGTAGGGTATCGAGTGCATTTACGGGGTTTGCGTTATCTGAGGAGGGTAATCGGAGGGAAGTGTCCTTCGGGTACAAGTAAGAGAAAGTATTACGGTGTAAATGTTTTGCTCTCTGTATTGCCCCCGCATTTTAGAGTGGCGGCATCATGGGGTTATCATAAAGTGGGATTGATGGGGCATATAATTGTGAAAGCTCTAGCCTTTTCCTTATTCCCTCCCATGCCCATCTTACACACTCCGCCGTGTTTAGTTCACCTCTGGTTGTCTTGTACGGGGCATACAGGGCAGTGGTTACAGGCAATGGGGCGGCACAATCTTTTTCTATTGCCACGTGGGGTTGGAATGGGGTGGGGTGAATCCAGAAGTGCAGGAATTGTGCTTGTGTGCATAGAGCATAGAGCGTGGTGTCTGGTTCTCCCAGCCCACCCTGCGCTTGGGGCAATGTGAGGCTCTCCCTTGCTATACTGGGCTGTCTGCCTGCTCACACCAGCGTAATTAAGTTAGAGCGAAGGCGTCGCAGGAATGTGCCTGTTAGCGGCAAGGGGATGTTTTGGAAAGGGTTTAGAAACTTTGGTATAATTACCATTTTGACTATTGCGATGTGTCCGGCCATCGATAGTGGTAGTTTGGACCACACCGGAATTCTGTTTTCAAGCCAATCAATTACCTGGCCAAAGTTTGCTGACCACAACTCCTGTACATCGCGGCTTATCCATATACCCAGGTAGCAGACTGGGCTGGTGGCCCATTTTAAGGATAGTCAGTGCGGAATGGGGCAGTATGGTCAGTGAGAGGGAATAAAACAGATTTTTCCCAATTAATGTTTATCCCAGACATGCCTCCAAAGCGGATCATCTCTCGTATTATCGGAGCTAGGTTCGTACGTGGGTCACATACATATAGCATAACATTGTCCCCATATAATGAAATTATAACCCTCGTGCGGTGAATCCTATACCCCGCTGTGCATGGTGTTGTCTGAGTCTGGCAGCAAGTGGCTCCATGGGAATGGAAAATAGCAGTGGCGAGAGTGGGCATCCTTGCCTAGTGCCTTGAGTGATCGCAATCGACTCTGAAATTAATAAACCCATTTAGTCGTACCCGCGCTGTGGGGAGGGTGTAAAGCAATTGTATATACCAGATGAAGGTATGGCTCAGACCTATCTGTCTAAGCAGTGGGAACAAATAATCCCATGCCAAAGAGTCACAAGCCTTAGTGGCGTCTTAACAGGGCAGCCACCGCTTGCACATCCAGGTCGAGATGATTCATAACTGCAAATAACGTTAGTAAGTTATGCACTGTGGAGCGCCCTGGAACAGTGCCGCCTACCTTGACGACATTGCAGTCTTCAGTCCCAGTTGGGAGGACCACTTGTACCACCTCCAGGAAGTGTTGAAGGCCCTTCAGGCCTCACTATCAAGGCCAGTAATTGCCAGATAAGGCAGGGTTCTGTGGTTTACTTGGGCCACCAAGTAGGGGGTGGCAAGGTGTAGACCCTGCAACCAAAGATTGATACCATTCTGGCTTGGGCACCCCCCATGATCCAGACAGAGGTGAGAGCCTTCTCAGGCCTCACCGGTTAGTACAGGAGATTCATCAAGGGCTACAGCACCATTGTTGCCCCCGTGACAGAGCTAACTTCCAGGAAACAGCCACGTCAGGTGATCTGGACACAGGCGTGCCTGACCGCTTTTGACACCCTGAAGGAAGCCATGTGCACGGCGCCCATGCTCCTGATTTCTCCTAGGAATTCGTGGTGCAGACTGACACCTCAGAGTATGGCGTGGTGGCCATGCTTTCACAACTAAACGAAGAGGGCCTAGATCAACCTGTAGCCTTCACTAGTAGGAGGTTACTTCCCATGGAACAGAGGTGGAGCGCAATAGAAAGGGAAGCATGACTGGTCTGGGCGCCGAAGAAGCTATTTACGCCTCACGGGTTCTGAGAGACCCTACTTGTTTGGGACTCACTTATGTGTTCAGAGAGACCACTGGCCCCACAGATGTTTAACGCAGATGAGGGGTGAGAATCCTAAACTGTTGAGGTGGTCCATCTTCCTACAGGGAATGAACTTTATGATGGAACACTGTCCTGGAACAGAACACCAACTCTGATGATCTTTCCAGGTTCTTCCGCTTAAGTGAATGTGTAGATCCAAGAGGATGTGTAGTTCTCCTCACTTTCTGACGGGGGGACACTTGCTAGACCTAGCATCTTTTGTCACGGTTTTCCCTGTCTTTTTGCTTCTGCCGTGTGCTGAACTTCATTTCTGCTAGTTTTAGGACTCTGGGCGCTTTACAACTGCTGACCAGTGGTAAAGTACATGTGCTCTGTGTCAAAAATGTGATGATATTTGGTTTCTCCATAATTGGCATATTTGATTTACTTGTAAGTCCCTCGTACAGTGCACTATGTGTGTGTCAGGGCCTGTAAATCATAACACTACTAGTGGGCCTGCAGCACCGATTGTGCCATCCACATGAGTAGCCCTACAAACATGTCTCAAGCCTGCCACTGCAGAGCCTGTGTGTGCAGTTTTGAACTGCTATTTCGACCTGTCTTACAAATGCACAGCATCCCTGAGAGAGATTCGGGGGCAGGTTTGTGGTAGCATTTCTCAGTGGAGTAGAGGGGCACCTTGCTGACCCTAGGAGAAGAGGACAAGACAAGGTACCCTGAAGGAGGCCCTGGGTAGGAGATATGGTCTTAGGCCAGAGAAATACAGGCAGACGTTTAGAGCAACTGAGAAACTTAGTCCTCAGACATGGGTAGAGAGTGTTGATTCTTTTTGCAGAGCACTGGATGGTTAGATGAAGGGCAGTGAGGTAACAGACTATCAGGGGCTGTACAATTTGATTGCACGTGAGCACATTTTTAGTCTTTGTTTTCCAGAGCTGCGCCAACACTTGATTTATAGTAAGTTGACTGATCCCAGGATGCTTGCTAAGGAGGCGGATCTCTGGCTCAGCACCAGGGTCCAAAAGAAGTTGTATGTGGGAGACCCCGCCAAGGGTGGTCAGGGTCACCAACAGAAGAAGGGGGGGGGGACAAAAATAAGAGTAAGGAGTTCTATAAAGGGCCCCAAACTAGTTCTCAAGGTAAGGATTCCCAACCCACTGTTGAAAAGAAAAGTTGGTTCCCTTCAGGAAACCCTCCAGGGAAGGGACCCCTGAAGTGTTTTGCATGTAATCAGAAAGGACACTTCAAGGGGAATCCTTCTTTCTAGGACGCCCTGGGGGTGAAACATTTTGGCTGTATGTGCCTGGAGTGCCTCTGATTAATCATCTTTGGCCTCCCTGGTCACGTTAACTCTAATGTGCAACATTGTTGCAAAAAGTGAGTGGAAACAGAGCGGCTACATTGAACTTCTCAATGCATGCTGGCAGAAACTTCCAGTTGCCTTTCACTTACAAACACATCCCTTAATAAGCAAAACCTTCATGAAAATGCCAAGATATACACATTTAAAAGGGGAGCTTACTTTTTTGGCAGTTCGTTACGGAAGCGCGTGGCAGCAATCCAGGCTCTCACCAGAGTACAGGGTGAACTAGTTGCTTATCGAATGGAGTATTCATTCAAGCCATTGTAGTGGAGCACAGCATGGGCCACCCATTGCATGCTGGCATTTGTAGTGGCAAAGTTGGTAAACTGAATTCAGAACAGGGCAGGTGTTTGTTAAAAGACTGCAAAGATTGCAGCATCTGTAATTTGATGAATAGACAGATCGACCCTATTTATAGTCGGTTTAGCTCAGACATTTCATTAGCCATATAACTCACACAATTTGGGAGATTTACCAGGTTTCAGGATTGGTATGTGTAGGGTCTCCCGCAGAGACTGGGGCAGAATACCTGACTGTCTAGCCTCTTCATAAAGCTGCAGTAATTTGGGGCCAATAGATCAGAATACGCCTTGTAGAAATCTCTAGAAGCACACCACTACCAGGTGCCTTGCACATTGGCATGCTGGGTATTGCCAATTGTATCTCCCCCAGTGTTAAGGGGGCATCAAGGAATTGTCTTCTTGTATTATCCAACCACACCATAGCGACCCCATTAAAAAATGGTGATTTAAAAAGGTAACAGTGACTCACATGATGCATAAAGGTCTGTATATTGGGAGGACCAGGAAGGCTGTTACAGAGCTTCAAAATTCCTTGCAGGTCTTTCACCCTTGCTATATACTCTGGTCCTAGCATATTGACCTGTATGTTTTATCTCTGTATTCCCTGCATCTTGAATTTGGCTAAGTTTCACTTTAATAGCTGCTAGGGTCTTCATACTTTTATGGTGATTCTAATGTAATTCCAGTGCATGTATCTCTGCTTCCAGCCTTTCTAGGTGTAGTGTTTTCCTGATTCAGTTCTGCTTGGCTATGCACACGCCCCTAATATAGGCTTTGAAAGCCTCCTAGAGTTTACTGGTGGTGCTCACTGAGTGCTCATTATGTTGAAAAGAAATATCTCCTCTCTATCTCCTCTACTCTTTAAACACAGCGTCCTGCACTGCTACTGAGGACAGTCACCAGGACATCGCTCTATGCTGGGAAGCGGGCAGAGTGACTATTTGGTGTACTGAGGAATGACCCAAAAAAGTACATGGTAAGTGCTCCACCTTTGTTGTCTAAGCACAAATATCCCAAGTACCGAACCAATAGTGTATTCTTGACCATGTGCCATGATTCAGGAGAGATGGGTACCCTCTCTAGTTATGGAGTTCCTGTTCCTCTATATAACTTGCAGTGCATATTCCTGCATTAGTGAACTCTAGGCCGCTGCAACAGACTGACGAGCATGAATGAGGTGCCTCGACCGGTGCATATTAGGATGTAATACAAAATTAAACTCACCACCCCAAAGTACCATCTGGGGAGGCATTGGTAAGCAGCGGGCCCTGAACTACTGTACAAACACTCTCATCTATATTTGGCACATAGACATTTACAACGGTAATGTGTTTGCTATATAGTATACCTTGAATCATTGTAAATATGACTTGGCATCATATATTTCTTGGATTAGCCTGAAAGGGACGCCTCGTTTTATTATAATAATTGTTCCCCTGGCATATGAGGAATATGTGGCTGGTCAACTCCATTTAACTCAAATTTAGCTGCTAGTGTCTTAGTCAAGTGTGTCTCCTGCAGTAATGCAATGCCTATATTGTGGTGGTCAAGGTAAGCAAGCATTTGGTAGACCTTCCGGGGATTGTTAAGTCCTTGAGCATTCCATGTTATGAAGTGTAGAGGTGTCAAATCATCACATCTTGCGTGCATAGGGGATCTATGTCTGTATGTGTTTGTGTTGATCATTTTTGCATATTTCGACCGTACATCAAACATACGTAGCACTTGTGATGTAACCATCTCGTATTGTGCCCGATGTGCAGGTGAACCATTAACCCAAACACCCACCCCAAATGCTAGTGGTAGTGACCCCAGCCCCACAGAACCTCCTATCCCACAAGTGAAACAGGAATAACTCTCCCACCCAGTATGTCAGCTTTCATGGGATAGTACAGGATACTCCCCAGGGGTGACCATGAACACCAGCGAGCCAACATTTTCTATGGGAAGTGCCTGCCGGGGGCAAAAAGTATTATTTGGGCTATTGATATCTCAGCAAGCCTGCAGTTAGTTCAGCTTGTGAATGACCCGACCCTGGAAGATTCAGCAGTCCATCCACTTTAGGGCTCTAGACATATTTAGCGCATGAGGGTGCATCCTCTTAGCGACTGTTAGGATATTTATTATAATCAGGGCAACTGGAATTATGCAACAGGAGAGGGCCAAATTATGAGGCAAGGTTGAATAAATTATGGGGCAAGAAAAGCCAAATTATGCGGCATAATGCGGCACATTTTGTGATTGTATTACTTCTTTATTTTGTCCTTTTTAGGTCTCGCCTAGCGACGCAGCGCATGCGCTGCTCGCTTGCGAGATCTATTGTCGTCGATTTTTCTCTCAAACAGGAGATGTGCACGCGCCTGGACAGGCGATGTGCACGTGTACGGCTCGCCGGCGTTTCAGCAGAACGCGCGCATGGCTCGCTTTCACTTTCTTCTACAAGCAATGACAAAGGCAAAACGTTGAAGTCTCTCCCAGCTGCCTGTTGCCATAACTCACATGGGGAGGAGCTATGCCAAGGCCTGTTTCTTGTATGTTCTTTACCAATTGGTCAACACTCGTCATAACTTCCATGCGAGGTATATGAGGTCTAAGAGGGTTTTGGAGTTTATTTTTGGTCAGTGATGCATTTGAAGAAGTAATTTGCCAGTGGTGCCTTGTTGGGCCTGCAGACCCGCGCATGGTTAAGGGAGCGCTGTCGCAAGTGAGCAGGGTGCTAGTAAGGGGGGCGTGAGCCAATGGCTGTCTTTATATAGCATCTGCAGAACTTTATGAAGTCTCGACGTCTCTTGCTGTCATGCTTGGGTGGTTTTGTGAGCGGATCCCCCCTGCTGTTCCATCTCTTAGGATTCTAGGGTTTTGAAAGTCTGGACTGAGAGGGTTTAAATGACAGCTTGGAGCTGCCAGTCTCGCGGCCCGCCGAAAGTGTCGTGAAGACGTCCCTCTGCGCGATGGAATGACAGCGCGGAAACACCTGCATGCGAGATGAAGCTACCTGTCGCATCTTCTGGCGGTAGCTTGCCTCCTTTGGAGGGCTGGTGGGCTTGAGACCACATCCCAGAGCTGACAGCAGCTCAGGAGTTAGCACTTTGCTGCACGAGACAGTGTATGGATCGGACTAAACCTGGGTGAAGTGAAGCCTCGCTGCACCCGTTGTTCCACTACAGTGGGTGATAAGACTTCGGCCATAGAATATTAAAAGGGTGGTTATATGGTTCTGTAAGCCCTTTGCTTCAACCAACCAATCAGGCTCTGTGCAACCCAGTCTCTCGCCGCCTCTCCCTCCGCCACATAACAGGTTCTCTGTTACCAATGTAAGAGTAAATAACATTACTGCTGTCACCTATTGTAACAGTACTCTATTATTAACAGCACCTACTCGGCCTTCTTTTTCTCCGTCCGCAGGCCGGTGCACAGTTGCTGCTGTTACCCTGTGTAATAGTACTCGGTGTACCGGCCTGCAGGAGGAGAGAAGGCCAAGTAAGTGCTGTAAATAACAGTTGCTGGTGATACCCGGTGTAACAGTACTCTGTAGTGACCTGCTAAAAGAAAGAAGGCCGAGTACGTGCTGTAAGTAACAGTTGCTTCTGTTACCCTCTGTAACAATACTCGTGAACTGGCCTGCAGGAGGAGAGAAAGCCGAGTATGTGCCGTAAGTAACAGTTGCTGGTGATACCCGGTGTAACAGTACTCTGTACTGACCTGTTAAAAGAAAGAAGGCCGAGTACGTGTTGTAAGTAACAGTTGCTTCTGTTACCCTGTGTAATAGTACTCGGTGTACCGGCCTGCAGGAGGAGAGAAGGCCGAGTAAGTGCTGTAAATAACATTACTGCTGTCACCTTTTGTAACAGTACTCTGTTATTAACAGCACTTCCCCTTCTCGCCGTCCGCAGGCCGGTGCACAGTGGCTGCTGTTACCCTGTGTAACAGTACTCGATGTACCGCCTGCAGGAGGAGAGGAGGAGAGAAGGCGAAGATGGCCTTTTTGATGGATTTAAAGTAATAATGCCCTGGGCGGTATCATGAGCCAGTTTTTTGCGCTGCGCAGGAGGGGTCTGTGCGTTTCTTTTATGCGCTTTCAACGTATACATTAACTTGAAGTGTGTAGGTCACTTTGCTGATAGCAGAGTTCGGAAGCACAAAGCGGCAATTGCTGCCCGGTGTCCGAGGTCTGCTGTGTGCAGGCGCAGCCCCTGCTGTAACTTGGAGATGTTTGTCAAGTAGGCACTTACGTCGCGAAAGGAAACGCACAGACCCTTTTATGCGCTGTGCCGCGCACAAACCGTCGAAGTGCCCCTTGAGTTCACCACCAGTTCCGGCAGCGAGCATTCATCTCACTGAGCCATCCTGCTGGTTAGAGTTGTTTTCATCTGCTCTTTTGGAGAAGCTGCGCTACACGCCGTGACGTCAGACCAGGATTCCGGAAGTTCCAGTTTTCCCAAGGCTGGTGGATACTTGGAAGAAGCCGTGCTTATGTTACTTATTTGAGTGGAAAGAAAGATATACTTATCAGCGGGTGTAGGAGCTGACCTCTGCCCAGGACAGTTAGCAGCAAGCAGACTAGCCGTAGCGGGTACATACACTAGTAACTTCTATTTTTATAGCGCTAAGAACAGACGTGTGGGATGAAGCACTATACGGAAACATCATTTAACTTTTATTGTTATTGTTATGACGTGTTCCGCTCCCTTTATTTACCCTCATTCCACTGTCTGTGTGTTCTCGAACAATAAATGCTGTCAGCCTGTCAATGTACGTTAACAGGCTGTAAACAGATATTGGCTCAGGTGTAACCCTTCGTTTATGTTTACACACAAGAACAATTTTGCGTTCCAAGTTAACATGAAAGTACCACGTTTTATTTCATGCGGACAGCTGTGCAAATATTAAAGTCCAAATAAGCTCATACCGAGAGAAAGGAATAGCGCAGCGCATCTCCAAGGGCATTCCCTCCAAATAAATTGTTAATTGACTGCGTGACGTGCGGGCCTACACATGCTACGTCAGCACTAGAAAGTTCTTAGCTGCTGCAGAATTTGAGCTTTTAAAACAGCTTAGCGCTAAATGCGTTTCTGAAGTGTGACTTTGGGGACTGGGCTGCAAAGGCAGAGAGAACAAGAAGATGGTTTTTAGGTTGAGCATGTTGGCATTGCAAATGCTAATGCTAATGTTTGTTGGTTAAAAAAATATCCGATTAAAAAAATATCCGAGCAGTAGCATAACTAAAAATATAATTCCACTTAGCAAGGAAAGGGCGCAGTACCACAGGCTGTTACTAGGTGTCCCTGTGGAGTTGTAAAGGGCCATTTATTAGCCACATAAGGTACTGCACCCTTAATGCAATTATAAAAAGAAATATTGCAGTTCAGCATAAGTTTCCATTTATTTTTTTGGAAGTGAGATTTTGTTAGCTTGCGTTTAACAAATGCACCATTGTTGTTTATTTTAAATGGTATTTTTAAAACGCAAGCTAGCAAAAACCTCACTTAAAAAAAAAAATGGAAACATATGCTCAGCTGCAATTTTTCTCTTTATAATTGCATTAATGGTGCAGTATTTTATGTGGCTAATAGATGTCCCTTTACAACTCCACAGGGACACCTAGTAACAGCCTGTGGTACTGCAGCCTTTCCGTGCTTTGTGGAATATGTTTTAGTACCAATGCTACTGTTAATCCAAAAAAATAAAATAAACATTATCATTTGCAATGCCAATAGCTCAAAGTTTATCAATGCGAGACCTATTGCATTGCAAATGCTTGTTACACTTGTTAACACGGACTGGGCATTGGTTGCACCTCATCAGTACCAATATAACACCCAAATACAGCAATAAAGCAAAAGAAAAGTGACTAGTCAACCTTTGAAAAGGGCCATCCACTGCGCGACATCACGTGTGGCTGCGTACTTAGTAACTTTTGAACCGTTTGAGCTAGAACATTTTTGTTGTTGTTAAAATCTGCAGATTATGCAGCAGACTATGAATTATACAAATGCGGCAAATCTATAATTATGCGAAAAACGCAGCAGCCGCATAATTCCAGTGGCCCTGATTATAGTAGATAATCTCACAGGTGGAGGTCAAAGGGCACCAGAGGGCTATAGGAGTCGCATAGTCACCACTAATTACACTAAGATATACTTGGGACAATACAATCTCGTACCATGGTGTAGTACTTCAGATCCTAAAACCTTGCTGTTATATCCTCCATTCGGGTAAGTCAGCCCAACACATAGAACCTGTAAGCCATAAAGAATTACCAGAATCTGAACAGAACATATAACTCAGTTCAGACTGCAGAGCCAGGGGCTAGTCATTATCACCCATACTAGTCTGTCCTCATGATACACCAGAAGTCTCTTCACAGGATTCAGATAGGAGTCATTTTATGATGGACTGGTGCTTTGTGGCGAAGTTAATTCTCAAACGCGCTGGGTATAACATTGCATATTGCACAGCCACTTGCTGCAGTTTGCGCCTGAGGGGCATACACCCATTCCTTTGCTCCTGCACCACTGTAATGAAGTTTTGGTAAATCAACAGTGAGTTTCCGTCATGTCAATATTTGCTTCTTGTTCTTACGCGCCAGTTGTAGGGCTGTGTCAGGATCCCTGAAGCTTTGCTATGAAGGGGCAAGAGGGTGCCTCCAGCGACTGGGGACACAGGGAGAACGGAGCCCTCTCCACAGCAAAAATACATACTATTCCTGGTCCCCAAAACTATAAGAATGGCTTTGGGAGGCAGGTATTAGTCATTGTAAATGTAAATTGAATTAATAAACAGCTGTTGTTGTGCTCATACTTACATTAGGCAGACAGTGCTACCATGTGGCAGACTGTCATAAGTGCCGGTACCGGAATCCACCGGCTGAAATTAAGAAAAGTGTGCACTGCAATGAAACTGGCCATCACCTCTACCGTCTACCGGCACAGCAGGTCAGCTCGCGTCTCTGGCAGCTACAGCCCTAGGCTGCACGGTCCAATCCTGCCCTACAGGAACTTTGGGGCATATTTACTAGGAATTGGCATAGAGCAGCGTCGCAAATCACTTTGCTGAGCTGTCCTACGCCAATTCGAAAGGACAGGAATGTACCGTATTTACAAGATACGTAGCATTCCTGTCCTTTCAGCCAGCGTCGGCGCAAATTTTTCAGCCGTGCGCCAACGCAGGTCCCCTTGCACCATGGTGCATGGGTGTCTGTGTTGTTGGCACAGTTGTTTTTCTGCAGGAAGGGGCACCTTCCTGCACAAAAACAATCACGAGAGGCGTTTTCCTCTGCAGCAAACGTGAAAAGAGGAAAAAACTAGGAGAAATGAAAACATTTCTCCTTGTTACGCCTGCTCTAGGGAGGTGCATGGTTCTGGCACTGCCCAAGCTTTATCTGATGTTGTAAATCTGGGGCAGTGTCAAATTCTATGGGTTTCGAGTGGGAACACCCACATCAACACCCATGGAATGCCTCTTCCACGCAGAGTAAGGCAAGGCAGCGACTTGAGCTGTCTCGCCATACTCTATATCTACAATGCCATAAAAAGCCACACAGTGTGGCATTAAGAGACCTTCTAGATATTGATAAGCCCTGTGCGCCACCGGAATGTCACAAAAAGCGACGTTCTGGCGGCGCACAGTGCTTGAAAATATACCCCTTTGTTTTTCCCCATGTTTCTTGCCTCAGATCAGCAATCGCTGAACATCCCCAGCATTCCAGCACAATCAGCTCACCAAGTAGCCGGTATTTACGGGTTTTGGGGTCCCAAATTAACAGGATGATGTCAGATGAAAAGCCCCTGTATCTCTGGCACCCCCCAACACTGCAGCAACTTTTCAATTCTGACTCTGACCACAGTCAAAATAATTAAATGGGGCATCATAATGCCCCAGACCGACTGCACAGCTACGTAATGCCTCTTTGGCAACAATTCATATTGTCCTTCATGTTAATCCTTATTTAACCATATATTCCATCCTTTTTGTGCTTTTCTTTTTTGTTCAACCTTAACTTAAATCCACACGTGGGATATTGTGCCATTTTCAAGTTTTCACATGATGAAGCGGTGCCGATCCGGACCTCTTGCTAAATCACGACAAGTGCAGGAGTTCGTCCAAAGCAGCGTTTATTTAAAAACCCAATGCATTTCGGGCTACAAGTGCCCTTCGTCAGGGGACGCTATAAATTACAATAAAACAAATATCCATTACCATAATGGCCATTAATCAACATGTTACATCATCACCTTGAATTAATATTGAGTTTAACTAATTTTACATCTCAACTCGCCCTCAATTCCTTTAATAAACCCCTTCATAAGCAATGTAAATAATACCCCTCTGTTTTCATGGCTAAAGAATCTGCCTATCAGACCAATTCTATTTCACCCTTCCATCCCTCTATTCCGCCAAACAAACATCCTCCCCTGCCTTTCGAACCAATGTAACTCTAGTTCACACGCTTTTTCACCAATAAGATTGAATTAACAAGTTAAAAAGGTGAGCACCCTATTACTTCTATTGAATATTCATTATTATCTGACCACAGTCAGCCAGCCTTAGAATATGAAAATAGACATGATGGGGATGAGTTACTCCCACGCTATGATGATAATGATAACTTTTATATGGATTTACAGGAGGCCAGTGGGTTGGACATCTTCCCGAACACTGGCCTATCTCTCCTCCAGACCATAAAAAGAGAAGAGCGCTTCTTTCACTATGGTGATACGCCGTGCAGCAGAGGTGATGACTTCCATCTATGGAAGTCAAAACAATTGTTCTTATTGAAGTTCTGCCACCTGGACAGGCTTCCTCTGAGCCTCCATTGCCATTCAGTGAGGCCCTGACCAACACATTACTAGGCACTTGAGCTAAGCATTATACTTACCCACCGGTGAACTGGCAGGTAGCGAAATGCCACAGACTGGCGCCAGATGACCCAGCCCTTTTAAAGCAAAACCCTATGCCAGAAAGTCTGGTGGTTCAAGCTTCCACCAGCAGGGTTAACCCTATTTCTTAGGCAGAGAGTGTAGGAAAGTAGGATCTGCTTTCATGGTTACCCCCACTTTTTGCTGGTGTCATTATGTTTTCTGACTAGTCTGACTGGGATCCTGCTAATCAGGACCCCAGTCTCTGTGCTTTTTCCCTAAATTGGACATGGTGAGAAATTAGGTACACTCCAGATTGGCTACTGGTGTACCCTTGTAAGTCCCTAGTATAAGGTACTAAGGTACCCAGGGCATAGGGACACCAGGGGTCTCCCATGGGCTGACGCATGTATTATGCCACCCATGAGAGACCACTCAAATTGTGACTACGGGCCTGCTATTGCAGCCTGTGTAAGCTGGTGCTAGCACCACTTACGACAGATATAGTTTTCCCTATATCTGAGGTCACTACACTTAAAACCTATAAGTCACCCCTAAGGCAGGCCTTCCAATCCTGAAGGCAGGGTGCTGGGTCCTAAGTGTGCAGGTGCCCCTGCATGAGCAGGGCACCCCTACAACCTTCGGAGTCCATTCTCCTGGGTTGTAAGTGCATCAGCCATTTCAACATATAGAGTGGCCATGCGTCATTACGCGATGACCATCTCTAAACTGGCTGTAACGAACACTGTCATGTTTGGTATCAAACATGTTGGAATCATACCCCCACACCGTAAATGATGTGGGAGGTGTGATTCCATGCACTGTAAAGCACCTCTGGGAGGCCCTCAGTGCGCCGGGTACCAGGCTTCCAGAACCGGACAGCAAGCTAGGGCTACTGCCGGCCAGAGACACGTTTCTGCCCTTCTGCTGCTGAGCCAAGCTCGAGCAGGGAAAGGCAGAACAATAGGTATCCTGTCACAGGGAGGTGTGACCACCTCCCAGACAGGACTTAGTGTATTGGGACAGGGTGGGGGCGCTTGCCAGCGCCACTGAGACTTCTTGGGGGGCACATTTGGTGCCCTCCTTGCATACTCCAATTCCAACCAGTTCAGGGAGCCATTGGCTCCCGCTCTGGCATGAAACTGGACAAAGGACATGGGAGTATCCTCCCCACTGTCCAGCCCCTTCTCTGGGAGGGACCCTTGAATGAATCCCAACCCTTTCCTAAGGGTACTTAAGGGCTTACCTGAGGGTGGGACCTCAGATTCGTCGTGGGATTCAATTCCGATTCAATTCCACGTCATCTTTAACTGTCTGGGCATTCTGACCGCGTCGGACTGACAGTGTCGGACTGACCGCATCGAACTTCGCTTTGGGAACCGAGACTACAACCGGGAAGACCCGGACTGCTCCAGGTCTCATCGTCCTGTAAGTCCGCTGCACCGTCAGTGTCCGTGCTCCATACAGGTTCCTCACAGGGCCTGTGGACATCCAAAGACACCCGAAGGAATCTCCCTTGGAGTGAAAGAGTCCTCCCCTGTATCTGCAGGCACCGCAACGTAGCTGACCGGTTTGCTGATCCTGGACTCCTATGGACTCCAACAGGCTCAGTAACACAGGTGGCGGTTCACCAACTCCCTCGAGGCCTGCACTGTCTTTAGACAGGGTCTGTGGCCAGTATCCCTCGTCGGCACCACTGGAACCAAGCCTGTGTGCACTGCGTCGGCTGGCTGTTGCTAAGACTAGGCGACTCTTTTCTCCAGAGATCTTTCGGTCCTTTCAGGGGACTCTTTGATTCCAGTTGGATCCCCTAGTTGTTCGGGCCTGCTCTGACATACCTAGTCGTGGTGAGTTACTTGGACCTTGCTGGTCCTGGCACTGCACCTTCTTTTATTTCTACGCCTGTTGCCATTGCCAAGGTGTGTTGGTGCCTCTGCCGTACACTGACCCCTGACTCTCGACATCCGACGTGGGACAGCTCGTGAACGGCTCCTGATCTTCCACAGCGTCATCTGGTCCAAACAGTGCCATCCTCAAGGGCACCGTTAACCATCCTGCATTCATCAACATCATTGGGCATTTGTCTTCCGTGCCTCCTGGTCACTCCTGAGTGGCATAGACTCTCTCCCCTCTGCTTGCAGGTACCTCTCCTGCTGAATCTACCTTTGGGTCCCACCGGACTCCTTCGTGTTCTTCTCCAGCGGCATCTTTCCTAAAGTCCTCTATTGTGGTCTATGTCGATTTCCGACGTCACTTGACACCTATGCACCCGGCTCCCCTGGTGTAGGTATCCTGGTTCCTGGGGTATCCAGGGGTGGGGTGACTCTCCAACCTTCCATCTTCCACAGGGTTTCTTCAGGGCCCGCTTGGAAGGGTCCTTTTCCTTTAAAACTGCAACTTACCCATTGAGTTGTGTTGATCATGCAGTCGTGTTTACACACTGCACACGGCCTCCGTGGATTTCCTGGGTACTTACCTTGGGTCGTTCCGTGGGTCCCCAACACTTCTACGTCTTCTGGGTCCAGCCTGGAATTGAGTTGTGGTTTGCATACCACTATTTTAGTTTATGGTTTGGTCTCCCCCTGGAGACCACTGTGTATTTGTGCTATTTGCGTGATCTGTTTCCTAAGTATTGTGTGTATTGTGTTTCGATCTCTGGGTAGGAGATAGTACAATTGTGTTAGTGAGTGCTTGTAATAAAATACATATTTTTATAACTACACTGTGTGATTCTATTTCACTTAACCTATACCATAAGTTTATGTACTAGTAAAACAAGCTGCTTTACACTCCTTCTGGACTAAGCCTGAAGGCTGCTCTCCACAGCTACCACTTGGAGAGCTTTTTAAGTTTGTCTAAAACCACTAAAATCACCATAAGGGTTGTCTGGATTAGTGCAAGGTGCTACACTTACATAAGTGAGCACCATATACTAAGCCAGCCTCTCACAGAGAGTTTAAGCAAATTGAGTAATTTGAGAAATGAATGTTTTAACTGGCCTGGCTGGTTCTGTTGTTGGACATTGCCTGCTGGCTGTTAGGACGATACTTGCATGTGCTCTGGGACATGGTCAGCGAGATCTTGCCGGCACTCCCTGAAGAATTTCGGGCCTTCCTCGCTTCAATCATCCAGGATGTTCAGAATGCAGCCAAACATGTAATACGTTCCGTATTAAGCACTACTGACTGTTTGGGCAGAGTAGATGGAGGTAGCATGGTCACTTGCTCCTGTCCTGACAATTGCGACAACTCTACTCATCCTGCAGCTGTGCATTCTCCAAAAGCCTCAGAGGGCTACCAGCACTGCGCCAAGCTGTCAGCATCTCCCTTGAAGTGAAGGGAGCCACTTTCCTGCAACCTGTGGGCACCGACCGCAACGTCTGGTTCACCGTTCTGCGGACCACCTGGTCCACCGATGCAGCAGTCATCCAGGAGGAGGTTATCATGCTCCCAGTGTTCAGATTCATCTCCCCACCAAGTTTGAAGACGCCAAGACTCCAGGAGCCATCCTGCACCAATACCTGTGGTACCGGACCCTTGCAGCAACCAACGCTTGTTTGAAGTCCAATCCGGACTCAAACACCGCAAAGACTGACCAGGCAACGAGGGACATCAGCATGAAGAGGCCAGCACTGAGAGTGGCCAAGCTGTCCTGTTTTGTCTGCCTCTGGAGGTCCGTTGGGAGCTCCTGTACTTGTCCCCAAGTCCCCCTCTGCAGCCTGTTTCTAGGTGGCCCCCCTCTTTGCCTCCAGTGTAGCACCCAAGACTAGCAACCCGTCCAGCTCCTCCGCACCTGGACATTGCAGGGCAGGCAAACCCGAACTGTTGGTGGATCTTGTGACCTTGACCCCCTAGCACCATAAGACCTAAAGGTGTCCCCCAAAATACGATAGCAAGTACCTGGAAGCAGTATATGTTTCTTCCTCCATAGGACCGTATTACTGCGTAAAAACACATTTGTGTGACATTTTTGCTTATCTGTAAAAATGATATCTCGAAAAGTATTTACCCAATTACGAAGTTCTTGGCATTAAAAATATATAAAAATACCTGTTATTGTTCTAAATAGGTCTCGAGTTTCTTCTTGAGTGTGTGTCTCATTTATTGACTCTGTGTTCAACAAATGCTTAAGACTACCCTCTGATAAGCCTAAACTGCTCACCCACACTACCACAAAAAAGAGCATTTGGGATTATTAATTTAAGCCTTTAAGTCAATGAGGGTCGTCTGGACTTTCTACATAGTGTACATCATTTTGGTAAGGTACATAAAAGCCAGCTTCCTACATCCCATCTAAAGAAGTTGTTGTGTAGTTCCTACAAATCTATATAGGATCTGCGCGTTTAGATAACGTAAACTAAGGGCTTGGTGTCCAGACTGATTCCAGGCACCCCCAAAGGATATGTTAGTCTGAAGACCAGCCAGCTCACAGTGCCACCATGAGCCCCTCTTACCAAGGAGCGAATAGTTTCCGGCAGCTATCGAACATGACAACCCTGACCCCTCAGGGATCGTGGAAACAGTACAAATTTTTTCGCTCAGTCACTCGTGCTCATTTTGTCTCAGAGACATACACAGAATAAAAGCTGGGGACGTTTCCAATAAGCATTTATTGAACCAGCGTCATTCTAGTGTAAAATATGCGTGCTGCATTAACCATAAGATAGAAACAGATGTATACGGTTATAAGCACCAACAGAGTAAATAGATGGTAGAATTCTACCATAGTGCTAAAACAATGGATATATGCAGGTATGTAAATACATGACAATAATAATACGTACTCCTACGATGCTAACCCTAACTAGATGAACCTGAATGTACCTTGCATATGTGTAGGTGTATATCCAAGAATCCCCTTAGGATGGAGCCAACCGCATTACCTGAAGTGAGAGAATGAAGGACCCAGTCTTGGTCTGGAGAAGGACACTCCGCGAGAGATGTCAGACCACTGCGTGCTGGAGTGTCTGCGTGCAGGAACCTCAGCGTCTCGTGTCAGCGTGTCAGCATGGAAGTCTTTCTCCTCTGCCTGGCTCACTGAAGCTGTGGTGTTTATATACCCATAAGGTACCCTCACGGGTTCTACCTTGCTGTGTCATTTCGGCCGAGGATGACGATAGTGATGAACCTTATACACAGTTATTATGCAGAAGATGGTAATCCTGCTGTGATTCTGAGAATCCTCATGCATAATAAATGAGGCTAGTTTTCTGAGAAAACCACGCGACAATTATGCAGCACCTAACTAGGTAAAAGGTCAGCACAAAAACCGTTATTTAGTACAATGGCAGTACACCTGACCGCGTGTCCGTGCTCTGGGGCCGTCAAACGGATTATATAGCGCTTCCTCCTCGTACTCCTCCAATCAAGTGGCAAGGTGCAGGTTCACCAAGGCAGAGATCGGTCCAAACATTCCCGTGCTGAAGTATGAATAAACATTAATTCAATAGATTTTTAGACAACATTTTTATTTGATTACCTTTTTTTCTTGAAGTTCTTTGAGGAATTATTTTTTTAGGGTCAATGAAACAATTGTTCTGTAAAATTTAGTCTAAATGTTTCAGAAGAAACAAGTGTAAATATTAGGTGCAAAGTGTTTTGATTGTAGTGTAAATTTATTGTGTATAATGCTTTCCATTTTTTTTTAGACTTGTGCTTTCTGAGATGTGTGGTAGATGGCACTGTTTCCTTGGAAGTTCTCACTGTTCAGTAACCCGTTTTGTCACCACAATGGTCACCAGATGAGTGGTCACAAAATGGTGGCAAACGTCTTTCATATATTTTTTTCACTTGTAATCATTATTATTTTTAAAACATTCAGAATGCAAATTTTTTAATATATCAATGCATGAGTCAAACATATTTTTTTATTGATTGCTTCTTAAAATGTGTGCTTAAAACTCCATTGATGAGGGACTCTGGGCGTCATCTTTATTGGGGCAATGTTTACATTTATTGAAAATATTCATATACTTTGAATTTTATTCAAAAATTATTTTTTTATTAGTTGTAAAAAAAGTGTTCTAAAGACATTCATTGTAGGTGTAAGCTACATAGATATACTTTACTGTGCATGGAAAAGAAAGGCATGGTAATAACCATTGTTGTAAAGTACCACATGTTAAAGACATGCATGGCAACATCTCACATTCTGTCATACTATATTAGGGCATATTCTCCACAATACAAATGATTTAAAACATATATTTTATGGGAAGCATTTGATTGCTGTGGGTTTTCCAGCACCAAGACTTTGAAATATGCTTATGATGCCATACTGGGCATCTCATGACCTTTACAGACCATCCCTGGTTAATGTTTTCACTAAAAGCCCTCAAAGGTATTATTGAACTAAAACCACATGGTTACCATAATGGATCCTCTATCTCACCATTAGTAACACTATTTTACAGAGGCCCCACTATCACCTCTTCGAAAACCTTTGGCAGCTTCCTTGTCTCTCTTTATTCTTTGTACCAATGTATTCTCTTGTGTGTAGATAGTCACAATGATGATTGCACAAGCTCCCTGGGTGATGATGAGGATTAACTACGACCACCCCGGGTGAGTTGTGAGTCCCTGAGCAGGGGAGATGTGTGGTGAAGAAGAGTGTGAATTCTGTGTCGGGCCTGTGGTCCATTGTATCTGAAACCTCATGTTCTCACACTGCGTGGCTCTCCTTCAAGTGCTCAATACCTAGCTTGAACTGGCTTATGAGGCAAACGAGTAACTCATGCTGGAGTTATTAATTTGCACCAGTACGGGCTGATGATTGTGCACTAGACAGACTGTAATGATTACTGCTTTAGAGCTGTAAGGGCCAAGGCAAGTCAGCAAAGCAGTTGCTGAAGGTGTAGTACCATGGAAGGCTGTATGTACGCTTGGAGAAAGTCTCACCAGCACACCTCTATCCGCACCTGGATTGGAGAAGCTGACTGGCGTGATTTTATTATGCACAATTTGTTACTAATTACCACTGCATGTCTTACTGGATAATTCCAATAACCCTTTTAAAGATACTTTAAAATCATATCAAGTTTTGCAGAATGATATTCACCAAGTTGGTTTACAATGCACCACTTGGTGTAAATTTTCCTGGAAGTGTACCTCCTGAGAACTAACAAAATGGTGCTTCTCAAATTGTGATTTATGAATGTGGGTGAAGGGAAGAGTATTAGTAAACAATGGGGATGAGAAGCTGCAGGCTTGATGTTAGCTGTAGCTGAGTTCCCACAAAATCAAACCATTTTGGCTCCAATACATTGGTTTATTAGAGATATAGATGGGTTACACTTTGTAGGTTGACAAAAAAAGCAATGCCTTCTTGAATGAATGAAACTACTTATAAAGCACGAATAGCTGCTTCCAGAAAGCATCATGGTGCTAATCACCAGGCATCGAGTATTATCTAGTCCTGCCTCAAAAAAAAATATCTGTAAATATTTTTTGAACCGGGGGTCAGGGTCTAATTTCCTGAGCTCTAGGGGCAAACTGCTCCAAAGTTTTGCTGCCAGATATGAAAAAGAACCTCCCCCTCCCCCGGATAACTTTATTCTTAGAATGACCAGAAGACTCTCGTTGATGGAGCGCAAATCTCTCATTGGCACATACACACTAAATCTCTGATGGATTAAAAGAGGACCTTTTATATGTACGGCTCAGAACGTGATCAGCAGGGATTTAAAGATGACCCTCTTTTTTACCTGTAGCCAGTGAACCTGTTTAAGTCCGAGCTAATGGACTGTCTCTTCAGGATACGCAAGATAATCCATGCAGCAGCATTTGACGCTATCTGAAGTTTGTTTAATAATTTTGCAGGTAGTCCCAAAAAGAGGACATTGAAATAATCGAGTTGGGAAGTCACCAAAGCCTGCACAATTGGCTTTCTAATGCACCGGTAAAAATTGTAAAGTCTTTTGCAGCGACTTAAGCAGGCCAAAGTATGATTCGGCAATATTCCGAATATGGGGATTAAAGACAGGTCCGTATAAAATTTTACTCCAAGATTTCTGAATGACGAAGCTGGCAAGGGGGGAGCCCCGAGAACTTGTGGTCAGCTATACCCAATGTGAATTAGAGAGGGATTGCTAAAGAACAAAACTTCAGATTTGTTGAAATTGAGCTTTAGGAAGCTCAGCCGCATCCACCACCTCGCACCAGTGTTCCGGCATATCTGAAAGCGTTCCTCCAGCATACTATCTGCAAGCTGGAAAGATAATAATAATTGGATGTCATATACGAAAGATATCATCTTAAAGCCCCTTGGGGCTCAACTACCTCAGCTACTGGAGCCATGTAAATGTTAAATGATGTGGGGCTTAGCGCCGAACCCTGGTGGACACCGTATAGTCACTGAAACCAGAGGTAAAAGGGAAGAGGTGAACAGGTTGACCTCTGTCTGTGAGAAAATATTTTATCCATAAGTTAGCTCTGTCCCTTATCACTATAGCCTCAAGATGTTATAATGAAATGAGATACAGTGTCAAATGCCGCTGAAAGATCTAAAAAAAAAGAAATAGCTTTATTGCCTTCATCCAGACTGAATTTAATAAATTCAGATACCTCCAAAAGTGAAAACTCAGTGCTATGCCCTGTCTGTGTGGCATGCGGAATGTTGCATCAGCTGCCTATTGACAATTTTTTCAAGGGCTTTGCACAGTACGGGGAGCAGTTTCCAACAGGGAGAGATAGAAGCTGATTGTAGTTATATTGATTAAATAATTGATTGATATAATTATTTGGAGGAGGAGCAGCCTTTTTTTAGTATCAGCGGAGGGCAAGGGTCTAAAGGAGACCCAGAGCTGATTCTGAGAGCGAAAAGCTGCTGAAGGCACGTAACACCTCTCCCTCCCGAGTGATTGACAGTGGAACCCATGAATCAGTGAGGGTGGCTTCCCTCTTACAAAAAGTGGCATGAATGTCCTCAACCTACTTTTGAAAATGCACCACCAGCTTGTCTACTAAGACTTGCGAAGTTCGGATTTTCTGCAGACTAGCATCCGAGGACAAGAAAAATTTAACAATCTTAAAAGTTTCCTTGAACAAATTGCTTGATTGAGTTATTAATCCACCAAAAGTATCAGGATTCACTTTTTTAATCAGCTTGTGGAAGTCTTTCAAAGCAGCGTTATATAATTACATCCTCGGGGAGAAAATGTTTCCTCCATCCTCTCTGCAGTGTTTTTTGCTTTGGAGGCAAAGCAAGAACCAGACAGATGAGCGTTGTCTTCTCCACGCCGCCCTGCCATTTATTGGCGTGATATCATCACAAGTCTAAGGAGATGATTAAAGCAGTTAACATCCACCTCCATATCACCCATCACTTGGCTCTCAAACCTACCTAGTGTTCTTGCAAGACTTTTATCACAGATTTTATGCCAGGGCGCAAAGGGGTATTAGAGATTTGGGACTTCTGAAATATTTTACAACAGGTCCAAAAAAAACAGGACAAAATAGTGATCTGAACAAGTCACTGGGTAGGGTTCATCTGATCTAGGAGTATTGCAATTTGTGAAAATCAGGTCCATATTATGTCTCATTTTATGCATTTACCTGGAGACTGTAGGAGCAAGATTAAGGGCACGTAAGTCCTCCATTAGGTTTTATAGCAACAATTAGGCAAGGTTCCCAAAATATTCTGGGAGACAATAGATTAGAGCCGCTGAAAAGGAGGAGTTATCTGAGATCTTCAGGGAGAAAACTAGCCCCTCTGCACTATCTAGACCTTCTAATTTACTGATGAAGCCTTGCTAGCTTGTGCAGAAGACCACAGCTACTCCCCCTCAGGGTCGATCCACACCGTCTAGGTGTAGGATAGAATATTCCTCAGTGATAGCAAGGGCAATGTCTTCAGAGAAAAGTGTGCATAGTATATGTACAACAAAATCAGAACAACATTGTGAAGAAATAAATCACTTAAAATTTCCAAACTGATTTATTCATATTCAGAGAATTGTAATGAGCATAACGACACAAAGTTAAGAAAACTTGATGTAGGGCTCAGGAGCTATTCTAAGAAACAAAAACTTTTCCGGAGGAATTAACCTGAACTAAAAAAGTGTCAGTGTATGAGATGCGTTATATGGCACCCTAAGCAATCCTCACAGACCAACCTATAATGGTGCATGGTCAGTGAAAAGTTGGTTCATTCCAGAGACAGAAAATCATCAAGTGGGAAGGGTGAAAGCTACAGCCGAGTGCATCATACTGGCCCCACATTTGCCACCAATTTTGTGTGCGAAAGCTCAGAGCAGGGCAAGCCTTTAACAAGTAGCAGTGGTGTAGAATTTCTATTTTTCAGGCAAGCTGTGCATCTTGTCCTACTTCTCCAGAGACTTCTCAACGTTTACAAAAAAAGGTAATATTTCATGTTGCTCCAAAGGTATCCATACTTTCAGAAAAGGCTTCCTGGACATCAGGCAACTAGCTCAAGTTGCAGGAAGGCTCCTCCCAAGTCCACTTCAGATCCTGTCGTTTAGTTCCTATAAACCTATACAGGATCTGCGCGTTTAGACAACATTTACTGTAGGATTGGAGTCAGACTAATTCTAGACACCCCTACCGAATATGTTAGCCTGTATACCAGCCTGCTCACAGTGCCACTAGAAACCCCTCTTACCAAAGAGAGGATAGTTCTTGGCAACTATCGAACATGACGACCCTGATCTCTCAGGACCGTGGAAACAGTGCAATACTTTTCGCTCAGTCACTCGTGCTCACTTTGTCTCAGAGAGATACACAGAATAAGCAATATGGACGTTTTTCAATAAGCATTTATTGAACAGTCATTATTCTAGTGTAAAACAGGTGTGCTGAAACAACCACTAGACAGAAACAGATATAAATGATTAGAAGCACTAGGAAAGTAAAAGGATGGTAGATTTCTACCATTATGCTAAAACCATGAATACAGGCAGGTATATGAAATACATGACAATAAAATGTGTACTCCTACGATGCAAACCTAACTAGATGTACCTAAGTGTACCTTGCATTGATGTAGGTGTTAAGCCAGGAATCCCTCTAGGATAAAGTCAACCCCATTTCCAGAAGTGAGAGACTGTGGGACCCCGTCTTGCTCTCAAGTTGGGCACCCCGCAACGGATGTTAGACCACTGCGAGCTGGAGTATCTGCATGCAGGAGCCTCAGCGTCTCGCGTCAATGTGTTGGCATGGAAGTCCTAGTTCTCCTCTGTCTATCTCAGCAAGATGTGATGTTTATGTACCCCCCAGGGGTTCTACCTTGCTGTGCCATTGTCGGACTTAGGATGACGCCGGGAATGAACCTAGTACATAGTTATTATGCAGGAGATGATGGTCCTGCTGAGTTTCCAAGAATCCTCATGCATAATGTATGAGGTTTTTACTAGGAAAAATCCTGCGTTCTGTGTGCAGTGTCGTATCTAGGTAAAAGGTCAGTCCCCAAGAACCGTTATGTGTGTAATGTAGGGGAGAATATAGGTGAAAGGTTAGGATGTTACCTGAGCCTATATTGGGGTACCTATATGGAATATAACACCCACTCCTCATCCGACTGGACGACATAATTCAATTTCAATGTACTACTAGGCTGTCTAACACTTGTATGCAAACAACTATAGTGAAAACAATAGTTTTATTAAAAATTGTTAAAAACTCAAAAAAATGCTAAAAAGGAAAAATTGTCACTCTTGCAATAGCTCTAATGTGCCTGTATATATAGTTCGAACGACTACAAGCATCGGAAAGCCATGCAGGTCATAAAAAGTGTCAATTGTTTTGAAGCTCTAATTTGAGTTGTTTTCAGAAAAAGGCTGAATTTTTCCCAGCACACGACGAGCTAAATGTTTATGTGTCCTGACTGGTAGACTCAACATTGCTGTTGCCTTCCTTTGCAGACGACGATCCCTGTAACACCTTGCAGATTATGTAAATTGAGCACAGATGGTCTTCTGCACTGCCTGCAGCCGATGCTGGGGTAGCCTGTGTGTCATCCAAGGCCTGGGTGTTGGTGGAGGAGCTGGTATCCATTCCAACAGGAGTAGAGACTTCCTGTGGTGGCTCTAAGAATGCCGCCATCAACATGGGAATACGTTGGGGACACTGCAGAACATGGGCCGTTATCGGGTCCAGTAAAGCATCGAGTCCGGTTGCGCAACTGATGGAAGTGTCAGACAGAGATCCAACATGCATTCTTCTCCGCAGAACAGGCATCGGAGAACAGGTAGGACACAGTCCATCCAGACTGGTCTAAATGATAGGAACCAAGAGGCACTCAGTTCCCGTAGGTGAGGTGTGCCCAGATGTTGTACCATGCGATCACGGTATTTACGCTTCCAGGAGTGCTTTTTCCATCCGCAGAAAAATTACAATCAGGATACCTGCTATTAGTAACAGGATCAGCGGATGCCCTCTAAAAATGCTTCCAAGTTCACTTTTGATGCTGCAGAGCTTTGGCGAAGTTAAGTTCCATTAATAAGTAAACAGAAAACAGTTACTAAGCCTAGCCAGAAAAGAAAGAAAAGTATACCGGTGATTATCCAAAGTTCTAGCCAAGGTGACACCAGGTATGACTTTTTAAGGAAAATGAAAAAATCTTTAATTTGTTGTTCACGGGATATTGGGGCTGGCGTTGTTTCAGGTTCACTTGGATCCAAGGAAAAGGTATCAAAGTCGATGAAATAGCCAAATGCAGTCCGATCTATTTTTGGTAGCTCAGCAGGTTGTGTTGAACTTGTAGATGGCTCTTCTCGAGGCATATTGATGTAGACATTGGTGATAGGTCGAATTGAAATTTGTCTTTCATTTTGATTTTGAATTTCTGTTTCCAGAGGAACGAGTTCCATTGCATTGTTGCTTAGTCCATCATTCTGTATAGGAGACTCTTTGAACGTGATGAGCCTTTCCATCTGAACTTCCTGTGTGGTAGTGAGAGGAGGGCGTCGGCTCCCTAGGAGCCCACGAGGCCTACTATTCAGTATCGGCCACATAGTGTGGTTTGATCAGATCAATGGAGACAAATCTCTTCTCTTTTTTTCTGGCAAGAGGCGGTAGAAGTACAGTTCTTGTTCCTTCAACGGCCAGGACAGGTACAGGCTTTCTGTAGGATGGCCCAAATTCGTTCTTGTCCACAATCTTTTCTCTGACCAGATCCCCGACTTTAGGAATCCAGACAGGTCTTGCCGTGACTGATTTGAATATCCCAGTGGCGGTCTTTTTCACCTGCACGTTACTTTGAAGTGCTCTGGATTAATTGAGATCCTGTAAAACAGCCAAACGATTATTGATGTCAAAAGGTTTTTCATCTGCCACTGTGCCTTCACAATCGAGATCAGGTACCCACATTCTTGTCCCAAAAAGGACCTCGTAAGGAGTGACATCCCCTAGAGAACTTCTTGGCATGTTATTAATTGCTCACTGTACTCCATACAAATGATTGACCCAACTGCCACCCGCACCTAATACTCTTGCTGTTAAAGATTGCTTTAAGTCCCGGTTTTTCCTCTCCACAACCGAATTTCCCTCGGGATGGTACGGAGAGGAGTACTACAATGCAACACCCAAACTTTCCATGGCTTCCTTGTAGGCCCGAGAGCTGAACGCGGGGCCATGGTCAGAATGTAATGTGCCAACTGCGTATGTCCCTACAAAGACTCGCAAATCTTTGATAACAGTTCCAGCGTCAGCCGAGCGCTGAGGCCATACCCATAAGAACCTCGAGCAAGAATCCACTGCAACCATAATGTACTTGTAAGCCCCATCAGATTGTAAGGGGCCGCAGTGGTCCAAATAGACACACGCGAGTGGTCTGTCTGATATCAATAATGGTGTCTGCCCAGGACGAGCTACGGTAGAACCCTTCATCTGCTGGCAGATGTCGCATTTTAAGACATAGTCTTTGGTCTGTTTTGTTAACCCTGGCCAGCAGTAGCGTTGTTTCAGTAAAGAAACTGTTGCAGTAACTCCCGCGTATGCAGAACCCAGACCCTTATGTGCAGCTAGTATTAACTCTAATCTGCGATCCATGTTTGGTATTACTCTATCCCCCACTCCTGGAATCTGAGCAAAAGGAACGTTATTTGCATCTAACCTGTAGGGGTACTTGAGTGGAAAGCCTTTCGGCAATGCCTGGTTGTCTTTGTTTGAAGCAATGACAGCTACCATTATCTGTCCGTCTATTCTCATCTTAGAACGAGTGATTGCAGCTATGGAAGCAGTTCGTACTGCCCCCTTCACAGCTTTATCAGCCAATTAATTCCCTTCAACGTCAACGCAATCACGTTGATGACTCATCGTGTGTATCACGTGAGCTATTGGTAGTTCGTTTTTCAACTCAGCTACCTGTTCCCATAGCATTGTATGCTTAATTGTGCCACCTTTTGAGTCCTTGAACCCATTTTGTCCCCAATAGTGAAGATATTCATTGTATGACTGGACACAGTAAAAAGAATCGCACACAGTTAGTGTGGGGAATTCTTGATCCGTATTTATCAGTGCCAGTAATAGAGATTTCAATTCTGCCAGCTGTGCCGTGCAGTCTCCTAGAGACTGTGTTTTTGTACAGCTTGGATGGAACTTGCCGTCCTGCATACGACCTTTTACAATCGCACATGCAGCTCTGTGTTGTTTACTTCCAATGGCCGGCTTAGCAGTCCGTCAGTGTAACTTATGTATTCATACTGATCTAGAGGCATTATTTCATTTGGTAGAGGATATTCTTGTTCATATTGCAGAAATGCTTGTGTTTTCAGATTTGGGTCGTATCTGTATTCTACATCTGTTGCAGTGAGAGAATTAGCCCATTGTATCCATCTCGGATGTAAGCCTTTAGCATTTGGAACACTTGCCTTTGTAGCAGCCTCTAAGGCGGTACCGGAGTCATGACAATTATTGATTTCTCCTGAGCCAGTGCTCTTTCTCTCGCTCTTAAGTCTAGCGTCATTGGCACTCAAAAGGAATTACTTCAAGTTTGAGAACGATTTCTTCGTCCAAATAAAAGGGACCGCGATGGGATGTCCCTTCACCCCAGAAATGGCGGTGCTGTATATGTCTAGATATGAGGAAAAGTACGTGTACAACAACAACCCGTTTGTCAACCACATATCACAATGGTACCGATACATCGACGACATTTGGTGTATCTGGACAGGAAGTGAAGCAGACCGTGTGAATTTCCACAACTGGCTTAATGACCGTAATCCCGACATAAAATTTAGCTTAGCACACAGCCAAACAAGTCTTACATTTCTTGACGTTGAGTTAAGACCCTCAGAAACTGGACTAATAACTACCCTATACACAAAACCTACGGATAAAAACACTGCTTTACATTTCAAGAGTTTCCATCCTAAAAGCTTAAGAGACAACTTACCATATGGCCAGTTTTTGCGAGTGAGACGCAATTGCACACGAAGGGAAGACTATGACCTACACTCATCCATACTGATGGATAAATTGAGGGAAAAAGAGTACCCCAATAAATTACTCAAACACTCAAGGAAGTGGGCCTGGTTCACACCAAGGGAGGAACTGTTGCAAAAAAAGCCCAAAACTGCAATGACCAGACTGGTATGTGTGTCAACATTTGGCCCCCATACAAATACATTTAAAAAGATCATTCGCCAAAATTGGCATCTCACCAAAGGAATGGATGATGATTTGGAGATACCACTCTTTGCCTTAAAGAAAAACACCAGTATTGGCCAACTTATATGCCATGGACGACAAACAAAGAAAACCGGACCCCTTGCGTCCCTTTTTGAACCTTCAACCTATCCAAAGTCATCATAAATGTGGAAATTGTCAGTCCTGCACTTCTACAATTGAAGGAACAATATATACAAATGGCCGAGAACAATGGATACATAAAGAGTTCTCAAACTGCAAAACAAAAAATGTTGTTTATGCAATCATCTTCCCTTGCTCGCAATGTATATCGGAAAAACGACCCAAGAAGTTAGACAAAGAATTGCGCAACATCGCTCCAGATTGAAGAATAAAGTGCAGAATGCACCTTTAGTTCAGCATTTTCAAGAACTTAAACACAATAAAAAAGAATTCCATTGGACAGTACTAAGCACAATCAGGCCTAATCCAAGAGGTGGAGACCCGGAAATTGCTCTAACAAGGAGAGAGGCATACTTGATAATGAAGTTTAATACAGCCTCCCGAGGCTCAACAAAATGACGGACATTAATAGACTGTAACATTCCCCGGGTTCTTTCTTTGCCATAATATGGATGAAATAACTGCAGATACGGCAGAAATTCATATTTTATTTAGTAGCGGTAACCCTGTGTAACATTTGGACCACTGATCCCAACATGCAATTCATTGCGGCGATTAATCTGGCACAGACAGTCTACAAGTAATGCCTGCAAGACTGTTTCACCGACTTCCGCGTTGTTTGAATGCCGTGGCTACCGAAGGAGAATGAAGGAATCACTGTGCTTCGCTGCGAAAGGCAAGTTTCAACTAACGCGATTTCACACGCGTGCAGTAACGTTTGAAGTCTTTGTTGAACAGATTGAAATGACACAGGCTTTCTTATTTGGTTTAGACTCGCTACTAAGTCAAAACAAAGAATCTTCATCACGGGAAGCAAGACAGGTTTCCATAACATGAGGCAAGTTCACATTTTATCTAAAGTACAAATGGGTGCAACACGCTTCAAGTTTATAAGCCTCAAATACCAGAAATGATTTCGTTGATCTGTCGTTTCACCAATTGAGATTGTGCTCACTAAGCTGCTTCAGTAATTCTCTTGCGAGTAACAGTTTACATCATGCTGCCACTGAATAAGTATGCTCACTCCGTGTTAAGTTTAAAGGCTACACACGCCATAAATTCTTCTGCAAATTTTGTCGTTCATCTACTGGAAGAGTGCGCTCCAAGCAACTTCAGTAATACACTTGGAAATAACGGTTAACACCACGTTGCTGCCAACTGGAGTTTATTTGCCATGAATCATTTAACTAAAACTCATAATTCGTTTTTTCTGTAGAAACCATCCCAACATATACAGAACGATTGTATTTTTGAAACAAGTAATAGGATTGGAATCCATTGTGTGCTCCAGTAGCGACCCATACAGATAAAGGTAGATCCTTTCATTAAATATGCTTAGTAGGGTAAAGTGTGGAACATTAGACCAAGAATTTAAAACACTGCTTTATGTCACATTTTTTTAGTGTTTGACCAAGTCCTGGTCCTGAGGAGAACCCCAAAGTTTCCGAAGGGTTCGAAACGCATTGACCAAGCTGGTTGGAAAAGATATTATTTTGAATAGACTAACAGCAGTCAGCAAACAAGACAATCGGCCTGTTGCTTTACCACATAATCCCAACTAGCTTTTACTGGCAGGATGTATATTTTGATTGATGTACAAAAGACAATCCCGCCATGTGCTCTAATTTGAGAGTGAAGGACTGGTCTACTTCACAATTGTTGTGTTATTGTATTTGAATGTCAACAGTTTTATTTGTTTTATCGTTATTGTGAAATGTATGTATTTAAATAACCAGAAAAGGTTGTTCTTCTAAGAAAGACATGCTATAAATGTTTATAATTGCTTCTAAAGAAGAAAAAAATGAGTGTGAAATAAATCACTAAGACCACTATAATCACAAATGTGGTTTTATTGTTAAAAGGTTTAATTCAACTTTAGCACCCATACATTGTGCAGTTTATTTTCTTTCTCTCACTACAGCTGTCTGTACTGCTGTTAGAATTTTTTCTGTGGATGCAAAACGCATCTCAGTGTTTGTGTACAAATGTGATTTGTATGCTATGGGTATTGTTTCGCCTTCATTGTATGTTAGGTAAGTGTACCCAGATTGACCCGCAACTATACGGATCACCAGGTTGCGGACATTTACGCGTGTCTGTAAGTGTTTAGACGCTATCATGTCGGCTTGTAGGGAACGAAGAATATCTGTGTGTTCCTGTGTCCATTGCCTAACCGAAAAATCAGGTCTTATGAGTTCGTAGAAAGGTTTAACCCTCTCTGCGTAATCCAAAATGTATGTTCTACCAAAATTCAGGAATCCCAGTATGGATTGTAAATTTTTCAATGATTTTGGAGGTTGGAGCAGCGCACACTTTTCTAAAAGGTTAGCTGCCAAGCTCTTGCCTTCACTTGAAAGCTCATATCCCAAAAATAGGACATTGAGGTGGGCTATTTTTGATTTTTTAAAGTTGAATTTGTAGCCCTCAGAGGCAAATCCCAAAATTATGGTACTCACCCTGGTCAAGTGTTCCTCTAGGTCATCATCCGTCAGATAAATATCATCTACATAGGACAATGCCTCCTCATCCAGATTTTGAAGTAACTCAGTTACCCTAGCTGAGAACATCCCCGGGCTGTTTTTATACCCCTTGGGGAGTCGACAAAATTGACGCTGGGACCCCAGCGCTGAGAATGCTGTCAAATATCTGCTCTCAGGCGCTATATTTTGGCAGAAAAATCCTTTTGAGATATCTAGTGTTGTTTTGTATTTTTTCCACACAATGTTATTCATCAATGCGGCACTGTGTGCATTCTGTACTGCAAATGTTTTAGCGCATGTGTTCAGATGTCTGTAGTCTAAAACTAGACAATATGTATTGTCAGGTTTCAATACCGGAAACAAAGGATTATTCATTGGAGAGGTGTAAGTTTCAATTACACCCTGGTATTCAAGTTGATCTAAGATCTCCCTGACCTGTTTTTTTGCTTCCTGTTTTTATTGGATACTGTCTCTGTGGAGTTGGAGTAGATTTTAATGGTATCACGTGGTGAGTTGACTCTTCATCCCACCCAACATGGCTGCGATATAGTGAAGGGCCAAGGGCTACCGCCCACTCCCGCGCGTATGTGTGTTTTAAATGTATGGGAACGATGTCGGAAAAGGTCGGAAAAATTACCGTTTCTCCCTTTAGGCACTCCATAACAATAACAGGTGTCCAATCTATTTCAGCTAAAATAATGTCATAGCGAAAAGTTAAGTTCTTCCAAAAAAGACCTTTAATTTTTCTGGGCTTGTTCCCCTCCATTTGGAGTGTTATTTCATGTAACCTCAGGGGCAGCTCCTCCACGTGGGTGTTGGAGCGTCGCCCCACTGCTTTCTCGCACTGCGAGAAGCAGAAACGTAAAATGGTATTGTTAGACCTGGCACCATTGGCGTGGGTCTCCCTTCCATTTT